>VXAA01000762.1:183394-263096 GCA_013399115.1 Anseranas semipalmata
AAAGGGGGAAAAAAGAAAATTTCAAAAAAAAAAAAAAAAAAAAAAGGTTTTGTCCCAATGGGGGTAGGTTTTTTTTTCTCTTTTTCATCTTCAGTTTTTACAAGGTATAAGCTTTTTACATGCAGCACTGGCCAGGACTGACTGCAACTAAACTTTTTCTGCTATGTGTTGTTTTTTCCTATGTAATTAATGCCTGTCAAATGATATTCTACTATAACAGTCCTGACTTTCCTTCAGTACCACCAAACATAAAAATTAAACAGATGCTGCCAGTTCCCTCATGGTGTCAGGACAGAAGTTGCCCAGTGAAACAATCCAAAGGAAACTCTAAGATGGGAAGTGGTGTCCCAGAGGAAGAAACACGGGCTGGGTCTGACAGAGATCAGGGTTGAGAATAATTACATGGTGTAAGCAGACAAAAGTACTGTTGAGCCTTTGCAATCAGCAGGCAAGCTTTCTTTAGCTGAAGGGGCACATAATCTGGGGGACTAGGCTATGACAGCTTCCAAGTCTTCTCTCCTTTACATAGGAGTACTGGCAAGCTTCAGGATACCAGTCTTTATCTTCCAAAATGATAAGTTTACATACATATTTTCAAATAGGACCTCAATAAAGTTATTATTTAAAATATTAAAAATATTCTTATGAAAATTAAAAGTAATCCTATTGCCAACATTATTTGCTCTCAACAGCAAACCTGTAATTAGGAAGCATTAATAACCACCATCTAAGTAAACTGAATACATGGAGATGTGCTATTGGCCAACAGTCTTTAGAGGACTGGTGGGCAAATGAGATGGACTCAAGCAGTGAGATTACCCAATGATGTATTGTCTAACACCTTTGAAAGAATTTGGCACAGCATTTGGTCTGCATCTGTTCTCCCCGCCTCTCTGTGGCCAAGGTATAAAACCTCTGAATACAAAAGCGTATGGTTGGAAAAAGTAATTTAAACCAAATCCGCTCTGGAGTCAAAGGTCACTATGCAGCAGAAAGGACACTGAGGCACTTTAATTTCCTATTATCCTAGCAACTTTGAGAAAGAGGCTTCTGCAGTCAGACTGTCGACTCAACAACATGCCACCCAAATAACACCGGAATACAATAGCTCATTTCAGACTAACATGGTGAGGGGACAGAAATGCTCAACCCACAAAGTGCATCAGCTTTGTATAAGTCAGCAGCTGCACCAGTGAAAAATATTAACATTTGTGTCCAGCTGGGAACAGCTTCTGTATAACTTCGTTCAGGCAGGCAGTTTGGAAACACAGAGGATGAGAAGGAAGCCAGATTAAAGGGCGTGGGAGAAGGGTGACTGGAAGTATAGTGAGGGTGGAGGTGAGGGGAGTGTGGAAAAGACCTAAGAATAATAATTTAGGGAGTACAGGTGAGTGGGAGAATATGGGAAAGACCAAGGGCTCTGGGAGAACAGAGATTACTGTAGTACAAAGGGAAGGAGATACACATCCACAGCAAAATAGCCTTCACTTGTTCAGCTATTCATGGAATAACTTGTCACATTTGTGGTGGTTTGGAGAGGAGATGGAGCATTTGGTCCAAGTTTGGAATGGATGTGTGAAGCAGGAGCAAATGGAGTTTACAGTTTGGAGAGGGAATATCCTCAGAGCATCCCCAGAAATTTCATTGCAGACATCTTTCAAGGAGGAGGGTGGGGAAAACTGTCTCCTTGGCGCCTGCTATCTGAAGATATATTCTTGTACTTTCCATTTAGCTCATCAGTTTCACAGAAATAACATTAAGCTAAACTGAGCCCTTGCATGTGCCATTTCCATCTCCTTCTATTCAGAATGCAATTGCAAGAGGAGCACAATGCCACTAAAGTTAACACCTTTTAAATATTTTATTTCTTTTTTATAGGTCTAATATGCAATAATTGGCAGAACAACTCATTTGGAAATGCATAGTGCCAAAGAAAAACATTCAATATCTTTCCATTCAATGCCCTGAGTATTTTCTCACTCCAGGGTGTAAAAACATTTGTTTTCGATTCACACAGCCATTCCAAATCCTTGCCAAATTATGCAAAGAGCTGTCAGATTTAATGGTGCAAGCATCTTATTCCCTATTATGAGACTTGGATAAATAAAAATCAATACATTGTAAAAACAGGTAGTGAAGGTATGAAGCTACTGCCAAAACTCATCACACAAAAAGATGTTTTTAACAGTATTCTGTCCTGTCTATAGTTTCTTTCCCAGATACCAACTCTCTTTAGTGTCTAATCTGCAGAGCACCTGTAAAATATAACTAATAAATGCAATGCTCATTTTATAGATACACAGACACTCCCAGATTCATGTGTTAAGGTCTTATGGAGCTGAAGCCTCAGCAGTTTTCTTGGGCATTCACGGCAAAATATGTGCTATACTAGAAATGGAGTATGAGTCCCCTTGCCTGGTAGCATGTCGTTCCTGTGGAAATAACTTATCCTTTGGTTCAGCAGAGAAATAGAAGAGAAAACAACAACAACAACAAAACTGTACTTAAATTTAATTTTGCTGGGTTGTTTTCCTTTTCTCCCAAGGCAGCCAGAATAAAATAAAAATAAAAATAAAAAATAATAATCCATTGCATCATTGAGTCCCTGCAGGTTTATGAACTATAACCACCCACTGCTCCAGTCAGTGGCCCGAGCAGCTGCCTGTCAGGTGGGAAGTTTTAATCCTGCTTCTTCAGAAACTTTTCCACTTTGTATAAAATATCCTCAGACTTATTTCAACAAGCCAAGTGATTTATTTGTTTAACACCACGGACAAAGCACCTTTGACTCTCTAGCCTGCATGACCAGGTAATCATTTACAGCTGGATCATCTTGAAACTGATCTCATCATGAAATCAGAGTGAGACATGAACCGTTGCTGAGCACAGAAGAACATGCCCAACAGACTGTTATCTTGTCCTTCCTCATTATTTTGTTTGTAGATGCCTTTATTCTGTTTCTTGACTCTACAAGGTGATAGTTGTGGACCACAGAAAATGAAGCATACTATTTTAAGTATGTGGAAGGAAACAACAGATAGATGAAATCCCTCCCTTCTTATTGAAGAAACAGCCTGTAACTCAGCTTTTAGTCCAAACAAACTCAAATGATCACAAAAATGTAGATCTGGCCTGAAACTGCTAATTGGAGCTGTGAAAATTCTCACTTGGACTCTTTTTCTTTCTTTCTTTCTTTTTTTTTTTTTCCTCTGAACAGCCTTACAAGTATGTGATTTGAATTTTGCCATCAGAAAAGCGTTTCAGAGCAAGACTGTACTGCTCATTAAGTGAATATCACCAGCTTTCAGCCGTTTCACAGTCTTGCTTCCCAACCTGTAGTCATTTGTGTTGGCAGAGAAACCTTTGCAAAATTTGATATGCAATAAAAGTTAAAATAAGGATATTTTTCAGTTTCCACTTGAGTGTGTCAGGAAACCAGGACTGAAAGATTTATAGTTTTGAGTACAAAAACTAGTTAAGAATTAAGCAAGAAGGCACTTTTTCTCCCCAGGAAAAAAACTCTAGTGTTACAGTCAATAGGATTTTTTCCATCTACTTCTATGAGAAGAAGATGATCAGATTTCAAGATGTAAATGGAAAGAGGAAAAAGCCAGTGATCCGACTAACTCATTGCTTTTAATGAGTAGGGAGGCATCTCCCAGAGTTATAGCAATTTATTTGCCTTGATTAAGGAAGGTGCAATATCCTTGTCAGGCATCAACACAACTGCATCATTTGCACCCCTTCTTCAAATAACCTCTCCATGCAAGAACATCTGAAAAGGCTGCTGAGAGTTTTATCACTGGTCACACCCAACATAATTTATACTTCCAAAAGAACAAGACCACCACAGGTAAACACTTTCTGTTCCTCTGGCTAATTTGGATCATGAAATGAGCTGGTATCTGTGTAGACTTAGCCTCAATTGCTCTGCAGAAACATTTGAATACTTCTGAATTAAAATAGTAGTTCCTCAATCTAGGACAGTCACTGAAGTGCACACCTGAATATCTCCAGGAAATTACTTCTAAAGGAGGATTTTCCAAATCAAAATCAAATCCTGCATTCTCCTTTATTCTCTCTAACCAAGCACAATGTATTTCATGTGGGACTCTGGACAATTTTTTTGCATGGTATGTTATCCTAGCACCTTTTCTTTCTGACCTTCTTAGTAAAGGGCATCCTTTATTCTTATTTGCAAGTGCTCAGAGTGCTATTGATTACATTGCTAAAGTTTTGTCTTTCCATTTGCCTTACTATTTGACCCTTTTCTACCCTCCTGTCCTCAGCTCCAATGCTATAGTATGACACTGGCTCTCCTCGAAAGAAAGAGAGAGAGAGAGAGAGAGAGAGGAAAATATTTTTCACTAAAATAATAGCTCCCCATTTGGCAACAAACAAAGGAGAGAAAAAAATACATCCAGAGAAACTGAACTCTTAAAAAGTACTTTTTTGCTGTTTGATGACACAGGCATAAAGCCAAAATTCACCCATTGTACTTCATGTTCAAAATTTCTTCACACAGCTCTAAATTGCTGACAGCCTTTTAGCTACAGCCATGCTACCGGGCGCCATTATAATAGTTCGCCATACCATTATGATGTGTCAATGTTTATGACCTGTATCCCAAAACTGGAAGACACTCAAATCTGTTGACTGCCTCTAAATCACTTTTTTGGAAAAGACTTAAAGCACTGAGATTGCAACTAGAATTGCTATTGCTTAACTGGCCTCATCTAATCTTTTTTTCATTGAAAACACAAAAAGGTTACAGAATTGTAAAGCCCATGTGGAACAAAACACAGGAAAATACTTATTGTTCTCATATAGAGAAACACATATAATACCCACAGCTGTATGAAGACCCAGAGGGCTTTTTTATTGGTGCATGGATGAATTTTTTATTGCTACTGAATAAAGTGTTCTTGACATAAGTATTTCACCTCTGACACTAGCAAGATTCCCTCTTGGTGGCCAATAGAATATAAATCCTACTTCATGTCTTCTGATTTTAAATGGTGCACTATCTGCAGGGTTTTTTTAGTGGGAATAAAATCAGACAAACAAGAGTAAGATGATGTCTTATTGCCTGGAGATGGGCCAGTGGGTCAAAGGGATTTCACAGAGCAACCTGCCTCACAAGTAAGCAAACAAAATGAGCAAAATGGGGAAGGCAGGAGAAGCAGAGGGAGGGGTTGTGACTCTCTACTTGTAGATGTTCAGTTGGCATGGCTGAGTAATGCCCATTTCTATATTCAGGCATCTAAAAGGATAACATGCTTAGCCTCAAGTGACTACCTTTCCTTTATCAACCCAAGCAACTGCCTACCTATTTGCATACAACTAAACATGACTAGTAGTCCATTTTGAAGGAAGGATCAACCTGCTCTTATTTTTAGTGTGGATGCCCTCCAAGGATTTTAGTGGTCACATTAAACTTCAGCTGACTGATAAATATGTAAACTAGGCTCCCTTTTATCCTAAAGGAAAATACAGGAAGCCTTTATTGATTTGGTTTCTTTACTAATTTTTTACAGACTTGTATCTCAGTTCAGCTCAGATTAGCTTCTGATGTCTTTTAATTAAATCAGGTAACTGAGCAGATTGAAATGAATTTGCATCAGTTTCCTTGCACATTTTTCAAGAGGTTTTCCTATAGGTACTGACTTAGCAGAAAATTAAGTGCTGTCCTCTGGAATTTTTTGGAGTCCTCTCATACCTTCTCAACAAAACCTCTAGTTCTCTGACACTTGCCACTTCTTAGACCCGATCACATCTTAAGACATTCCTCATCTTCCTCTACCTTCCCATAGGTGTCCTGTGATCCTGTCACCAATAAAGCAGAAAGCCAGGAAAAATACAACATTATTGGCAACAAAGCATTATCAGAACTTCAGTCCAAGCAGTTCTAGCAAGTTCTGTGCCTTCAGTCCCATTTTTAAATTATAGCAGTTATTAAGTCACACCCCTCTGAGTTATTCCGGTAATAAATCACTTTGTTCATCTGGAATGTCCCCACTCCCTTCTGGGAAGCACTTCCAGCAGCTGTCAGGAGCCCGCACCCTGTTTATGAGATAGTCCCGCTGGACAGCAGAAAACACACACGGAGCATCGAGACCCCATTGTGACTCCTTCTTTACAGAACTCACACCATTTTAGTGGCAAGTTATGCAAAAAGCACAGAGGAAAAGCCAGGAAAGAGGCAGAATGCTCCTCTTTTTGCTGCACTTCTGTTGAACAATGGCTAGGGCTATCCACAGCATCTGCTACCAGGTGGTGTCTAGGATTTCTTTGAAGGGCAAAGTCACTCACCCTCAGCCACCACACTCATGTTCAGTATTTGTGAAACTGCTCAAGATAACAGGTCTTTTAAATGACTGTGCCACATCAGACCTTCAGTTTCTCAAATGTGTTGTTTGAAGTGGTAGAGGAAACTGTCTCCTGGTGCCCTAATCCTTCACCAGGATCCTTCCTTAGACCTTGGTTGTGTCAGGATGCAGAGAGAAGTTGGAAGTGCTGACCTCCTGCAGGCCTGCTCTGCACGCGGAGAACTAAAGCCATAATGGCCTTATGAGGGTCTGCTTCTCTTCCTCCAGAAGCCTCCTCTAGTAACTCATGCACATTGGCTAGTCCTACAATGTATCTTAGGAAACAGGAAGGAGAAGAAAATTATAAAACAATGCAACCTCAAAAGTAACAAAGATACACTCTAGTTATCTGCAACTTTCCAAAAAATAAAAAATAAAATCTGAAAGAGTGGGCACCAGCTGGAGGAAGGAAGTGCAGAAGCCACTACTGCGCACATTAACCACAATTGCCGAATATCTGATTGCCAATGAATATAGATGTCACTGCAGACAATACAAATGGATTCCTGTGGTGGCATAGTGTGAGACTCACCTCAGAAAGATTTTGGGTATAGGGAATCTAACTCTCTAGGTATGAAGGATAAAGCTAACTTATGCTGGTGTAGCTGAATATCAGACTTAATTCAATTCAATTGAATGCAATTTTTGTTGTTTTTGTTGTTTATAAATACCATATTTGTACTTAACCTACATTTGTCCTGCAGGACAAGTGATTCTGAGGACAGGCAAATGCCAACTACTTAGCCACCTAAAACATGGAAACAGCAAAAAGAATGTGAGCAAGTTTGACCTTGTCCAAAAGAAACAGCGATCGTCAAGAGGTTTCTAACTTTGGCAGAGAACGCCACAGGTTTCTAAGATAGCTACAGGGATCTATATGAAGAACAATACACCATGTCATGGCTGGCTGGTGAGAACAAGACAGAGGAGGTCTTGCAATGGAGCAAGTGACGAAGATGGATTGATTTGAGTGATGTTTAAATTTGGTTTATTATGGGGCTGTGGTTGACAATGTTGCAAGCTGCTCACCTCCCAGAGAGATAGGCATGTGGGACATTCTTTGATTTCATAAATCATCCAAGAACATACCCAGAGCATTGACCTTTTACAGGGAGGGAGCTCAGGGCATTCAGCATAATTTAACACCAGCATGTCGGATGGTGTCCAGCACAGTTTAACACTCCTTAACCTCTGCCTCATTAGACATCTGTCCTGTCATTTATCTTTCTGTTTATTTTCCAAGTGATATATTATTGGTAATAACTAAGGAATGGGCACTGATGTTACTCTCCATGGAGCTGCCATTAGTCAGCTGGAAGTCAGGCCAGCATCACTCTGAAACTGGTACACAAAACAGCTTTTAAAGGATTTCATATATTTTCTTTGCCAAGCAATTTCCTCCTGGCATGGGCAGCTAGCACCCCTATTATATGATCTTTTGTTTATTTTTACTCTTTCCAGACAAGATTTTGGGAGTTTTTAATACCAGAAAGTATTATTACTGTTGGTAATAAGACCTGAATTATTCTTATTGCAGCAGAAACTTCATCCTGTCTGTGATGACCACAGTTAAGTAAGAAGCCAGCAGGGAAATGTCAACGTCTTCCATTCCAACCACATATATATACACACAAATTTACACAGAGACAGATACACACATACACTCACACACACACACACACACACATTTACACTCCTCCCTCCCACCTGGGTCATTATCATAATGGCAGATATTAAGACTCCTTTCTAATATACAAATATTTTGTCATGTCTACTATTGATGAAATTTTGGAGGTTTCATTTATCCTCCCTTTCTTTATCAGGTGGCAACTATTTTTCCAATATTTGATATATATAGTTACTTTTTGGAAGGGAAAAAAAAAAAAAAGCAAAGAAAGTATGGGGCCACAGTGAGGGGAAAAGAAATATTACACATTTTTTCTGTGTTGTGTAACATATGTGTTGTGATGTTGGATAGGAATTGAATTCCAACTAAGATTCCTCTATGGTACATATGGTACTAAACATGAATTTGGATTTCTAGTGGATTATAAAGAAGGTACAAGTCCAGAAGAACCCATAAATTAAAAAAAAAGGCATTCCAGATTTGTTTATATTGTGAATATTTCTGAGTCAGCTCTATAACAGATGCAACACCTTGAGAAAATATTGATCATGTTTTCTTTAACTGAATAGCAAAATTTTGCTTTTAAATACATCATCACATGTAAGATATTGAAATTTTGAGCAATAGCAAACATTTTTATACTAGCAGTATTAGCACCAACGCACAGACTGAAGTAGTTAGGGAACCCACTGGCTGACCTGAAATGTCCTCTGTTTAAACACACACACACACACAAAAGCCTCTTGTAAACCAAATTCTAAACAATATCAAACACCCTCAGAAACTGCACAAAACAGGTATCCCTGAAATTTGAATTACAGTGAGGAGAAAGCACAAAGTGATGGGAGGCGAGTCTGCTGCTGGCTCATGTTGGTTGAGGCAGGAGAGCACGGCTGAGAAGGAATTCAAATGGGTGGGAGGGGTTCGCTGGGGTACCAGAAGCTTTACTTTCCAGATGTACTTTATTTACAAAATGCTTAATCCTTTTAAAACTACCCACGTCCCACACAAATTTGGCATTGCTTTATTGCTTAATTAATACCATCGTCTCAATTTTTGTCTAACAGTGGTTAGAGAAAAAAAAAATTACATCTCTGCACATGGAAGTGCTGCCAGATCTAACATGATGCTTTGGAAGTGATTTTTTGGTATCATTAACATGACATCTGCTCTTTGACTGCTTTGGTTCATGTTGTGCAACTGGACATTGAGATGTAGTTTTCTGAAAGTCAGGATCACATAATTGGAGTTTAAAATCTCAAGGGCTACTGTGAGCTTCTAGATGCTATGGTTAACTCTTTGCCTACTTCTTCAGCAGTGAAGCACCTGGGTACACCAGTCAGTCACAGCGTGACCAAGAACCACAGGATGCACTTATGAAGATGGCTATGTGATCTGAGAATGAACCCAGCAAAGCATTTCTGGGAGTATTAAAGCCACCCATACAAGGCCCTTGTGAAACCCCAAGTGTTGTTTGCCATTTTGGTCACCCACATTGAAGGAAACTGGACTCGTACCAGAACAGGTGCAGAAATGGCTGCTGGGATGATCCAAGCAACAGAGAGTTTATTTTACAAGAGGAAATTAAAAGAGAGTGGCTTATTTAGCCAAGCAGATCCAAGCCTGAGAAGGGATATTATCACTCTTTGTAAATACAGCTGGAGGATAAACACCAGAAAAGGAAAAGAGCTTTCTAAGCTTAAAGACAATGAGTTGGCCTAAGAACAAACAGATATAAGCCAGCCATTAAGAAATTCAGGCTGGAAATTAGGTATAGGTTTCCAGCTCTCAGAAAGGCAAATTTCTGGAGCTACCTTCCTTTAGGAGTAGTGGGGACAGAATATGCCACTTGTTTACAGTGGATTATGAAGGCTACTATATGACAGTGCGACAGGCTAAGAGCAAGCTGTGGGTAGGTGTCCTCCTCAGCTCTTACCAGCCTGCCCCTGATCATGCAGGTCATGAACCAGTCTGGAGCACATTTCCAGCCCATGTCCCTGCATTTTCTTCCTTTGGAAACTAGGGTGTGAGAGAGACCATGAAGGACAAGCATCATACATTGCCCCCACACGGAAGCAGGGAAGCATTCCTGGGCATCTAGATACAGGGCTAAGTGGTCTTGCAAATCTCTTTCAACCCTACACTCTGAGGTGAGTCTTCTGACAATAAAGCAATCAGTGCTTTTTGCATGGTATCAGGGCAAGGTACCTCTGGCACACATCCTGCTTTATCCCCATCGTCCAAGGGGGATAAAGCTCCACCTGTGCTAAGAGGGTGCACTGCCTGGCCATGGCTGCCAGGGAGAAACGCGCTTCGAAAGCATGGCTGGGACATGGGATGATGCCTGTGCACAACCACTTTGTCAATCCATGGCCTCATGGGCTGGGCAGGGTGTGGGGGGTTATTGTGGAAATCCTCCATCAGGCAGACCTCCAGGGCTTGATCAACTGGTAACCTCTGTAAGAGGAGCCTCTCAAAGTCAGTGTTTGTCCAGTACACAGATTGAACTCTGTACTCACTGCCTAATCCTACTTAAGAGCAGCATTTAAATGTTTGTGTGTTGTTCCTAATTAAGTGCCAAAGTTTTGAGCTTTCTGCTCTCTGAGGGGAGATTCAGCCCAGCTCAACCTTGATGTAAATCTGATGACTTTAGTGTTTCAGTCAAGTTACACAAGTCACATTTATCCCAGTTTTTTCCCCATTAGTAATAAAATGCAAAGCTTTATTTTGAAAGTACATATTTGATAACATTGTCAGCAAAATTCATCACTTCCCCAGCATCACCCTATAATGAAAAGCAACTATGTTAATACAACACAGGCTGTAAACAAAACATTGTGTAGCTCTGTGTTTCTAGTTAAATTGTAAGGCTTTTAATTTTTGTATATTGAAGTAGAAAATGGAGTATACAGAATATGCTAAATCTATAAATGCATCTAATGAGTTGAAAAAGAGTTTTTAGTTTTTATAGTCTTCTGTTATTATTTAAAATCCCAGACAGGGTTACTTAAACATATACAAAATAGATTATGTTTATCAAGAAATTTAAAGATCAGAATTCCTGTAAACACCAGTGTAACATTTGGGCACAATAAACTCAGTTTCCCTTTCTGTGCTAATGATATTCGGGGTAAATGCCTGCAGATCATTTACTTTGGAAAGATCTGTCTGAAAAAAAAATATGAGGTTTTGCTGAGATTCTCTCAGGATAGAAAAAGTATTTGCTAATACAAAGACACCCCCACCACACACATACACTCCACACAGCCATGAACCTGAAGAAATCCCCCACCAGCATCTCCTCTGGATAGTGGTGGCAGAGCTTAGAAATCTAAGTCATACCTGTGCCGATTTCAGTGGCTTGCTGCACAGCAGGGGAAAGAAAGGGGGTCACACCTTGTCAAGTAATAGCGGTATTTTTATCTTCCAGCTAGTTCAGGCAGGAATTTGGGGTGGGTGAGAGGTTTGCTGTCTTTTCAGGAAATTGAAGACCTTGGCCTGGATCTGCTTGGACATGGTGCTCCTGGGATGGGCTTCAAAATGTAACACAGACAGCCACACCGCCATCCTGCAGAATGCTGCGTTGCAGGTACACTGGAAAAAGCGCTGAGGATGGGTCTCAGAAGCAGAATTCTTTTAGCCCTAAAAGCTGTCGTGTAACCTGAGGATGCAGAAATGGCTGGGGCCTGGCAAGGCCTGTGGGCACTGTGCGGGACGGGACCGAGCTGTGGCTCCTGCGAGCCCGCCCTGCTGATGGCATCATGGCCCTCCCTGGCCCAGGACCCCCTCACTGCACTGTCACACACCACTGTGAGACCCCCAGCATCATGGTGTGACTTCTCAAAGCAGGATGATGCCAGAAGCCAGACCTGCTCAGCTGATGAGCTTCGGTAGCTCCAACAGTGTTTGACAAGAGCCACCAATTCGTGTCTGAATCAAAGAAATCTTTGAACGAATAAATCAATCATGTGTGGAAACAACCACAAATCTGCATTCACTGACCAAAAATACCAATGTCTGAATTCTTCCCCATAAAAATTGCAAGATTTTTCTTTTTTAAGAAAGTATTCTTTTTACCTAATTCACACTATTATTATTCCATACTATCTCAGCTCAAATGACTACGGTAATGCTCCTGTTCACATGCAGAGAGATAGGGTAAAGACTCACTCACCATGGTGTCACCTGGACTTCCTCCAAACCACATGACAAAGGGCAGCATGATAAGTGTCAATATCATCGGCATCACAAGGACCCTACTGTTAAAGTCAGTGGGAAAGACCTTCTGAAACAGACAGATACAGATTACATCTCATACGTTCCTCCAATCTCACCTTCAAAATTTGTTCACCACCTTGGATTCATCGTAAGTGACACTTCTTGCACAGCAGTTTTCGTCTTTCATCACCTCACATATATTCCTCTCTTTCAAATACAACATTTTAACATTAAGAGACTGTTGCAGAAAGGCTGAAAACAGTTTTCTTGTTCTTATGAAGTGACAAATACAGGACTGCAAAATTTCTAGCATTCATAACAAGCTCATTTAGTCTTTGAGTGTTTTTCTGCCACTTTTAGTTAGACCACCCTGAAATATCTTTAGATGCATCGACTAAGATGTTGAAGTTCCCCTGACTTCATCTCTGTTGGAATTGATCTTCATTTTGATATTGATGGGACAGAACTTTGGAAGTACACACATTTCCAAGAAACATAGGCCTTATCAATTCCCAATCAAATTTAGATTCCCAGATGCCCCTACGTCCCCTTTCTTTTTTTTTTTTTTAATGGATTTCATAATCAGTCTATTTCTAATTACAAACGTTCCTTTACCTAATTGCCATGTATTAAGTGGCATCACCTGATACTGTCCTGAGTTGTCCTTTGTCCACATAGATTATCATCATTATCGTCATCCACAACCCTCAAAAATTTGTTCCACTGTTTTGTGTACATTGCATTTCTTCGTGTAACTTATTCTATACATCTCCCACCCATATTTAAATAAAATATATACACAGTTCCTGAACAAGCAGTTCAGTGTTTAATACTAAACACATTAAGGAAACAAGCCTAGAAACATGCTATGTATCATATCATTCCACATCACACCACCATCCATATATTATAGTCAGATAATTTCACTATGGCACCAGACGGTCTTGCTTTTCACTAACCAAAACGAAGCCTTCTGACACTCCCATAAAGTCAGAAATTCTGTTGCCTTTTCTCCTGCTACAGCTTTTTCTGAAATCTTCAGACTTGCTGACAGAGCAAAAAGCAAGGAGCCAGATAACCCCCTTTCTCCCTCCCAAAAAAGGCTGTTGCACATACCTAACAGCCCAGAGCTTGCCAATTTCTTCCTCTTAGTGCAACATCTCTAACAAATGTACATATCATATCATTTTTTAAAATTCATGCGGAAAAAAATTTAAACCAAATGCCACATGTTCAAAGAGCATTTCAGTTATAGAAAAAGTCTTCTTCATTTAAGTTACAAGATGGTGGTTTACAATAAGTAGGGATGTATGGTGAAGATATTAAAGCACAGTATTACAGGTCAGTGTCTGAGGGAGTTGGTATTCTTATAGCCAGAAAAAGAAATTGTGCTTTCAGCTGAGGTTTGGAACAAGTAACAAGGCAGTGAAGCAGAGATACAAGAAGGCTGTTTTGGATGGCAGGAGCTTAAGAGAAGGTGATTCTCAAACCAGTGGTGTCTGGAAAGAACTGAGGTCTCAAGATGTAGCCAGCCTAAAAGAGCAAGAAAAATGGCAGGGAGATGAAGATAGGAAGGGCTTTCTGAGAAAGAATGGGAGAAACTCAGGGAGGACTTTCAAAATAGTACAGAAACATGTAACAACATTGTAAACGTATTAAAGGTCTTAAAAGAAGAAAACAAGTCCATGTTCCAGTTGTCTCTCTATCAACACTTGACTTGCAGTAACAAAGGTCACACACTCACTGTTTCCACACTATAAAACCCAGTTTCTGGTATATTGGAAGAAAGATTATTTTTGGAAACATAAACTGGGAAATCATTGAGGTCTGTTTTGTATGCTGATTTACCAGCTTTTCCAAAGAGCAATATAAGGAGCGTTTATGAGTTCCTATCAAATATGGCTTCATTTATTTGTCAGAAAGTTCACAGAGAGTACAGGAAGTGGGGGACTTTATTGCTTACATCAAGAGTGGGGGCTGGGAGGGAAGTCTGTCCCCAGATCCTTCTGTAATAGCTGTGTTGTCTGGAGAGAGAACATGAGAGAGACTGGGGGAGAGAAAGAGAGAAAGAGAGAAGAGAAGAGAAGAGAAGAGAAGAGAAGAGAAGAGAAGAGAAGAGAAGAGAAGAGAAGAAGAGGAAAAGGAAGAAATGCAAATTGGCTTTGCTGAGTAAACACATTGCACTTGGAAAAGCCTTCCTCATTAGCTTTCAGACATTAAAAGAATCTATGTTCCTTGTTAAAAGAATAAATCTTGGCAAACTACCATTGTGACAGAATGGGATATATCTGTGTCAAATTATGAACCCTGTGTTGTATTAAGAGTGCAAACAAGCCAGGACATGCCCAATTACAACCCATTACACTGAATTCATATGGCTGCCGGATCCAAACAGGCTTTTCACACCTCAGTAAAAGGCTAATGCCCACAGAGCCTAAAGCCCCTTGACCTGGGCACACCTGTGGGAGCGGGTGCAAAGGGACACAGGCGAGCTCTGCCCGGCACGTCCGGCACTAGCCGGAGAGGAGCCAGCTCTGGTACAGAAGCCACGCAGGATGTGTCTACACCAGTGATTGCAGGCAGATGTGAGCTCACTCCGCCAGCACTCTGAACCAGCAGGCAGACTTGTGGCCATGTTTACTGTGGCACAGGCTCATTTCTGAAAGAAACAGAAAACAAAAAACAACAGCACATCAGGATCCTAGTCCTGCCTTCCTCATAAAGCTCTGGGTTTGGGCCACTCGATGTCTATACAACTTTCATTGTACTGCCAGACAGGGCTTATTAGTTCAGGCTCGGTGCTTTCCTAACTTCAGTTGCACTGTCTCCAGCCCATATGCACAACAAACACTGCCTGCAAAAGGCACGCACACATACATCACTGCAGCACCAATCTCAAGTTAGCTAAGCTATAGCTGCTTTGCAGCTTCCAAAACAAAACTAGTCTGGGACTAACCCAGCTGGCAGAAGATTGCAGATTCTCCATCTCTCCAGATTTGCCCAGAAATGCCTACCTCTGGCTCCCTGCTGCTGCTCTGCTCGTGAGATACAAGAGTACAAACACTGCACAGGGGGGAACCCCACAGAAAAGCAGGATTTTGCTCATTCACAGGGCACTGTCACCACTCACCTTAAGGATTTGTAAAGGAGAGGGATGAGATGGCTTGCAGGCTTTCCTGTCTGAAAAAATACTGCTGTTTACAAAAGTGCTTCACATCAGAGCCTTACTTACAGACTGGGAACACCATTGCACCCAGTGCAATGAGATTATGAACTAATTAAAGCAGACAGGAGTGCTGGGAGGCCAGAGACATTTCTGATCAGCAATGTAGGCAGTGGCATGAGCACATCAGCAGCCCTACCATGCCTATGTATTAGGGAGAGAGTGAGCTCAGGTTTGAGGGCCCTGTGGGAATGTACCAGCTTTAGGGGAGGTTTTCCAGGTGGAGCTGGGAGGTGGAGGGGCAGGTGCATGAGCCTGAAGAACACAACAAACATACATGACCATCCTGTATTAGGCAAAACCTTGTTATTGGGACAGTCACACAAGGTATGAATTCAAATTACTGCTCTACCTGAGCCAGGGATGGACTTCAGATAGAGTTTTTCATAATGGGTGAGTGCTCTGTCCATCTGGCTTTTCTGAGACAAGTTGGGGGATGAAACTGTTTTTTTTTTCCCTCCAAAATTCTGACCCGTGTTGATGTCATGTCCATACAGAACTGGAAAAATAAGTCCTAACATTTTTAAAGCAGTGGGAGAGAGCGAAGAAAGACGAGTGTCCTCTACCCCACTCCAGACCTCAGACACTGATTTCAGTGGTCTGCTGTCTGTGCGTCCATCTGGGAGGCGCAGCTGGTAAGAGGCGATGTGCCCAAGCCACACACTGGAAGCCGCACTGAATTAAAGCCAGACCCTCTGGTGGGTGGGACGTAGTGGCAATGTGAGACAGGTGACCATGGAGATGGGCTCTCAGCTGGTCTTCAAGTATCAATACTTACCTTTTACTTTTTTACTTCTTTTTAAGGAGGTGTTTCACAACAGCGCCTGTATTTTGCCAGGTTCCTCTAGATAGCCTCATTAACTGCACATAGCTATACTATGCAACTTATTTTTCTGCTGTCTAAATCTAGGACAGATAAACCGTGATGAGTATCCATTTCCAGATCTGGGAGGGGTTTGGTGGCAGGATCCTGAAGAGGGATAACGTGCTGCACTACTCAGTTATCCATGACACTGAAAAACAAGCATTGTCAGAAACCTCAAAAAAGAAGCTAGAAATACTAAATGCAAACCATGACATAATACTGAGGAGATTGAATATTGTTAAGTGGGAAATCCAGCATAAGTGCAGTTCACCCATTCCCTTGAGCAAAAAGCCAACATGTAGCCAGAACCTTCTTATGGTCTTATTGTTCCCCAGGAGTAACACTTAAAAATTTTTCCCACCCTGACAACAAAAGATGCATAAAAGTCAGAGGTGATAAATGTCAAGTAGTATCCAAAGAAGAGCAAAATTAAGGTATTCATGAATAAGTGGCCAAGGAAAATATCTTAGGCTCTCTCCGGGACAGTAAAACTACAGAGTAAAGCTATATGTGCATGTGTGCATGCTACATGGCTTATTTAATGAAGTTGTATAAGCATGCGTTAGCTTATACAATCATACCAATAAAAGATAACATAGAAATTACGACAGAGTTATATATATGTGAATAACCATCTACAACATTAATATCTGGAATAACTTTCTTCAGTTCTGGCCTCTCAACACCAGAATAATAGAGTAAAAACAGAAATCCGGAGAGGGTTAACTATTATTAAACACACTGGATAATTCTCATTCAATGAAACAGTAAAATAATAAGACTGAAAGCAAGGATGAGGAGGGGACAATGAATGGTGCATATTAGTATTTTTTGTTTACATCTAAGTAGATCTGTAGCTGAGGATAAGATCTCCGTTTCAGGATGCCTTGTTTAGTATTGCAAAACTGTTGTTCTGAGTCACAGTATGAACTGAAAATTTCCAAGTTGTTTATAAATGAACATTCTGAAAATAAAATTTGATCCAGGCGCATCAGAATATTTCATATGAGAATCTAGAAACATAATAATATAAAATCAAATAATGTTGAAATGAAACATGATTTCAAAATGAAATGCTAGATGGGATTTTTTTGTGTGTTTCTGGAATGTTTTTTCCAATTTTCTTTTGTAATAAAATTACAGTGATTCTGACAGTTTTATAAAGCAATTTTCATTCCAGCAAAAATACATTCTCTACTTGAATTTGGTTTTATTAATAGAGCTCTAGCCAACTATATTCCTACTACTCATTCATTTGAAAAAGGCAAGGCAAGGCAAGGCAAGGCAAGGCAAGGAAGAAATAAGGATATCCAACAAAATTATCAGACAAAATATTTAACACCAATAAAAGCAAGTACAGCCATAAGATGCAACTGAATCCAGAATCTTCATGGGAATCAAAAACAGATGAAACATTTAAAACCGGCAATGAGCATAGGCAAAGCTGCAGCACAAAACATTTACAAGAAGAGAGATACCATCTAGTGCTACGTCTAACATTAATTGATTATGGAGAAACTTTCTGTACAAGCAAGCTATTCCTTACTGTCTGCTATGGTGTTTTATGCACTTTCTGTGAAGTTTCCAGTGCCCCTTGGAGACAGGTAGTATATGAATGGATCGCCAGCCTGCTGCTGTTTGGCCCTATCTCAGTTACTGTGCGCCTAAAAGAAGTGGGTGAGATACTTTGCAGGTTTCATTGCTGGAAGACCCATTCTCCCCACACCCTCTGTCCCCCAAACTTTTGCATCTGCTGTTCCAGAATCATTCAAAATTTGGCTCACAATCCAACTACTCATTCATCCATAATCACACTGCCTGGAAGGACCTCTTTTGGAGGTATTTTTCACTGAACCTCTTCCAGAGGTCCCTGGTTTCCCCTGCTAACATAGGTTTAGCCATTTCTTTGTACTTTCTTTATGGTGTTTACTTATTCAGATGACTTTTATGTCATGGCTTGCAAGTCTGCTCATTCCTTTCAGCAGCATTTTCTCCCCTTGTTTAAAACTTGTTGAGTGCCTTCTTACATTTATGAGGGAGCCCATCTACAGTTCAACCAGAACACTGAATATATTATATGTTCTGTTTATTACATGCCCTGGAGAACTGTATTTAATAGTGCAGATAAAAAAAGAAAATGGATATACTTACTAAAAGGAAAAGATTAAGAGGGAAACACACAAAAGTGCAATTCTTGCAGCCAGTTAGACAGACTCACTTATCTGTTTCTTCAGCGTTACCTCACAGACAGTAAGACACTTAGCTGCAAAATTTATCAACCATGAGGTCATTAATAAAGCTGGTCAGTCTCAGTAGTCACTTTAAAGACGATAATGTTCAGTGATAAAGTAAAATGTTAGAAGATAGTTTTGTTTTTTGTTAGTAGTTGAGTTATGATTTTGTAGTTTAAAGGATTTGACAATGCTTTCTTTGAAATTTCTGGCCTAGATTTTCAGTCAATGAGCCATTTACATATTCGTCTCTTTCCGTCAAGCTGGCTTTAAGAATCAAGGAGTATGGCTGAGTCCTCGCCAAAGAATATATGAGAAAATGCAAGAATTTAGATTTATAGTAGGGGCGGTATGGACTAACTTGGAGAAGGCTCCCCAGGCAAGCAAGCACTTTTCCTTACAAAAAAGCTCTTTAAGCTTGCAAGCTATGGAGAGTTTAACTAATATCCATGGAAAATTCTGATATGAAAGCAGGAAAGCAGCAAAAATCTAAAAGTCTAATGATATGTTCTGCTATCAACGCTGTCTTTTATGCAAGCTCTTAGCTTGTGCCCACTTCAACGTTGTCCAAATGCATGCTTGAAGGAGCCAAGTGGGAAGCATCCCTGCACACAGCTGCCGTATATAACATAGCAAAGAGAACCTGAGTTCATCTCCACCACTGGTGGGGAGTGCTGTGGATCACAGCTTTTGGCTTAGTTCACCCACGAGGACAGTTAACTCGCTGCGCATGTGGCAGGCTCAGAGCCCACACACGGGCACCGCAGTCCAGCCGTCACTGGGGAAGCTTCAGAGAACTGGTTGTGCGTGTAAGGGCTGGAAGTAGCCTCATTTCCAGAAATATGGGATACACAAAACTCCCTGTGATCGCAACTGCAAATGATCAAGTACCTTAAAATCCTGCTCAGGCTCCTAAATAGAAGTGTTCTGGTGAATATTTCCCTGGACCAAAAGATTTGCATTAACCTGCAGAGGACTGGTGGGGGCTGCCTGCTCTGAGCTCCCCCAGCTTCACACCTTCACCAGCAACATACTCTGAGCCCGTGTACAGAAGCTGCTTCTTATCAGAGCCTTAAATATACATATCCTAGAGCTACAGGAAAATTGCAATCCAAATTGTGCAAATTGAGGGCCACATCTCTCATAAGCCAGGCAGAAAACTGTCGAATGCTTGAAGGTATATTTTCACAGTTAACGCACACAGCAGATTAGTTTCAAATCAGCTGCCTAATCAGGGTTCCCAGGAAGGCTGCAGGCACATTTTTCAAAGATGAAGAGAAAGGCTTTCCTGCCACTTCAGCTACAGTCGTTATGAAATCCCGGAGCGCGGGGCTGGCACAGGGTGGGTTTCTCCCCAGCTGCTTCCTTCTCCTGCATTCCAGGCTGTCTCCTTTCTCCCAAGGAATGCTAAATACACTGTGTATCTTTTTACCACAGCACTTTTTTTTTTCTTTTTCTTGTTTTTACTTTCATGAAGTAAAATTGACTTCTCCAAATACTATGACACATAGGAGCTGATATTTTCAAATGTTATTTATACCAAGTGTCCAGCTAAACAAGGGAAAGAAAGAGATGAAAGAAAAAAAACTGTGCCACATTTTAAACATGATTATACCATTGTGCACATCTCCTAATTGTTTGTCCTTCTTACAGAGATAATAGGCCACAAAAGGAATTACTGTATAGGTATCCCACACTTCAGCTTATTAAAAAGTCTCTCAATTTCTTCCTTCAGTTTAAAACTCAAGCATGTATGACTGCTCGCCATGGGGACCCTATGTAGGACACTGTATTATGTAGAACCATCTCTGACATATATTTCTTCAAACTTAGAAGTAGTCCCTGCAGACTTAAATGAATGCCCCTTCTTCCCAGACACAGAGCTCTCCCTGCTGTCTTTATCTGCAAGCTGTGGTCTGCTTGGAAGCAGCCACAGGCCCTTTGCTGCTGGTGCAGAAGGTGTGCAGCTGGGGTCTGTGTGCAGGGTGCCCTCTCTGCCAGAGGTGCCGCTCAGGGGCAGGACACAGAGCGAGGACAGCATTCCGACTCATGGCCATAGCAAACCTTCCATGCCCTTACCCTGACAGCAAAGAGCTTCCATGAGGCTGTGGCTCTCTGAACCTACCTGATGGCTTCTTGGAGAGCTTTACCAGCTTTTAGGGTTTAGTCTAATTTGTTTCCTTTTCCTCTGTCTTACATAGCCAGAGAAGGTGCGTGACCCATGCATTTTGCTGGGATGGAAAGAAGCCTCTGTCCTTGGTCATTCCCTTTGACCAGTGCTGTGTTTCTTCCTCTGGTCAGAGACTCCTCTTTGCAGCCCACTGTAGGGTTATTTAATCTGCCTTCTGGGAAATCCATCATTGTTTCATAAATAAGATGAGTTTGCTATAAAGCTGACACTGGTCTAACCTGCAAAAACACAATTAACATTAATGCCATGCATGACTTTTGCCAAATCCTTGCCTTGTGTCATCACTATGATTGGCATGTTTGCAGCACACATTGCAGGAGCTTGATTTGGTTCACAGCTCTCAGTCATTTTTATGTTCAGACATATAATCTAATGAGGTGAAAATGGAAAGCAGCCCCCAAGCATTTGGCTATTGCTGGGAAAGAATGCAAATTAAATGTTTGAAAGAGAGAGCGGGGCGTGGGGTAGTGTGCCACGGAGCTTCGGAGTTCCATCAGGTGCCTCGCCAGCTTGCACAGCCTTTGTGTCCACATTGTCTGCCTGTTGGACAGAGCTAAGAGACAGAAGAATGACAGTCTGGGGAAAAGAAAGAAAGACAGTAATTATGGTACGTATATGATTAGCATGGTAGCCAGAGAAATTAAACCACTAGTCCCAGGAATCTTCCCTTCTATAAGGTACCTGTGGTGGAATAGAAAAGCTCCTCACCACAGAGTTCAGCTGGAATCCACTCCCTGCTAGTTTAGCTTGATTGCTTTTTTGGATACCTACTGTGGGGGTTCAGTTCCTTGACCTCCCTTTCTATGGCACTACATTGTCCTGCCACGAAGAAAGGCAGATTAAGAATTTACAGGGATCCTTCCATCACTGGACTCTGACAGGAGTGCTCAGGGAGTTCATTTTTCATGGCTTAAATTGCTTCAGGCCAGCATTCTTATCAAAAAGGCTTGGTTTAATGTAAAACACAGACTTCTTTTTCTTTCTTTTTAATTTTAGCTCTGTATAAAACAGCACTACAAATTTCCCTTTGAACAGCAAGTTCCTGAGCTGCTTTCCTTTGAATAACATATAAATTCCAGCTAAACTTTATTGTTCCTGAGTAAATCAGTCTACTTAAGAAGTTTATAATTATTATTAGGGAGGCAAAATATTTTGCGTAACAGCTGAAAAGTCTGGAAAATTCCTAGTGATAATTAGGCTGTGGATTCATTGTTTGCTTGCTCTTTAAAGGTACCAGCTTACAGGATGGTTTCCAAACTTCGTCTTTTGGGTGCCTTAAGATCTTGACAAGGTTGGAAATAATAAGCATTGAAAGTCTGGTAAGCATTAGCTGGCATCCGGACCGTCCCTTCCAGCAGGATTTTCCTGCACACCTCTCAGCACACAGCGCTGTTTCTCAACAAGCACGTTCGCTCCATAACTCCCCGAGGCTCTCACTACGCTCATGATGTTCTTCAGGTTGTGCCCACCGCTGCGGGCGGTGGTGGGACTTGGAGAAGTCCTTGGGGCCCGGCAGCAGCGCAGCACTCCTGTCTGGCAAGGGGTCCTCCAGGCACCCAGGACCATCAGGGGAGCTGCTCTCCCCCAGTAGCACTACCAGTAGAGTTAGACTGGGAGCCAAAGGTTCATTCCTCTCCCATCCCTCAGGCACTTTGAACCCACACTTGGTTTGCAAAAACGCCTGAACGATTAGCTGCCAAGCTTCTGGGTACTCAGAGACAGGAAGCTGTTTCACTTTACAGGGAATAATTAAATACAAATTTGGCAAGAAAGACGGAGCTGGTGTTAGCGTAATTCTGGAGCCTAGTAAGCACTCATCAGAGAGGATCAGACCTAGGCTTCTGTCCCTGCTCCAAGGACAGCGTACTTAATCTTACACTAAACCTCCCTGAATAAAGCACATGCAGCAGAGCTAAGGGGGTAACCAGAGCCAGGTGTGCTTCCAGCACTACACTTACACACGCGCCCTTCCTCTGTTTCTATGTCCTCTCTCTAGTCAGTCCACACAAAATCATGCTCTCATGACACTTAGGCTAGTGCTACATTTCTAGGAACATAAGAGAAATAGCAACAGGGAACTGTAGCTGCAGATGAGGAAAGGACCCTTATCCTCATGTGCACAGTCCAGTCTATCAAATTTCAGCTGTTCCCTGAAGCTGCTACCCGACTGAGCACGTTGGGTAAGACGGTCTGGAGAACGCTTCTGTACACTTCTTTTTGAGGAGCAGGTCTAAAATAGGCACCAAACAGCTTATTGCTCTCAAGGCACAGGAAATAGCCAGCTGGAGAATTTTATAGTCAGATGGAGAATTTTAACAACAGAAATGTAGGTGCCTAGAGAGTTTAGACACCAGCTGAGCAGAGATTTTGAGGATCTAAATTTTGGACCTAGAGTTAGATTCCCTTTGGAATCCAGTCTTAAATTCCTAGGGTGAAATAAAGGCCAAATGAAGTCTACGGGAACTTCACTGTTGGCTTCAGCAAAGCCAAGAACTCCTTTTTAGAACTAGAATAGAGACACTCATACAGAATAGTCTACTTGGCAAATGACATGCCATTTTCTTTAGCCCTGTGGTCATAAACAATACATACATGCCATGACCAATACTTAATACAGCAATTATAATTTCCAAAGAACAAAGTCTAAAAATACCCATTTTTGTAAGCACTGATAATATGTATTCAACCTTCTATGTGCAAGCCTACCTAAACTGTCTGTCAAGCATACTAAAAGTCTAGGGAATCAGTATCACAGTCAAATGCTGTGGATGGATTGTTTCACACATTGTGGGAAAGACTTGCTTTTCAAATAAAAAGTTTTAAAACTTCAGAGATATTGATGTATTTTCAGCTAACCAGATGCTGTATACTAAGTGTGTGCCAGTATTCTCTCAGTGTTGGAAGAAAAATAGTTGAGACAACATATTTGATGGATTTGTTTAGGGATTTTGTATGCATATGGAAATCATTTGTTTCTCTACTGCAAAGTATGTTTGATTGTTCAGTATCAACATTTAACTAGAAAAAGTAGCTACAGTGCTCCCAGTTGTGTAAAGCACAAGCTAAACTAAACAAAAACTGAAAAGCAGCTTCAGCATATCTCATGCTCATTAAGAGAATAAACGATGAAAAAATTAGCTGATGACAGGTATGCAGATTTCTGTAACTTAACAGTCTAATAGAAGAGTTTTGTTTGGTTTGGCTACCCAAAAGGAAATCCTAAAAGTCTGATGTGAGCCCACCTGCAAAAAAGTGGGTTGGTGAGCATCAACAGGTTATGATAGGAAGTTCCATTGAAGTGTTAGCTATACAATACAGTCCCTAAAGAAAGAGATAGTATCTTGTTTGTATGTTCTCACTACAGAAAAAAACACTGGTGTAAAAAATTTCTGTCTTTCTGTTCTGGAGGTTCCCAGACCCAAGAGAGTCTCAGATGGAAATACAGGCACATGTGGCACACACCCTGTGCAAGGTGATACATTACAGGTGATCCAGAATGCGCTGCATTTATTATGCACACACTGCAGAGATGCACGTGCACATCTAATTAGGTGTATTACAGACTGGTTAAACTAGTTTGCATGCACAGATAAATTCTGCACACTGTCTTCTGCGTGTTCAGCCATTGCAGAGAAATGGACAAATTCTTCATTCTTCATACAAACTTCATTTCCAAGCAGCTTAGATTTCCTTGCATGTGCCTTCCAATAGCCCTGTTTTATTCTATTCATAATCTGATGACGGTGAAGAAATTGTTTTTTACAGAATAGGTTTATTGTTCCGAGGCATGATTTTGTCATCCTGTTTCACCTTAATTGAAGTTGAAAGTTACAATTACGTCATGATATGCTTTCTTTCTCTGAGTGGGTTACATGTAACTACCTCTTTGGTGCAAATTTCACAAAAGGAAAATTCAAAATTTACTTCATATATTTTTGTTGTTGCTCCAGCATAAGATCTGTTTTCCTGAAAACATTCTTAATAACAAAATTCAAAAGCAAATTTCTTTCAGAATTCAATAACTGCCCAAGCCTACATACTGCCTGGGTAACTTGTTTTTCTTTATTCAAATGCAGGTAATTATTTGCAATCAGAATATGTAAAAATATTTCCTAATATTTCCTAAGCCTTGATCTTTCTGAACCAAAAGACTTGTATATAACTGCTTTATGAAAATTCAGATGTAACAATTTTGCAGATACAAGGATATAGCCAAATTAGAAAGAAACCACTACATTTTGGTTTACACTGCAAACTAGGCTGCTTGAGTTTGTACATAAGAAACAACTAGAAATGGTGTCAGACTACCTGCTAGATTGGGGCCTGAATTAAAATCTCATCACTGAAATGCTTGTTGTACTAACCACAACAAACATTTTTAGGATTTAGGACACAGATTCCAGACTACTCCTACAGCTGTACTCCTCCTGCCAGGAAAAAAAAATAAAAAAATAAAAAAGTCAGATTCAAATTTTCAAATACTTCCCTTAAAAATAATCAACATCTTAAGATCAGTCTCTGCCCTAGAGAGACCTCGATAAAAATGGATACCTGCCTGTGCATCCACTTTTGCAAGTAAATTCTTCTTCATTTACAAGCTCTGCATCAGCATGTACAAAAAGGCCTACAAAAACTGGAGGGGGAAATGAGCATTGTGCTGGAAAAGCACAGCATATAAATAAATATTTACTATCACAACTAGTAAATAAAACAGCCATCCCACCACCACGTTAGCTGTAGTCCTTTAATTCAGTACCTGAGCCCCTGGGCAAGTTGTTCACCTCATCCCAGCTGTTGTTATTGCCCCTTCTCCCTTACCCTCCCATTTCATTTTCATTGACAAGAAGGGGCCTCAGGTCCATGTCCAGTGGGACAGGAGATGCTGCTCAGTCCACCTCCATGCGGTGGCTTTCCAGCTTGTGTGCCAGCAGTGTTTTCTGGGCACCAACTGCTGGGTAAAGAGAGCTTCTCCTGCCTCAGTGTCTTCTGCAGCTCCAGATCCGGAGGATCTCCACAGAGCCTTTTCCACGAGACTGCAGAGCTCCACAGCACTGGAACACAGTCCTGCCTTCACGTGGACAAGACTCATTTTTCCTCTCTGTTTACGATCATTTTTCAATACCTAACCAAGTAAAGCCAAAGCATTTGTGATGGTGACCCATCTCTCATGAACATATCCAAATGAGTGGTTTTGCTCTTCTTTCACATCTTAAGGATAATAAGAGTTCTATAACTAACTAACAGAAACTAATTTTAATCACATTGACCAAAATGTCCTTAACATAAGGTATTATAATGTAGCTGAGATATTTCTGCCTTGACATCTTTCCCTGGCCCCCTGGCTGGCATTGGCAGAGGGTCTTTGCCCTCACAGGTTTGGTCCCGGTTGGGATCAGGAGTAGCTCCATCCTGTAGTACTGACCAACAGCTGGAGAGCTGCAGACCTTCCTCCTGACAGCTTTTGCCTGCAGAGCTTATTCAATAATATTTGTATGCCTCAGTAGTACCTTCACTTTGAGGACTGTGAAGCCCTCTACAACCACAGTTAGATATAGCTCCAAAATACTTCAAAAACATGTAGCAGGCAATTATCTGCTTTCCTGGTTGGGAAACTGAGACCCCAGAATGGTTAAGGTCACACTTAAAAACGTAGTGTCCAAACAGAAGCACTCCAGCTTTCATCTTGAGAAAAGCTGATCTACCCACCAGCTCAGCCGAAGTGAAGGCAGGCTGCAGTTCCTGCAACACCTGAAGAGACACAAAATTTCTTGAGCTGGTCAAGAAAAGTGGATTTGTCTAAAATAAATGGGCACATCAAAATCTGGGCAAGTTCTGACTTTTCCAAGTCTACAGAAAAGATTTGTACATCTCTTAATTAAAACAAATCCTGAAAAGAAAGAAGAGTTCTATATCTCCCCCAAAATGAGCTCTTAACAAACTACTGGCTTTAATAAATTTAGCCCCTGAATCAAAGACCCAAAACTGTGTCCAAGTCTTTTGCCATCCAGGAGCACTGTTCTCACCCCACAGCAAATATTCTCCTGTGAAGTAGGCAGTTGTCATAAGAAAACTGACCAACAATCAAAGATGTCTCAAAGTAGGTACTAAACCAATACAGAATTCAGAGAAAACATCAGTACAGTTTCCCAGGAGTCTGTTACTAAAAGTGACACAGTGGGTGGGAGGAAAGCAGCGGAGTCTGGACGATGCCCTTCAAATTGTTGTGTTCTCATGTAACATGTTGAGGATTATATGTCATGGAGGGGAAACTTGTGACAGACTAAATGGAAAAATATAACTCACTGCTTGGGACCAGAGTTCTGGGAAATGAATTTTCTGATTACTTTTTTTCTCTTTTATCAACCCTAAGTCTGGGAATTGTGTTTGAACCCTCCTGCCTGGTCATGGAAGACACCCATAGCCTCCCTCTCCCCTCTCTTCAGATCCAGGCGTGCTGGGGCAAGGAGTCTGGGGGCACAAATAATTGAAGGCAAGCAACGGATTTCAAAAAGATACAAAGGTCTGCACAGAGGAAAGATGCATCTAGTGCAGGCAATTATTCAGACTTTTCTAATCAATGAAAAGTAGGTTAGGACTGTCCCATCTAGCCTCAGAGAGCAGCTAAATGAGACACTGTACAGACTGATTGCCCTTCTGTTTCTACATTTTCCATCTGATATTGTTTTCAAAGCTATTTGGGGAGAAAAGGAAATTTTGTCATGCATTCTATATACATGTACACCCGTCTCTGGTCACAATCATGTCTCACTAGCAACACAGAAAATACGCTGTTAGGCATGGAAGAAAAATATCTGCTTTTCCTATCAGCAAACACATAGCTGTTTGAAGTCCACTAATTATTTTTATCCACTTTGACCACTTCTGAAAAGGGATATCAAAGAACTACCATAAGCTCCCAAGGGTTAATTTGGACTTACCTTTTTTTTCAAATATTAAGCTAAACATAGGGTATACCTATACAGCCTGAACAAGCTGTTTGGCCCACCATAGATTCAGCTGGACCAGATCTATAGCAACATCAAGACAAGTGATTTAGTCACATTTCACAGTGCTATTCTCAAGCACTTACTAGTGTGCATTTGAAATCCTGGGATCCCAGGACAGCTGAGCCTGGCCGGGCGCTTGGGATATCCCCGTCCCAGCCCCGCGGCAGCAGGCTCAGCTCTGAGGCCAGGCCGAGCCGCTCAGGGCTGTGCGGGGCTGGGGCTGGAAACCCTGAGGACGGAGCCAGCACGGCCTCCCCGGGCAGCCTGTCCCATGGGGAGAAAGTTTCTTCTTGTATCCCACCTGAACCTCTCATTGTAATTTTCACCCATGGTCTCCCATCCTCCTGTCATGCAGCACTGTGAGCGGCCTGGCCCTGTCTTCGTAAAGTACAAACACACTGTGCACTCTAGGTCTCAGAAGGTCTCAAATAAATGTACCCATGCTGACATTGTCACTGGCAAGTTGGGTTTAATTACTTTTGGGGGTTGCATCATGAGCTGGCAGCTTCTTTAGGCCATGATGGCTTTCCTAGCCACAGCTCAAGCCAGCCACATGCGTGTGCAGCTCTCTGAAAGTGCTTACCTTTGCCTACAAGCGCTGTTCCCACCACATCAACAGGACTCTGCCCAGTGTGTGAAGTGAAATATATGGACATATTCATATGGTCAGGCTGAGATAATGCAGGAGGATCTTGCAAGACTAAGCGAGCAATAAAACAACAGAAGAAATTCAATAGAGTTGCATGTAAAACGATATGGGGAAAATAATCTCAACTTCATGTACACAGTAATGGGCTTTGAGCTGGTTGTTACCACTCAGGAGAAAGATCCTGGGATTATGTTCTACGAAAACAAATCCTTCATAGCAATCAGAAAAGCAAATTGAATGTTAGGAACTATTAGGAAAGAAGTGGAGTACAAACACAGCTATGCAGCTGTACAAACTCCTGGTGTACCTACACCTCGAATGCTGCCTGCAGTTCTGAGTTCCACACTTCAGGAGCATAGTGAAAATGGCAAAAGTTTCAGAGGAGGGTAACAGAGGTGACCAAAGGTCTGGTATGGCTTCCATAGTGAGGATGGCTGAACAGAGCTGACTCTGCAGCCTGGAGGGGTGTTATGGCCATGGTCCACCAGAATCACGAGTGGAGCAGGATCTGCTGTGCACCTTCTTTTCTACTGAGGATCATCCAGTGAAGCTAAGGGGAGCAAAAGAAGGTGACTTTTTATGCAAAAGGGAGCAGATCTATGCAGCTTATTTTTGAAAGGTGAATCCGGGCAAAACTCAGAAGAAAGATATGTTGAGAATAAAGAGAGAAACCACAACAGGCTCAGGAAATCTTCCGACCTGAAACTAGTTGGAATCTGGGACAATAGTCAGGAAAAGTACTTGCCCTGTGCTTGCCCTTTTGGGAACATTTGCTTATGGTCCCTGTTGGAAGGAAGATATTGGGCTAGATAAACTCTTGCTCTGACACAGTATGCCCTTTTTAATGTTCTTTTCAGGATCATAGTGTGTTTGCACTGCTGTTTTGATGTCATTATAAATTCACTTTCTGTGAGCATTATAAGGAAATAAACCTTTAAAAGAAAAAAATGAATGATAAAATTTCTATAGTTCAAAAATGAAGGCTAAGAAATTAAGAAAAATATTATAGTTCAAAGACTTTCTTTGTAAGCTAGTAAAGACAGGTTTAACAAGAACCAGCGATGGCAGCTGAAGCCAGATTAGATGGACTCAATACAGGAGCGGTTAGGTAACATGCAATGGCCTGTGATACACAGAAGGTCAGGCTAGATGATCTAATGTCCCTTCTGGCCTAAATATCTCTGAGTATAGTACTCTGGCAGCCACACAAATGTTGAAAGCAAACTCCAACTCAGCATGTTTTCTGTCAGCCACGCTATATCTAGATAGATTTTCATGCCAGGTTTTTAAAAACTTGTCCTGTTGATTGTATAACTGCACCTTATTTCTCCGTATAAAGGAGATAATACTGAAATTCTAGGATATCTTAGAGCCATGATAACCTGCAACCTTCAGTTTGCATTTATTTATGTAAATATTTGTTTTAGTTTCAATGAATTCAATGTTTTCATCTGTCAGCTCCCTCGTAGTTTGCTTTTTGAGCGTAGAAAATATGTTTTTTCTCCCTCTGTGAAATTTTGATTTCCACATTTTTTTTCCATTTGCACCAGACCTGTAAGATCAGTGAGTCCCATTGAACTCCTGATCAAGCAAAGAATTGTTTATTCCCCACAGAACAGTGGACTGAAAAAAGTTAAAAGACTGGAAAGTGATCTTAACGTAGCATGCAGTGCTAAGATAGGGACCTCGGCTGATTTTAAAAATGGGGAAAAGAAGAAACAATAATGTGAGTAAACAAAGAAATTTTGTAACCAAATCAGAAAGAAGAAGAATTCTCTGATAATTCCCTGTTCTTTCCTGATTTAGTACAGGTGGTACTAGAAAGTGCTATAAGGATACTGGTTTTAGTCATTCTCATGTACCCCATTTCCACAGAAGTCCACAAATCTCTCCCTTCCTCTCTCCTTCTCTCTCTCTCTTTCTCTCTGAAACTAATGTTTCAAAATAATTTAAATCATATGTAAAAAGACCTTCTAGTTTCAAGTTTCCTTTGTAGTAGCCTATTAACTCTAATCACCTCCGATTCATAATTTTGGGTGGCATTTACAGATTTCTCCAAGTATACACAAAATCCATTGAAGATTTTATTAGTCCTGTCTAATAAAAACACATGCTTGAAATAAAACTGCTACTTTATCTAGCCTATAAACTCTGTTTGTCTACTCAGAAGACAAATTGTTAGAAGTCAGTGAAAGCAAAGGTTATATCTGAATAACTGGTACATCTCAAAAAGCTCATAATTTCATCACAAAGCATGTAAAAGGGCAAAGGCTAGCTGCAGTATCCCATATGGATTTGCTTTCAAAGCATTTCTCTGAGATAAAATATTTATAGGCATTAGTCTGTGGTATCAGATTAATACATGCAATTACAGGTAGCTGGACATGACTGAATAATCTAGCAGGATTTTTTCACTGCTAGTTACCAGGAATCTATTAAAGAACTAATGAATAATAACAACAGAAATATCAGTCTGTGTCCACCAATCAATCTATCATGCTGACTTAAGGGATTCATTCATTTTCTCAATAGTGACAGTAAAATGTTTACTCCTCAAATTCTGTAGAAAAGAAAGTCTCAAAATCAACACATTAGCATATGTGTGAAATGTGTTAAGGATGAGATAGCTGAGAGATTTCAAAATGTAGCTGCCAGTAGGGTGTTACAATACATCAAGTTGTTCTTAGTAAGGTTCCAGGGAGATAATATTATTTCAGGTGATATTCAACAATTTCATCAAAAGTAAATAAAAACATCTGTATATTTTGATAATGATAATTGAAAAACTTACATTTCTAAAAACAACAGCCTTAAGTTAGACCCAGAAATTGCAGACCGGATCCCAGAAACAAGTGCCTGGAAAGAACTGATGAGTCAGCAGGTCGAGAGCTGAGCCTGAACTCCGTATGTGATCTGTAGCAAAAGGGCTAATGCAATCCTTGCATGTATAAAGAGGGAACCAGGCCAGGACTATTGAGATGAATTTATCCCTCACGCAACATGGGCCCTATAAATTTTAGAGTGATGTATAAAGCTGTGGTGCACATTTTAGAAAGTAGAGCAAAATAGTGGAGAGGGTGCAGGAAAGAGCAACAAACAGTATTCAAAGACTGGAGAAAATGCTTTCATATACAATTCGTGAGGGAATAAGTGACGCTAACTCTATAGTTTTGTCAAGATATACATTTGGGAGAGGAAAGACACAGACTTGGAGCCATAAGGAAATGACTATTTAACATGAAATTAGGTATTAATGGAAAGGAGAGTGGACTTCTTAAATAAATACCGATTCCAGTGACCTGTGTAGTTGTGCTCATATTATCTTACCGACGGAGAATGCAAATGTAAACAGTTACCTGTTCCATACCAAACTGTAAGAGAAGATCATTAGACACCCCAGTCCCAGAATATCCTCCAGTGTGAACAACATGTTGTTTCAGTGCGGTGAGAACTAAGCCACTGGAGTGGAAAAAGTGGTTACACCAGATGCAGGGCATACCTTGTGCAAAGCCCGATCCAGGAGGCAAGGTCAGAAGATAAGCACCGTAATGTGTGCTGTAACCAGACATTCCTCAGCTTGGTTTCATCCCTGCTGTCTTCAGGAGCTCAATTCAATTTCAAGGCCAGTATGTCAGAAGAGTGCATCGAAGCCCCTTTCTGAGCTGACCCTGATTCAGATCCCTCGGGTGGCAAAGACACTTGACTGGTGCTAGCAAAGGCAGCGACAGCTCTTATGACTACTGGAATTACATTGCACCAGAGTGGGCACACTGAATTTAATGGACAAGAGTAGGAATTAGGTGGGCTGTAAGCACCTGGGGGTGTATGTGTGCCATACCCTCCAGCACTGTGCAATAGTTACCCAGCTACTTCTGAGCAAAGCGATTCTCCTTCGCTGCTGGGTGCAGGGCTCCAGCTGGGTGCCAGCAGCCAGTCTGTGGTTTGGCACAGCTCTGAGCACCAAGAGGCTAATCAGTGTTCCCACTTGGCATGACCAACAGCCTGGGGACAATTGCACAACCACAGCTGTCTTGCTGAGGATTGCACCTCCCATTCTTCCTGACCGGACTCAGGTATGTCCTGACACTGCAGCACTATGTGAGCTGTGAGCTTGCTTCTCATGGTCCCACTTTCTGTCCTTCCTCCATCCTGGGCAAAGGGACTGCAGGACCCTCCCACATGGAAACACTTGTCTTGCTCATTGGAATGTGCAGAAGATGAACCAATGCAATGAACAAAGAATAAAGTCTCTAATTTAATTTTGGTATCCCAAGTGAAAGTAGACTGGCTTCACAAAGCCAGGAGAAGTACTTTTGTATTGAATAGTAAAACAATTAGCTAGCTTGACTTGGGAAAACAAACAAACAAAGTAATTCCGGTATTTTTAAAATATTCAGAAAGTTAGATTTTTTTGCTTAATGAGAAATATTAAGGCAGTAACCTGCCTTAACCCGGCAAAAAACTCTGACTTCATGGTAGCTTTGCCAATGAAGGAACTGCAGGACTGGGTCCATAAACACAAATCAGACTACTGTGTCTATTATCTATAGCTTGCAATCACTAATTCCTTTACTTACTCCTAGTTCAAATGCAATAGGTAATTGAAAGTAGCACCTACCAATACAATCAAACTTAACAGTTGGTCATTGCTTTCATTAAAATTCCTTTTTTCTAAATTTTAGACTGCAAAAAGAACTTGGCATAAAATCTTCCAGCCTGGAAACAATTTTTATGCTTGCAGATTTTCAAAGGGAGATGTTTGGTTATTTTTGAGTTACAGAAACACAAGAAACACATAGCTTGCATTTAAGAAGGGGTTTTTCTTGTTATTGTTATGTTGATTCAACTCGTGCGTGGATGGAAATACCGTAAAAGGTATGTTAGTATATTCATTAACAGACCTAAGATTCCCTCTTTTTTGACAGAGCACCTGTGTGTGTTTATAAGTGATGTACAGACATCAGTGAGGGGCCCAACCAGCAAAGACTGAGTCTGGATTCGATCATTCTGAGAGTTGAGCAGTTTTGGATCGAGGGATTTAATCTGAGCCCATTTCTAGTAATGTATTTTAAAGGTGAAATGGCTTTTCTTCTGCCAAGATGAGAGGATAGGGCTGCAGGGATTTGTATTTCTCTTGCAGCTGTAGACATCACTAACAAATATGGACTCAATTCTGGAAGTATCTTAGCTCGAGTAGGTCTCTACCATGACGTAGTGCTCCATTACAGCTGGTCTTCAGAGGCAGCGTGAGCCCCACCAGCTGCAGCACGAGGTCAAAGATGACCAGAAGAGCATGTGCAGTACTGCTTCCACACTGCCCTCCTGAACATCCCTGCTGCACGAGCCTTTGGTATTAGTATCCTCTGTGTCAGGGGGAGATATTCGGCCTCCGGGGAGTTTATTGGAAATGTAAGGTTCTCGCTACAGCTTTATGGTTCTTTAAAACTAGATTTTCAATACATGACACAATAATGTGAGCCTCCGCGGCCATCAGCACCAAGAGCAGGTGCTGCCCTGCACCCAGCACCCACACAGAAGGAGAGGTGGTGGTGGAGGAGGTCAGAGGGGGGCAAGGCAGGCTGTGCCGAGGGACAGGAGCACTCAGTTAAAGTTTATCTTCATATGATCGTTGAGTACCATATTAATCTCCTTTAAACCAATTTACCTTGCAAGCCCACTGCCTCCAAGTGTCACAAAGCTAAGTGAAGCATGCTTGCACTTTGTCCTGATCAACCAAGGCAGCTGAGAAAGCAAAAACCCACATTCTCAAAAACACTTTCTTGCAAAAGCTTCAGAATGAAACCTGATGGCAAAACCACCAACTCTCCATTGTGATGTAGACACTGGTTCCATTATATGATTTCCTATTCATTGTTGAATTTGAAATCTTCTTCTTTTACCATATTTTTTTTCACCCAGAAAATGAGAAATCACTTTTAAATGATGCTATGCAGTTAATTGAACAGCTGTCCCAGAAAAGTTGGGGTAGGGTTTTTTGTTTGTTTGTTTGTTTGGTATAGCTTATGAAAACTATACTTATTCATGTTTGCTCTTGAAAAAAAAAAGAAAAAGATACCTATGAAGGTAAGTTCATGTAACATTGATTGAAGTTTGCTCTCCCTGTAGTTAAAATGCAGGAAGCATGTGATGCAACATCCTACAGTCTGTGCTACTTCTGACTAGCTCATATTGAATACAAGCTCTGTTAAGTTGAAAGGATTTCTGGTTTGTTTCAACTTGAAAGTGATTTAATATGAGGCCCAGAGAGAAAATCTGTCTCAGTAATCAAATTATAACAAGTAAGGATTAAAAGTATTAAGAAGTTTAAGCAATCTTTTAGCTGCCCTGTGTTCTTGAGGTCATTTGAAGCTGGCTGTGGGAATAAGTAAAATAAAAAAACAAGAGGGAAAAAAAAACAAAGTATTATAGAAGGGAATCAAAGAGTGTCCTTCAGGATTAGATTATGGTACAAGAAAGGGACTGAAACATTTTCCAGGATGCTTAATTAATTTTCCTTTGGGAAACATAATTTTAAAAGGGTATTTTAATAGCAATCTTTCTTTTCTTTCCTTCTAAACTGGATATACTAACACTGAAAAATTGAATGTTTTTATTTAAAAAAAAAAAAAAAGAAAAGCCATAAATGCTGATAATGTCCTTTAACTCACAAAATAAAGAGTGTTCCCCAAATAAGCAATGCTAGAGACTGGGCATATGGTATTATTTGTTTATTATTTGGTATATATACATATATATAAGAGCATATTCAGTCTAAATCAATAGTGTCTAATGCATTCACTTCAAACAACTTTACAGCAACTTATGTAAGTGTGCCGGTGGTACCTCAGTGCAAAGGACAGCCACATCTCCTTTTGCAGGTCTGTTTTTAACAACCTTAACAAAGAGACAAACTGAACCAACTCACTACTAAAGGTACTGGAGGCATCTCCAACTGGATGCAGGAAAGGGCTGAGGTGACATTACAAGGAGATAGATAGAAGTTTTTCTTCTGTCTTTCTGAACCTGTTTTCTTTTCAATTAGTAGTGCCTTTCCCAAAAGCTAAAATCTCTTAAAGTCCCTATAAACATCTGGTGGATCCTTTGAGGTGGATCCTACTAACTCAGCCTGCACCAGTGAAACCAATTATGAAGTAGAAAAGGTGAGAACTTACAATCACAATTAATTCCCTCACATTAGTTTTTCAGGAAAAAAAGAAGAAACATTGAAAATGGTTTTTACTTTATTCTGATATTCTGTGTCCAAGAAAACTCTTTAAACAACTCATTCTGAGAACTTATCTATACAGTAAGTCCTTTCAAATGCATATGTGTGGCTAACAGTTGTGCATACCTGAGGTTTACTTTGCAGTAATGGCTCAGGTCTAAACAATTCTGCTCAGAAGGTGCTGTGACCCCCCTGACATCCCCACGCCCACCACTGCCCACCTTGCCATGCTGTCACCTGCTCTTGGGAAATGTGACCCACCGAGGGACCGCCCTTGTACTGAAAACTTATGGCTTGTGTGTTGCCTTGTCGCTGTGCAGAGGGAGAGGAAAGTGAAGATCAGGGAACTGTGCCCATTTATTAACAATTAAAGATTTTAATTAGGTTGTGATGTGGGAATAGTGGACATCTGATCTTAATTAGTTGGTTTTTTTTTGTTTTTTGTTTTTTGTTTTTTTTTTCTAGCAAATGAGATTTTTTTGCATGATTAAAGAGAAAAACCTTTAAATTAGGTAACACCAGCCAAAATGCACTGTGTAATCTGGTCTCCAGATTTGTTTGCTAAGTCTTCAAAAAGCAGCTGCTAATTACTATTAGGTTGTCCAGAGAGGCTATGGAGTCTTTCTCCCTGGAGATCTTCAAAAGCAGCCTGGACGTTGTCCTGGGCACCCTGCTCTGTGTGTCCCTGCTTGGGCAGGGGGGCTGGACCAGGTTACCTCCAAAGGCCCCTTCCCACCTCAGCCATTCTGTGGTTCTGCATCTTTGCATTGGAAGTGCCCTTCCTCAAGAAGACAACGAGTATATGCAGCTTTATGCAGGTACATGGGTGGAGGACTGTTCCATAAAACAAGAGCGGGTGAAACCAGTGTTGGATTGTGCGGACATCTCTGGACACAACTAGAGAGTCCATGGTCTTGGGAGAACTAGCTGCACCAGCAGGCTGACTAGGGAGTACAGAAAGTCAATTGTTTCCAAAGGTCGCAAACGGTTTTCTTGCTTTCCTTTTTTTTTCTTTTTTTTTCCTTCTTCTGATAAGTTAAGAATATAACTGACTTAACTTTTGACGCATAAATCCAGCCGGTCATTTTCTTCCCTGGTGGCTTTAATTCCATCATCCATGTATTTTAAATCAAGGTGTTACTGCCTAGGCAAATTCACTAAGAAAGTCTGCAAGAGATGGGGTCTGACGCATGTGGCAGGGCTGTGACTGGCAAGCATGGCTGAATCCCAACATCCCAAAACCTAAAAATCATCAACCTGCTCCAGACAGACTTTTGCTAAGTCATTTGTTATGGAAACATTGGCCCATATATTGCTCTGACTGGCAGAGATAAAAGTGATTTATTTTTTTACCAAATGTGTAGTGTTGACAGTATCTCTTTAAACTTATTATGTTTGATTGTGAAAATGCTGTTACTTAATAAAAATCACATTTGTTTCTTACCTAAGCATTTTACTTCTAGTATCTGTGCTGTTGCTATGTTTCCAGTGTGGAAAATAAAGCTCAGCAGAGGCTGCTGTTAATTTTTGAGTAAATACATACACAAAACTTTATGTGGATATGTTCCTCTAGAGGAAAAAAAAAATGCCCTCTCCTATTTAGGTTGTACACAACTATCTGAATTTTAATGTGTTTTCTCATTGTTATCAGCCTGGATTCCCTTTTGGAAAGTTCTTGGTTGTGGAAGGGCTTGGGTCCATGCCTGCTGAATTCAAGATGAAGTTGTCAGTGAGGGCACTTGATAAGGGTATGAATGCAGGTCTTTATTGGGCAATGACTTCAGAGGAATTTTCCATAAGCTAAAGGAACTGGCTCTGAAAAGCTCACAAACAGGTACAAAGCCCCCTCATTGTAGGGGGAATTGGATGAGATAAAAGCATTTGACATCTTTTGTAGAGAATGTAGGATGTAGAGAACTATCTCACTTTTCAAACATACTGGTGACATACTGTACAGATCCTCATTCAGGTTTTACCAGTGATTTCAGGAAAACTGCTTTGGACAGCCTGGGGCTTGGTTTACTCACCCAAACCACAGCTAGCAAGTGAGAGAGGAGGACAGGCTCTTCTGCTCTCTCATTGTTGCCTGATTGCTAAGACTTTAGATGTAGGAGGAAAATAAGAAAGACATCCAAGAAAGCATAGGTAAATGGGTGCAGCAAGGAAAGAGCGCTTCTCCAGAGCAATGATCTGCCTCTCAGTCAGGAGCAGTATCTCAAAGGTGACTTGGATCTAGTCAGAGGTAGAGTAGGTCCAGAAAGCAGCAAAAGTCTATGTCACCCACTGATGAGAGGGAGTAGACCCAAGGTGTTTGCCGGAAGACAGCAGACAACAGAGGGAGCCTGGATCACTAAGCAGTGCTTCAACCATTGATCTGTGGTAAGGACACAGCCATGACCAGACCTACTGGTCACCAGCAAGGGTGAAACCACGTAGCCCTAACCATGGATTCTGGATTAAGAACTAAATGAGGAATCCACATGTGCCTTTAAAAGCAGCAGTATATTTGGCTGCCACCAGTTTTCCTTGCTTTGTATTGTTTCGGGGCTAGGTCACATCTACAAAACATCGCAAGTCAGCATAGAACTGAAGTCCAAAGAAATTTAATCTATGGAAGAGAGTGTTTTCAAATGCTCTACAGTCTACCACCATAAGAAAAAAAATTCTCAGTAGATCACTGCTAAAGACATTCAATTCCTTTTCTTTCTAACCCTGATAGCTCTCATACCCTCTGCACCCCGTCTGATCTGAATAAGGTATAAACTGCATACCCAGAGATTTTCACACACCTGTCACCACCTGCAATAAGACTCCAACTGCGGATATGTGAAGGACTGCATTTTAAACTATGGCACTTTCTCAGGAGAGAAATCCTCTCCCAGACTATCACTGTGACACACAAAGTCAAATTAAGATTAGAACAAAATCTGGGAGGCTAACTTAAAATGAGAATCAAAAGGTTATAAAGCTAAATGCTTTTTCAGAGCCAGTGGTTGTCATAGTAACCACTTGTACAACTTTTTTTCTTGGAAATACAGAGTAAACACTTATTAAAGTGGGCCTCAGTGATACAGTAAATACATGAATTTATTACTATTTGCAGTCAGCGCTGGGTGAAGAAATCCAGGAGACGCTATTTCAGAATTTGTTTTCCTTCTCAAACCAAAGGTCCAATGACACAAAGTCACTCAAGCAACCAAGGAGCCGGAGATGCATGTTTATTGTCTGCTTTGGCCCATCCCTGGGGCCCTGCGGCTGCAGCTAAGCAACCAGCTTCATCTGGGTCAAACTCAAAGACATGGATAGTACACATTAGGTTATCATGTTGTGAAGAGTATTACATGATGTACAGCTGGCATGGAAATTTTTATTTAAAGAAACAGTTTCAAATTTCTCATTTTTCTGTACTTATTAGGTTGTGGGTTTTTTTGTTTGCACACAAACTCTATGAGTTAAAACTCTACTGGAAATAATAACACATAAAGCAAGCTGTTTTCTCTCCACGCTTTAGCTGTATGGGACAAACCAAAATCCTGTTAAACAAGACAACATTAAAATTATACATAAAGCATTCCAAGGTGAATGGTTTGGGTCTGTTAAGCCATGCATTTGAGCTGTCATGGACATATACAGTTTGAACTTTCAACATATCAGTTGTTTTGGATCACTTCAAAAAAAAAAGAATGTGCAGTCTCAGGAAAAATTTATTCAATACAGACACATGCAAATAGCAAATTCTTGATTGTGTGTGAAAACACGGTTAAGTTTAAGTCATGTGAAGTCTTAATTTGGGTTTTAAATTTCGTAAGTCTTAATTTCAGAGTCAAGTAAACAAATCCTTTTTTATAGAATATTCTTGTGACTGACAACTGACTTACAAACTAGAACACAGGTGAAAAAATGTGCAGAATGTGGATGAGGCAGTTGGATCTGACATGTCAAAAGACTTCAACCAGGATTCAGAGATTAAAATGTAATAATATGTTTATATGATTAAATGTTACACGAACTGTAAAAAAAAAAAAAAAAGAGAGAGAGAGAGAAGTTTGTTTTAATGTAGATCATTGGTTTGCCAAGAATGACCCATGACCTGTTAGGTAAATCTGTTTCTAATGATAGTTGCAGGAGATACAATCACTGCTATTTGGGGTTGATCTTATGAAACTCAGTGACTTAGTGCTTTAAGCCCTCAATCCTCATGTTGGTTTTAATCCCCTTGTTGAGTTCAGTGGGAAGCAGCAGAGCTGGGCATTTCTTCAAACACACTGTCAGCAGCTCCAGCTTTACCACTGATCTCTTGGTTCTCATATTTTCCACAGATTTCAACTTTCAGTGTTTTGGTAAGCTGACCTTGGCATGCCTTATCCTGGCATCAAGCAAATTCCCTGCGAAGGAGCATTGGGTAGCCTTGCTGAAACCTAACTATAAATTTATCGGAATGTGCTAGGATATACAGACAGTAGATCTGTGACATACACACCAGTGCTTTGCTTCTCTTTTTCATCTACTCACATGCCTTGGAATAGAATCTGCTTAAGATCACTCCCGATCAAAGTGAAAATACTACCACAAAGGAAGCTAATTCAGAAATAAACTCCAAAGAAATAAGCTCTGTCTCCAAAACCAGCTCCACAGGTGAGGAAAAGATGGAGAATTTATTGCTTATTATATACAGTGTGCCTCCACGGTGCTTAGCTAGGGATGGGCAGATTCATTGGTTACCAGGATGGAAGCAATCCGCAAACCAGCAATATCTGAATGTAGTGGCTTTCGGCTTCAATTTTTTCTCTCACTTTTTAAACCTTCATGTTGTTCAGCATTCTAGGATAGAAAGAGTTAAATTATGTTCAACATATGACATGTAATGTGGCAGGACATGAGCTTCTGTGTGAGATGTAACTAAATAAAGACAATAGGATTTGTCCCACAAGGTATGGAAGGCACCTAATGATTCTGAGTTTTGTGTGTTCGCTGAGAGGAGCTGTGAACCAAACCAGTCAAAAGATATCTGTGATGTTCACCCTTACTTTATTAAGCAGTGGTATTTAGTGATAACTTTGGATATAGACTCTCAGCATCTACCTTAGATGAACATAGATAAAGAAAACAAAGTCAACCCTAAGTAAACTGAGTTGTGAAAGCAAGGGTCAAATGTTGAACTTCCAGCCATAAATATTAGGAACATATTGCTGATACAAACTATTTAAAGCTGACATCAGATCTACTAAATACAGTATCCTCATTGCAAACAGAATCATAGAATCATAGAATCATTTAGGCTGGAAAAGACCTTTAAGATCATCAAGTCCAACTGTATAATGCAAGGTAGAACAGCTCGTCCCTGAAACAACTGTAGTGCTGGCTATGGCTAGGAGGTTTTGGACATTTGACCTTGTACTACCCTCCTCTTACTACCTCCTTCACAAGGAGCCTTTTCTTCAGCAAAACAGAGATGGACATGGCTACAAGTCAAACTCAGAGCCAGAGCTACAAGGTTACTGAAGGTAACAGAAACTCCCGTATGTTCAAGGTTTGTATTAGGGGGAAGGAGATCTGAGCAACTGTCCTACTTTCCAGTGATTGTAAAAATAGAGGAATAGTCTTGGAAGCAAGGCTTGGAACCCCAGTCTTCCCACCACAAAGAGATTTTTTTCTTTGCCAGGCTACGTGTCAGGTTTCTGCCTATGTGCCTTTATATTCTCACTTATATGGAACAAATCCTTCTCTGCACTGTGATGCTGCTCCAAAAAAGCTGATTAAGACTGTCTCAGCTTCAGCTTCCCAATTCCTTCTCCTAAAGGCTGGTTTGAGGATTGTCCTGTGTAGTAACAGGTTGGTAATGCAGATTCTCATTCCCTCAGGAGCACTGTCAGGAAGCAGTATTTCACACCATGATAACCTAGTGGGAATTATTTTTGCGGGAAAGGGGAAAATGGAACATTGTGTAAATAAAGTGTCAACAATAACTTCATTTTCTGAAGATCCCTGCTCTGGGAGGTGTTTAGTTTTCTCAGCAACACCTATGAAACTAAGACAGACAGAAAACACGCTGGCTACATCTATACTACTAAATCAAATGAGCGTGGGACTGCTTTCTGTCACTGAGTCCAACTGGCATCGAGCAGCCTACTTCCATACTGCTAAATTCTCTTCTTCCAAAACATGCTGGCTGCAACCAATTTGCCTATGATCTTTAAATGACCTTTGGCCTCTGCAAATCCTTACTCTACTCAGCCGTTGTTTAGGATAGTGCTAGCTGGTCCAGGTCAAAACCATATTACGAACCTTTCTAACAATTTAACAGTCAGATTACTGAATTATCATGTCCAGGAACATTCCCAGTACAGTCTAATTTACTAATATAGATGTCATCATTTTAATTCTTCCCCAGACAGGCACAGACGTGAGTTAGGAATTAAGCAGACTGTCAGGACTGGGTTAGTTTTGGAAATGTCGACAGTTAAATACAATTAAGTTTTCAGTTTGCAGTGTAGAATGTTGGGTGTCTTGACACCTAGATTTCACCAAAGACCTACCTAGGTGCTAAAATGCCTTGATCTGACTCTACAATCTTAATGTAGCAAATGTTTTCAGAATGACCAAATGAAAGCTTCAAGGCTCACTTTCCTTCATAAACAGCACAGTTTCCCTCTCGTGAAGCAATCAGCTCTACCAATGCTTCTCAGCTGCATGAAACACAATATAAAATTTCTGCGGGAAACCAGAATTTGTTCTGGTTTTTCACTCTGCATAAATATTTCTACATGGCTCCATTTAGGACAAAATTATAGCTTAAAATATCCATTTCCCATTTATTGTTGGTTTGTGATACAATCATCTATAACTCTTTGCACTATTGCTTTTCATTATTTATCCAGCTTTTAAATGTCTGAAAAAGAAAACTTGCTTTGCACTTGAGTCTGAATCATGATCTGCTAAAAAACACTCCCAATAAAAGTTACTTGATTTCTGATGGACACAGGAACCTACTGTTGCTATCCCCACAGAGGATTCATAAGTATAGAGCCTTAGGCTATGTGGTGAGCATGTTATAAAAACATATGGTTTTTTTCAAAAATAACTGATGCATGAATATGTCATATCAATTCTTCAGTCTTGGGTTGAACAGCACAGGGAGTCCTTCTGTACACTGTGGGGAATCAGAGTAATACCTAATACCTTCCTTTGGAGAACTACACGTGAGAAAAGGTGTTCCCTTCATATCACAGCTTTTATTCAGGATGTGCCTGGTTGCTTTGCTGATGGATGCAGAAACTCCAGCTCCATTCAGACAGTGACGGACTTACTTATCCCTATGAAGTAATTTGTGACATTTACTATGCTGTGGGACTCTACAGACCCTGGAGTGCAAAATTTCCTTCATTTCTAAGGCTGTGTACACTCTAAAATGTGTGCTCTATATAGATATCAAAGTGCCATGGGATTTTAAAGCAGGTAAAAAAGTACAGCACTGGACAGGCCAAGTTCTTGTTGCACAGAACCTGGGAACAAAAGATACCTTGATGCCTCAAGAAGAAACAAACTAAGCCCGACAGACTCCACCAACACACTGGAAAGTGACAGGAAGGGCAGGAAGGGGCCGAGTCACCCTGGATGGAGGGAATCAATGAAAGAAAGGAGAAAGTTAAGATAAGTATACCCTCCTGTCACTATATATCACAGTTATCTAAACCAAAAGTGGAAGCTTCTGAAGTCTGTTCCTACTTTTTGCCAGTACTGCAAACAGCAGTAGATTGTGTCCTTTCTTAATTCAAAGGATAACCCTGATTGCTTCACCATTTGATGCAAAATAAAGAACAACTAGCATCTCTATTTAACTCATAGAAAAGTCAGTGTCTGTACACTCTTCTGTACAGCTGAAGTAAAATCAATTTGGCAGGAGCCATGGGATAAATTAGAGCTTAGAAAAGAATCCAGATCTTCAAATTAGAGCTACTCAGGAATATTTTTTGACAAGACAGTTTTTCTGCACACACATTGAAACATGCTGCTTTAGTTAAATCTGATTTTTTAGTGGAAACATTACAATTTGAACTTATTTTTTAGTGAAGAAAGAAAGATTCTCACCTGTTGAACAGTATTCTAGGTATGGACAAAGAGAGAGAGAGACACCTAACTTCAGAATAGCCAAAGTAGTATGTGTGACAGATCTAATTCATGTTCCCAGTCAAAAAAGGCAAAAACTCATCTCAAGTGAGTGCTCTCATTCCTGGGATAGCCTACATTCTCTGTTCTCTTACTATTTATGAACTGCTTCAGAAAGTTTCTGGATTGTTCTCAGGGTAGAAAAGAGCTTTTTATGTATATACTTTTTGCAAGACCAAAAAACACTTTTTCCCACCTAGCTCCACTTTTGATCCCTAATTTTGCACCCGTTTTACTGAACATCGCTACAACTGTTCGGAAAGCAAGCCCTGAGCCCACAGAGGCAAATCATTGCCATGGCCAAGAGCTGATCAGTGCAGGAGAGAAAGTGAGTAATCAGGAAGATCTGGTCATGACTCTGATTGTCCGCCAGCACTGGCCACAGAGTCACTGTGCTAGAGCAGCGCTCAGGCTGGGCTAACCTACATCAGATGACAATGGTCTTAAGGTGGCAATCTGCCAGCTGGAATGATTTGGAGCACAGTAGCACTCTAGTCTCATCCCCTCCAGCATCTGGCATTATTGTTATGTAGGCTGGGACCGGTAAGACTCAGAGCTATGCCAGTTTATGTCTACTAAAAATTCCCTTCTGCTGGGAAATTTTCATTTGGCTAGATACAGCTGAATTCCTGAGGCACAAAGAGGCCAGCATATGGAACTGAATCTGTCCCAGTGTATTTTTGGTCTATCATTTTGTTAACTCATCAGTTAAGAAAATCTCAGTTTTGAAAGAGCCTTGCTATGGTGTCACATTGTGGCAATCCCACAACTTAACAGTGCTCTTTGCACTAGAACTCAATGTCACTGACGCATCTCAAAGTGAGAGGTCACATCAAGAAGAGAATCAGCCAAGAAATCTGACAAGATACAGCTTTCTTGGCACTAATGGAGCCAAGATTCGCAGAAAAGGCTGTTTCTGAAGGCTAAAAGATAGCAACACTACTGGTGATAACCACCACTTCTTACACAACTGCTGCCATGGTTACAGAAAATCTTGTTCAGAAGAGAACATGACAGAAGAAAACAGGGACTTAAATCAAGCTTTTATAAATATGTGCGCATGTCTGTCTGTTTATGAAATGATACAGTAAAAGTCTTTTGCCGAACTAATACCCTCCAAAAAAAATCTTATTAAAACAATACATTTTCATGAAAAAAAAAAAAAGCACCACTTCTATTTCTAGTCGGTATAAATAGGCAGCTCAGATAAGCAAAGCAGTAGGAATATGAATTAACCGAAATTACTATGCTGTTGCCACATGTCTTTTCCTACGGAAGATAAACATCTTTGATTACTGAGCTTTATCCTCTACGCTCTCGGTAAGGAGTATCAAAAAGACCGTGTTGTCCAGGGGATGTAGCAGGGCACTGCTCCTCAGAACACTATGGCTCTATTTCCCATGCTGGCATATAAAATGTCCTTCATCGGGCAAGCTGCCCTCCAGCATACTGTTGGAGAACACTTGTGTGTTTTCCTAGACCAAAACCTTCATTCCAGAGTCTAATTTTGGATGGTCAGCAGCACCAAATTACTCACCTAACACATGAGTTTTAGAAGACCACACTGAAAGTCATTAAAATAGTCAAAGGCAAAATAATTCTTGTGCTCCCTGCATATTTAGTGCAAAGGAATATTAGGCAACACTTTTTAGCTGGGTAATAATAATAAAATCCTGGACAGATGTCAGTTCAGGATAATTTTCAGGTGACCTGCAATTCAAAACCTCCTTAATTTCTTTCAGGCATATGTCTTTGCATTCAGAGTAAACATAATAAATACCCAAACCAATTTCTCCATCTTGCAGGTGGAGCACTAAAGGGTAGGTAAATGGAAATTACAACCTTAGCTTCTGCTATGCTTATATCTATTTCTTACTCCACTTCTCAAAAACAGCTGCTGATTGATCAGGGTTCTCCTGAATTTCAGCCAGCTAAGGAGAAACATAAGCCCTTTCACAGAAAGGTGGATGGGTTTCTGTGTACTTTTCAACATAGTAAACATGGCATAGCACTTGATATGTTGAAAGCACAGGTATCAGCAATTCCAATGACATGTATGAGAACTCAAATTTTCTGCAAATCAGAGCTTATGCTCTCCATACACGCAAGGAGAAAATGAGTCATACATATATAGTAATCATATGCAAAGGACTGGGAATAAATGAAATTTCCAGCATCTTATCCTTTGTAGTAGATGAAAAATAGCATCCAGGTTTTTTGTAACAGCAGGCAAACACCTTAATTATGCAAATGTGCTTTTGGTTTTGGCAGCACTTTCCATCGCCTGCAAAGACTGAGCCTTTTAGACAGTCACTACTCAAGCCTGATTCATTTCCAGAGCAGCTCCACTCATGTACTGAACTAACAGTGAATTTCTGGAAACAGTACTATGTACTCAGGTAAGTGATGGTTATCATAAACCACACAGAAGAATAATGGATTGGAGTCCCACAGGAATATACTGGCATGCCATATTTTATGATAGTTTGCCTTTACAATCTTACTACACTAGGGTGTAGGGCTTTTTGTTGTTTTTGTTGTTGTTGTTGTTTTGTTTGTTTGTTTTTGCATTTGTTTCTTTTAAAGCTTGAGAAATCTGAAGAAAAATAGATAAAATTCCCTCATAAAAGCCCACCTGGGCTTTACAGCAGAGCCAGAATCTGTGGTTGCTTGGCACAAATCTATGCCACCTGAAGTAACTGGAAGTGACTATTATTAACAGACGACTGTTAATAATATTGTGTGTGAATCAGCCTTTAAACATGAATGAGAAGCATGCTTTGCATTCAGCAAATATTTTTGAAATTTAACGACAGTGTAGTTACAGAGTCTACTAAGTGCTTGATGTGCTTGGAGAGCATTCATATCACCCAGCTTTGGGCAGCTAGCCCAGTCAGCAGGTTGCTCTCTAGTCAATGAAGAAAGATAGGCCCATAGGTTGATTCCAAAATCTAGCTTATTCCTTGTTGTATTACAAGATCAACCTTTACTTGTTTCTTCCTGACAGAAAGTCTGACCTGTCCTTATAAAACTTCTAATTCTGTGAAAGATTCACAACCTCCCAAGACAACCCAACAGTTCACAATTCTTAGTGTTAAAAGGTTTTCCCAATCCTTACATATACTGTCATCACTCCAGTTCAATCATCATTTTGGTCCTATCCACAGTGGACATAGTTGAAAGGCTTTTTCAGAGAGTGACTCAGAAGAAGAGTCTAACGACAGAGTTCAGACAGCAGCTTTGCAATTTGGTCTGCTCAGATCAATGGCTAGCTATATCGATACGAGTAATTCATTTTTAAACAGCCCTATTTCCCTTTGGGATAAAGCTGGTTGCTTGTCATGACAAGAATGAGAATAAACAGTTTTTCTCATCACTGAATATATAAAACCCATGTCCAGCTGAAAAGTAAAGGGCAGAAGGAAGTGAAAAAGGAAAGAAAAGCCTATGGCACATAATGTTTTAATTAATAATAGATTGCTGGAACCGGGAAATCATGAGAAAAGTCAATATCCTCTACCTCATAATAAAAGTGGTTTTAAAACCTTTTAATATTATTAAACTAACAGTTTCAAATCCTTTAAAATTATATTCCCCACTAGACTGGAGATGAGAGAATTCACAGAGGAGTTTCTCTCAATAGTGGACTGGCTGATGTGACAAAGAGCGTGACTTTATTTTTTTAATTCTCAACTTATGTTTTTAGTTGTTTTTTTCTTTAGTGGAAATCACGGATAATGAGACACATATAGCCCTGGGGAGAATTTACTCACTCACTTCAGCAGGAGCACCTTCTCATTTGACTGAAATACACTAACTGTGGCCAAAATGGCCTCAATATATACTGCAAAAATTGAAAACATTTCCCAAATAATGGCATGCTGGGACCACTAACTCACAGGGCTTTGAGAAAAATCTTGGTGTTTTTTTTCCCTTTGGCAGAGGAGATTCAAGGCCATGTCTTTGGTGGGGCTGAGCCCTACTTAACGCAAAGTCTAGGAAAGGAACAAAAGGTGTTACCATCTAACTGTAATAGAAATGTAAAATCCAAGCGCCTCTAGGCCTCCTATACCAAGTCAATAAAGGGCTATTCTACCTTTAATCTTCTTATCAAAAAATAATAAAAGGGATGTTTTGACTCCCAAAGCACTTGCAATAACTATTATTTTCCTGTATATTCATATCTCACCCTTGTCACTGGTTACCCACAGTTATCAATATATTTATTTTGATGATGTTTTGTAATGCCAACTTTTCCTTCACTTAGCTTTTCTTGTGAAAAAACAAACAAACAAACAAAAACAAAACAAAAACAAAAACAAACAAACAAACAAAAACAACAAAAAACAGAGATTATACCACTAGGGGCAGCCTTCAGTGAGTATAAGACTTGCTCTGATCTCATTCTTTCACACAGTGGCTGTCCTGTATGACTGTTAAGTGATGTTTAGACTGTTAAGCAGTCCAAATACTGTTGAAACTCATGAGGTTTGTCCACTAACATTATGAAGAGAGACAAAGACCTTTATCTCTGTATTCCAAAAGTCCCTTTTTCTAACTATAAAGTAACACTGATTTTTCAGAGATCACCTTTTCCTTTGCTTACCATTAGGAAAGCGGCATTTTACTAGGTAAAGGACAAAAACATTCATTCAAGCAACAGCTGATGAATTGTTTTCAGCTGAGGACAGTTTCATGGTCATAAATAGTTTTTAAAGTTTTCTCTTCTCGCCATGGAACTGATTTACTGACAACCAATTACCGCTTCCAGATAAATCTCTAGTGTTCACAGCAATATTTCAACATCCTTTTAATTTTTTAACAATTTAGTTTTATGTTCTCATAGAGTTGTGGACCTTAGTTACTGAGAAAGCTATTTGTTCATTTTTTCCATCTTGCAGGTCAGTGCCAGGTTCTTCCTTATTTTAGAGTTTAAATAGCTTTGTTCAGGCTCTGTTTAAGCATCCCAAAGGATGGCTATCCTACCACTTTTCTTGGAAAACTTTCTACAGCTTTACAAACTTCATTATTAGCAAAATAAAAAAAAAATTAAAAATAAATACAAATAAGAAAATGTAAATCAGCCTAATTTTCCTTTGCTACATTTAAATCTGTTATTCTTAGCTACAATGTCCTGGACCGGTCTGCACAATTCAACATCTTGTCTTTCTTTTTAACATCTCAAAATTCTCAGCTTAGTTTCCTGCCCCTAACAAGTGTTGTTACGTGCTCCTTGGATTAAAACCCTTTTTTGGCAGAAAACACCCAGGTAATGCTGGGTACATGCTGTTTACAGATGTCTGACAACTTTCAACAGCAGAGATAATTTTTTTTAAAGCTAGATGACATCATCTGATAGTACGTTGTAGTAACTGGATATAGACAGACCCAAAAATTCAGGTTTGCAGACTGCTAACCTAGCAAAAGTGCTTTATCTGTTTAGTTGTGCTAAGGATGCCTGTGTTTGTTCAATCAGACCACAAAAACACTGCTAATAAAGCTGAGAGGTACTACTCTTCCCTACTCTTCCTCCCAGAATTCTTCTCTCTGAATGCACAAAACTGAGCACCCTGAAGAGGACAGCTAAGCACAATTTTGTTTCTTTTCATGATGTGTGTCTGTAGTATTTGAAGAGCTGCTGTATAAAACCATCAGCAGTGCTGCCACTGAGCAGCCAGACAGGTGGGAAAAGCTTCCCATTGTGGAACTTCAGGCAGGACCATGAAGACGTAATTTTTCATCTCATCAGCAAAGCTAACCCATGAGCAGAAAGGCAGATTAAATTATCCTCTCACCTTTAGAGATGGATATTGCAAGGTATATGCGAGAACAGAGAAAAACAGCTTTCATGGCATCTCTTCTGTGTGCCTCATAAGGCCAGCACAATCTTATTCCTGATAACTTAGCTTCGGCCAGTTTCAGTAGAAAACATAACTCTGTAAAAACAACAGTAGTTAAATTATTGCGTGAAATATATTAATTTGAAAGAGAACACAACCAAGTTGTCAGAAATCTCCTAAAAGACAGGTCAGAACAAGCAGCGAAAGCTGCTGGAGCAAATTGATTGCTGGAGGAACACGAAACAGCTCTGTTGATGGCAGAGCCCTGTCAGGACCTCCCCTTTACATCCACTCGCTGTTGGCCTACCAGTTGTGCCAGATGTCAAATGAATATCTCCAATGATCTCTCTGAAGATCTCTAGTGGGCTGACAAATACAATAGTGCAATTTTTAAAGGGAGGGTGAAAAGATGAACTCACAAATTCATGTGGGATAGATCATTTCTAAAAGAATCAAGTTTCTATATGAACTTCCTAAGTCTAATTCCTCACATTTTAAGAGGTTTAGCCATGTTCTCTGAGAAAACACTACATTTTGTTCTGCTTCTCCTAAGGTCAAAATTCTTTTTCTTGTCTTCCTGAGCTTTAAAAAACCTCCAAGACAAACGATGATACCAGCTCTTTTTGTCTTGCAAATATTGTTTGAGCAAATGACATAAATATGCCACCTATAAGCATAATGGGGGGGAAAGTCTTGAAATAACACTCCATAGATTATTCCATACTCATAAAACTGGGACTCTACCCAATACTTATCATGATGTTTTTCCTATAAATCTCCAAATCCTCATGTGGATGATGACTGTATATATACAGTATTTGTATGGAAAAACTGAGCAAGAAAGTACTATAACAAGCTGGAAACAATTCCTCAATGTGCTGTTTCTTCCAATAACACCACTTGTCTACAATGTATTGTGGCAAAGATTGCAGATTATGATTCCATTAAATGTTTGGCTTACTGGATAGTTTTAGAACAAGTAGTTCTCTGGGATTATGAAACAGCAGTACAAAATGGAGACAATAATGGACATAAAGTTTCATTTGGTTAATCAAATACTTGGCTACATGCTTTTTTGCCAGATAGCAAACATTCATTTATGAATTTATCCAAGGGTAGCTGCAGAGTTTGCAATGCTTTTCTGATGAGGAGATTAAGCATTCAGCAATTTTAAGTATTTAGGTTTAGATCCTCCAGGATACATGCACGTCTGTACTCTCACACATTTTGGCATCTTTGATGTTCTTCAAGTACTCCAGTTAATCCAGGAGGGATCTAAATTTCTGCAGGTCTGTATTTGTGAAGATGAACCACAGCTGGTGAGTTGTTTGAAGCTCCTGTCACGCTCCAAGTGGAACAGGAACTTGGTCCCAGGCTGCCTGGTCCCAGCTGGTAGCCCTAACTGGTTGTCTAGTAGACACTGAAGAGTGGATCTTTCTCAGTCTTTCCTGATGAATTTGTTCTATTTGTAGAAATCCCTTTTCCTTGGGGAGGTGGATTAAATTCTGGTTCTGTACTACTAAGACACTCCTTTTTCACGGATGGGAAAATTACCTTTCTGCATGTCCAGCTACAAGAGAATCTAAAGGTTCCCTGAAGGAAGATTCCCACCTCTATCCTCTCCATCCTTCTGGCGGCTCAGGAAACTCTCTGTTTGTTTCCCAAGACCACTTCCTTGGTTGCATAACTGTATCACAGCAATGACTAAAAAGCCTGAACACCTAACCAGGGACTGAAACTTCCACAATATGCAATGCATTTAAGAGGTAGACAGTGTTTCATTAAGCACTGCATCATCTAGGTACTTTGAAGACTTGTAAGAATCTCCTAAACCCATTAAGTTCAAAGACAAAATCTTTTCAATATCTTTGAAAGCTCCAGTATCTGTGAAAGAGAGATGAGCAGCATGCCACTTAAATATTTAGTTTGAAATGCGGTCTCTGAAAATACTTTCAAGAAAGATCAGTGGAGAGACCCTTCATGGCTCACTGTGCAGATCACAGCACTGCCTGACATTTACCATCAGACAGATTCATGAATTCCTTTGGTAAAAGGAGTGGTAGTGTCGGCAACTTTCACTTTTTTCTGCTTTTGTCAGAGCCCTTTTGTCAAACCCATTATTATCAAGGGCAAATTTTGACCCTATTACCTTTACTGGCTAAACTCTTACAGCTCCAGAGCAGTGGACAAAAACTTTGCTGGCTCAGGGTCAGTAGCGCTGAACAAGCAAGCATGCTGCCACAGGCAACACCATGCTTTCCTCTCCCTCTAAATCCAAGACACAAAATCAATAGGCATAGCTTTTAAACATTTTATGTTTCTTACAGCCATAAGCAACTTGCAGAGCACCTAAACTGGCTGGAATCACAAACGGGGGACTATTGTTCCTTTAAAATTAAAAGGCAGACTTTCCTGCCTGTGGAAAGGTTGTATGTGAGCAAACTCTCAACAGGTACGCCAGTGGCTGCTTTTTGCTCCCTCATTTTTGTGGAAAAATAAGTCCAGATTTTGTGTCTGAACACGTACTGTTTTAACTCCATTGAATTCCACATAGTTTATCTTGGTTTATCCATCTGAATTAAAAGAAAAAAGAAAAAAAATCAAATTTAAGGTTCCTGCCAGAGTCATGCGTTGATATGCCAAGTCCACCCCATTTCTGGGAGGGGCAATTGGGGCCTATTCTTCTCTTGGAATATATACCTTGTAAACATTTAAATGAATGATTAGTCAGAACTGGTATGTTGAAAAGTGGGTGCTTAACAGCATTACACTGTGAGATACTAATTTGGATATCTGTAATGCTGTTATACAAAAGTTGAATACATACCTTTCACCCATTTTTGTCATTTCATCTAATTTTACTCTGTTTAGTTCTTCAGAATTTGTGAGTCATTAATGTTTAGTTTGTTCCGTAGTAAAAGGAAGACTTTGACAAAAAACAGTTCTCTCTCTCTCTCTGTGGATGTTGCTCAACTCCGCTCTCCTAGAAGTAGTTCTAAACACTAGCAAGTAACACTACCAGTCCAAAAGGCTCACATACAGTAACAACATATAAGTTTGTATTTCAGCAGAGTATGACCTATTTTTAAGCAATGCAAGTTAGCAGACAAAAAAATATTTTGAATGAGAAGACAAAAACTGAAAGACTGTACATGTTACCTTAGGAATCAAATTCTTAGAAAGAAAACTATAAGAATATTTCAAACATCATTTAGAAGAAAGTAAAAACTAATGTTTGATATGGTCTATCTACTTTTTAGTCAGACAATCCATCTCCTTGGTCTTTTTCTTTTTTTCTTTTTATTCTTTACAAGGTGATGCTTTCTACAGGAAAGGGGGACTGAAGCATCTCTCATACAAGGAGAGGCTGAGAGAGCTGGGCCTGTTCAGCTTGGAGAAGAGAAGTCTGAGAGGGGATCTTATCAATGTGTACAAATATCTGAAGGGAGGGTGTCAAGAGGATGGGGCTGGACTCTTTTCAGTGGTGCCCACCGACAGGACAAGAGGCAACGGGCACAAACTGAAACACAGGGAGTTCTGGCTGAATATGAGGGGGCACTTCTTTACTGTGAGGGTGACAGAGCACTGGAACAGGCTGCCCAGAGAGGTTGTGGAGTCTTCTTCTCTGGAGATATTCAAACCCGCCTGGATGCCATCCTGCGCAACGTGCTCTAGGTGACCCTGCTTGGCAGGGGGCTGGACCAGATGATCTCCAGAGGTCCCTTCCAACCTCAGCCATTCTGTGATTCTGTGATTCTGTGAAAGATAATTCAGTTTCAATCCTTTTCCTGTACTACCATTAAATAAATCAGAAAGATGGAGCTTTGCTTTCAGAGGCTGCAAAGAAACAGTTTCCTACCCTTTTTTTCTAAGCAATCTGCCATTCTTTTCAGGGTTTCACCATGATTTCAAGCTTTATAAACATACCATGAAATTAACTAAAGTTATTTAGGGGTTCCTAAACTGACTGGAGTCCCATTAGACATATTCTGCTTGACATGCGACTGTTCCCCGCCAGTGTTACTCAGAAATCAGTGGCAGCAAAATCAGTTCCATCATTACAGGATATACTGTTCCATGTGTGAGCAACTTGCGTGACCCGATCATCATCTTCTGTGTCACCACAAAAATTATTAACTATTTACATTCACTATTTTTGATACAAAAGGTGTAAAGAATCATGACTGCGAGAAGCTTTTTTTTTTGTCACTAGTTATAATGTTGTGACATGGGTTTAGTTCATTTGTGTAGAATATGCATATTTGTCCCATGCTTCTCCATAGTTTCTAGGATGCAAAGTCATAAAATTCAGAACCAAGAAGGACTCAGCCTCTCCTGCAGAAAGCTGGCAAATCTTAGCACTGCCCAGATCAGGCAATTCCAAGACAGGACCTTCTTTATCTATCTTTATGTGAGGGTGTATATGGTGAGCCTTGTGATCACCACAAAGGCTAGAGACTTTTCAGCTACTGCATAGCGATGCACAGTGCAACACCCAAACTGTCTGTCCAAAAGATAACTCATGCACCATTATAAACTAGCACAGGACTTCACCATGATTAATTTACTGTGCTTTTGTCACTGTAGATTCACCAGTTTGGGCTGCAGTGCTAGCTGAAAGTAGCCCTTCTCCAGTTTCTTCCCTAGCCCTGCAAGTCCTCCTTATCCTTGCACTGCATAGACTACAGCAGATCAGATACCTGGTCAGATTAAAAATAAATAAAAAGAGGGAACTACCCAAATAGGCATCAAACTTACAGTTCAGCAGAGCTACCACATGTAGACTGTCCAAGTGCACTTCTCCATGGCTGATATAATTAAACTACTACATGTGGCTATGAGAAACCAAAATGAGTTGTGTATGTGTCTCTGTGTACAGCCTGAAGACTAGCAATTCAATTTAAGCAACGAGGTGCTTTGAAATTTTCAATGGAACAGCAAAAAGAAGAATCCTGATTATTTTAATGCAGCTTTTTAAAAGCTGAGTGTTGGGGGGTGGGACATGTCTTTTTTTTTTTTTTTTCCAGTAGTCCATAAAAATCCTTATGAAGAAGAATTTCTCTCATTTTATTTTTTCAAATGAAAAATAATTCATCAGCTATTCTTTACTGCACAGAAAATTGAATTTTATTTGGACCAGTTTGTTTGCTGTTGTTGAGGGAAAAGGCTATCATTTTACTTGTCTGAAAAAAGCTATAACTAGATGAGTAAAATGTGTGGAGGAAAAAGCAGCTTAAATACTAGCATGCTGATGAAATGATATCATCAGGATGAAATGATTATGTGGTCTCATTGAATAGGTGCGCACCCAGCCACTATGACTCTTGCTATTTCCTTAAATTGACCCAAAAGGCTCACATTGTTATGTCTGTGCTAATCGACATGATCCTCCCTTGCATGCTGACTTTGCAAGGACAGCTGAATTTCTGCAATCAGTTCAAATGCTTCTTTTGAAAATGTGGTTATTCAATACATGATTTTTAATGAGGTATTACTATAAGGGCTGTACTGTGTAGTCCCCCTAAGGATAAACTTACTCCAGATGAAAAGGATCATCTGGTTTAAAATGGTTAAAGTTGAATTTTTTTCATGATTTACTTTCAGCTAAGTATAACAGGAGATAAGATACTTGCCCCTTTTAAAACAGGGCCTAAGTCTGCAGTCTGCACCATCTGATTGAAAGGGTTACGTTTAGCTGAAAAATAAGCATTTGTGAACTGTACCCAGCAATTCAAGAAAGGTGGCCTGAACGTTTCAACAGAAATGTTTGGAGACACCTCAACCTGTCAAGTCCCTACAAATCTTGGTGTTAATACCATATTTATCAAACTCTCTAAAGTTTGAAAAATTGGACTGAAAACTTTAAGGGAAAGGATTTCCTCACAAGATTTCTGTTCAAAAACACCAAACAAGGTAACCCCATCACAATGATACTATGATGTGCCTGCTTTTCTTGTAAAGCAGAACTGAGAATTTCAATCAAATAAAAAATAATGTTCATTGGGAAAATAACCCTCTTATCCAACCTGTGTGTAATGAATCACAGAATCACAGGATAGTTGAGGATGGCAGGGACCTCTGGAGATCATCTGTTCCAAACCCCCTGCTCAAGTAGGGACAACAGAAGCAGGTTGCTCAGGACCATGTCCTGGGGGAATTCCCTGGGGGAATCAACAATATTTTTTTAAATTTGGACAAAAATTGAAGCAGAGCTATTCCTCCCTCCAGTGAACTTACAGAAAACCTCTGACATTAACACAGAACAGCTTCCCCCTTTTGAGCTTTCCTGCTCTTAAACTCCTTTCAGAAACACTCAGGACTGGGATAGTTTCTTCCACTGTATGTTTCTTTCTCTTATATCAAGAGTACTGCCTTTGGAACGAAAAAATAATTCTCATCCTTCTTTACTGGTTCCCATACCATCAATCTCTGGAATATAAACCTTTACCATTTCTTTGACCATTTTTCCACTACAAAACATCCAAATACTTCTACAGAGAGAATATTTATATATCTTAAACAACGCAGTGTGTAAGTCGCCCAATTATTTTCTTACACCTGTTTGGCAGAAAGGGTTTGCATTGTATTTGGAAGATAATGACTAGTGTACAACCCAAAACTTTCCCTTATCTCTGAAAAGAAAAACATACACAGTGAACTGGAAAGATATAGCTTGGCTTTCTTCCTTCAGGAAAACTGTATTTGATTTGATTATGGAAGTTTTTCAGAGGTGGGAAAGTTAAAAGTATTGTTTCGGCCTGCATTTATATGACCGGAGTTCCTGCCTCACATGTTTAAATAATTCTAAAAGAACTCAAATCATTATCTGAATTAAAAATCCATAATGATGGTTATTTCTCAATATTTTATAATCCATTATTTTTGTATGCTCAATGAAAAGTAATGCAGATGTAACTTCTTTAGAAAAGGACACTATAGCATTTTCTACTTGCTTTCAGCAATGCTTTTAATGCAGCTGTTCTTGCTATATCTAATACGTTTAGTTACAGTAGTCATGAAAACCTCAAAATGGGTATAAGGTTTTGCAGCTTCAGCAAATTACAAGTCTAGCAGTCTCTGGAATGATGAGCTATAACTAAGCCATCTACTTAATCTTTATGATAGTACACAAAGCTGCCGGAGTCTAACATCAGAAAATTATTTTGCTGGGTCAAATGTAACTATTTTTATTGATATTTTTAAAACCAAAGAAACTGTATAGCATGTCACAAGTTTGGTAGTGCTTTAAGAATGCCAGATGATGGAATATTTTGCTTCACTTAAATACCTGTGATTAAATTCTGTGTTTCGTAATGGGGCTTTTACCTAAGTAAGCCAGATCAGATTCAGAACTAATATTTCTTTCTTTCTTTCACTTTCCAGTGCCCCACAAAAGTCAAGGCAGACAAGCACAAAGTAAAGCTTAAGTAAAGTACAAAAAGAAAACTTTTAATGGGGATTATCAACTAAACTAATCTCTTCTGACTTGATATCCATCTCAATATCCAGCTCTGATTAAAAGTTTTAAGGAATTCTAGCAGAGCCCTAGAATTGAGGTTTTTGAATAAAGCAAGATCCAGAGCTCAGTGCCAGCACTAAGAACACCCTGCTACCAATCCTTTGCATATCTTAAGGAAAAGGGAGAGAGAGCAAGCGAAAGAACCTTCATGTACTGAGATTTACTGAAAAGGTATGTTTTTAAAGTATCATTTCATTAAAACATGTTTGCAAAGCATTTTGGTTTGTGATTATCTCCTTCCTCTATCTTTATAGATAAAAAAGTCATAAAATGAAAAGAATACAGTCAGGAAATCCAATTATCTCATGGCTTTGTAGCATTTGCTTTAAAAACAAGCCCACTCACCCAACTCCAATGGACTCTTAGGTAACATTTGAAAACTCTGGGTCAACAAAACCATTAGTTCACCTAGAATGAAATGGAAATCAAATGACAGTAATTCACAGTACAAAAACATTCCTTTTCCTTTGGAACAATGTATCCCAAGAAAATTGATGTTTGGCAATACAGGATTGTGTGATCTTTTTAAAGAGAGATTTAAGTTTACCAAAATGAATTAGAGCAGAATTAGAGGTAATCCATGAAAGCTTTGAAACAGACTTCATGCTACAAGCTACAGTGTGAATGTGAGATCTGTCAGAAGAAAGGTAAATTGCCTCACATTTATAGTAAGCTGAAAGAAATTCATAACATAGCTTATGCCATTGTAATTAATGTTTTGCTGTGTCTAGACCCATCCTTCCACCATTTCTTTTCTATATGCCACACATATTTTACTTAAACAAATGGAGTCTAGACCCATCTTTAAAATGCTGTGTTTGGGAAAATCACACTTAACATATCCAAACCTGTTCTCTGTTTTAGGAGCTAAAGCTTGAAAGCACTGGCCTTTTAACCCAGTCTCTCAACACATGTAGGACATGCTCCTCATATTTCTTCATACAACAGACAATGTTCTTAGCACTTGTAGTATCTAGAAAGTGAAAACAAATAAATAATAGATAGATAAATTATTTTTAACATAAACATTTAGATAAGCAGGTGTTAATATGAAATATTTAACAGCAAGCTCCTCCAAACGAATTTAAAAAAATGTAATTCCTGATAATCTAATCAACTTAAAATTTAACACTGGCCTGAAACCTTGCGTGTTTAGTGTAACAATTTGCTAAAAATGGGTCTGAAAGGAAACTAAGAAGCAATGCTTTAGTCAGTTCATCTTTTCAGAATCATAAGACTTCAAATATTCTAGATATATAATGAAACAGAACCAGGACAGCATGGGATTATATTTAAGAGAGGGGCCTTAAAATAAAATTCAGCTGTATGTAACTGAACATGAGACAGCTTCCAGTGCCTCTTATTGAAACCAAATTAGCTTTTCCTTTCTTGGCTTCAGAATAACACATGTGCATCCCTGTAGTTAGCACAATTAGGTTGTATTCCTCAGAGGAAGGATCAGAGACAGATTCCAATGGGACTCACCTCTCTTCTAGACAGTATCTTGCTTTAATTATGATCTGATTCAAAAGCATATCCGAGCAACATACCTTGGCCAAACAAACATGTTTTACTCACTGTGGATGACTGTAAAACCTTCTGGCACTGAAAAAAATGTACTTGTATCAGGAGATGAAAGGTTGGAAGTGTGGGAGTCGGGGTAAAGTCAGTCTTCCTTTCCACTGAGTTTCTGATGATTCTCACTTGGACACGTTCCAGATTTCCTTAATAATTTGGAACAATAATATGGAATGGCACTTTTTTCCTCACAAATGGCCAGTTTGTAATTTAGAAAAGCCAAAGAAACCTGGTCAAGACTGTTCTGAGGGGGAGCAGACATAATCTCTGCTGCTTCACCTGAAAAGGTTAGGAAGAAAAGGAGAACTATGAAGACTGTCCAGCCTAATCTTTCAGGGGCAGGTAAGAGCAGCCTTGAACCTGTTCTTCTGTATTCTGGATGTCAGTTGGACTCAAAATGCCGTTCAGCAGATGACAGTCACTACAGCAACAGCAGTTTGTACCTCGCTATGTGCTAGAACCTTTGACGTAGGAAAGTTAGAAGAGATGACACAGATCTGGTTAGCCCTCATGACTACAATTTAACTCTTTTTGGCTGATGGAGTGATGTATAAGGGCCAGAGTGAACTAGAGAAAGAGACCAAATATTTTTCACTTTACAGTGTATAGCAGTGCCTGGACCTTAGGACTCAAGAGCCCACATTTGAACTCCACTCTTGCTCTTCCTTTGGTTCATAAGGAGTTTACAGTTCTCAGCCTTAAGAACGAAAATACAGGACTGGAATCTGAGGCTGTATCTTGCCAAGACTGACATTCAGTGAGCTGGCTAGACATGCCTTCTTAGATACACACAAAAAAGAATATGCATATGTATGTGCATTCTTCTGTATGTGCATGTAAGTGAAAATCAAATTTGCTCTCTTCCATGGAGGTTACAATATTTATGGATTTTACAATATTTATGGATTTTTAAATGATGTTCTGGAAGAACTCTTCAGCACTTTTTCTTGGTAGTAGCAGCTCTCTAAATATCTTGCTCTTGAGAATTTATTAAGGACTGTCATTCTAACACGCATTGAGACCGAATTGGTTTGAAAGGTTATGCAGTAAACCCTTACCAAATTATGGATAGAAACTACCACAAAATTGGCCATATAAAGCCTCAGGAAATTAAAAAAAAAAAAAGTTTTTCCCCTTGACAGTAACGTAAGTAGATTATTCTATATAGCTCATGATATGCTCACATAAAACACAGTGAACAATCTTAAGATGCATTAATTTTCCTTTATATAAAAGAACAGTATGATCTTGGACAAAATAATTGGTATAAAAAACATTTAATAACACTTAAGTTTCTGACAATTTATGCTTTTTGAGGAATCCAGCAAAATAAGGACGGCACCCAAGTGTATGTTTGTAGGCTATGTCATTTTCAATTTATTAACAAGCAGGACGCACGAGAAGAAGGATTATGTGTTCTCCTTCCCAGAGCCTCTTTCAGAAAGGCAAATGCCCAAAAAGGTTGGAAAAGTTCCAGAAGAGGAGTTAAGTTTTGTGTCTCTCTGAATTTGGGATAAAGCAACTGGCACGGCTCTGTGCCAAAAAGGTGTTGGCTGCCGTCGTGGCTGTACCCAATGTGGGTTTAAAAAAGCAGTGTTTCTGCTTATTTTTAGTTGTTTTGTTACTCCTCCTTCTTTTGAAGAAATTCTTATAAAAACGTTTATCTTGTCATTGTGTGTAAATTATGTAGTATATTTTCAGTATTAAAGGGTTATGTACACCTCACTGTGGGTTATATATCAAGATTCCTGCAGCTGTTCTGAAAAGTATTTTACTCTGAAGATGCTCCAAAGTTCTGGTTGACTTGAATTTGGAATAAGGATTTTGCCATTATATGCTTTATGAGAGACTGGTAAATGTCTGGACTTTGGAACGGACTTTGTGATATTTGGACTGCGCGTACACATCATGTGGTGAATTAGCATGTGGTGTTCTTATGCAAACAATAAAAACAAAACAAAGAAAGAATTAAAAGTGCATTTGAGAAAATGAGTTTCAGCATATGACTAAAACAATCCCATAATAGCAACAACTTTGTGGTAAAGGTACATACTTGCCAAAAATATCTGCTAGTGTAGAAGCCCAGTATTCAAAACCCTCAGTTTAGCAGTAGTGCAGATGCTGTTACTTAGTTAATATCCTGTATCACAGAGAAAATAAATGCAGTCCAGAGATTGTGCTTCAGAGCAAAATGCAAAAGGCAAATCTAGTGGGGCAAAATCTTGTTCCCATTTTCAGCAGAATGCATTATTTCATATGACTTCGGATTTACACCAGTCTAAATAGGGAAAAATTGGCCCAGAATGTACCTATAGACAAAAAAGGTGTTAACAATCATAAAATAAAAATGATGAATATTACGAAGAGTTCACCTAAGCAGTTCCTTATCTCAGCCTTCAGTCAAAGCCCAGTCAGCTGAGCCCCTAAGAAAATATAATGCTTAAAGACAGTGACAAAAATGGTTCTTATTACTGGAGATTATACACTACTCTACATTTTTTTTATACTGATCTCTTAAATGTTAATAACTTATGTTGTTAACCTCAGTTGAACTAAGATTTGGATCCTACTGCAGGACAGATGACAGATAAACAGCAAAAGTAGCTAGCCTGTCTAAATAATAACAGAGGGCATAGCATGGTAAAGTTATTGACTGCAAATTTTTAGTACTTGGCTTCCCTTCAGATCAAAGGGCTTCAGTTCTTAGAACCACTTACGTTGGAGACTACATTTGTTCTTCCTGGACTTCTCCTAAGGGAGGGGTTTTCCTCAATGCACTTGGTCAAATCTACAACTTATGCTCTGTACAAGTATGGTATTTCACTCCAACAAAAAAATAAAAAATAAAAAAATTGAACTTCAGTAATGCTGTATTATTTATTACACTTACATACTTCTGCAACTAGAAACGATCGACTACAAATATTTATTCAGATCTTTAAAAAACGTGTATTTCAGCTTAGTTTTTCCCAAGTTAATGAGACAAAGTTTATTGTCAGGAATATGGATATAAGTAATTTAAGCATACTTCAGAAAGTGTTTACTGAGAGGCATGTTTACATCTACCTTCTACAAGCTTCCAGCTAAGAATTATTACATATGCTCAATCAGGACAAAGAAACATAACATGCAAGCTAACTGGCTGATTACAGACTGTTACTTTTCAAATGGCAATCAGCGAGAACAGACGGCCTATCAGTCAGCTCAAAACCGAGACTCACTAAGAATATTCAACAAACAATTCTGAACGGCAGATGTGAAGAAGCTGAATTATTCATCAACAATTCATGGTAAAGAAGGAAATTTTTATGAATTATCTGCTCAAAAAAGTTTACAGTATTGCAGGCTGCAAGAAAATATTTAAATAAGATACATTTGCTGTTTAAAAGAAACATAAGTAAAATAGATGTTTAATGATAAGATTTCAGAGACGTTATAAAATTTGATCAGTCAACATGCCTGTCAGTCTCACAGGGTAACAAAGTGTAATTTCTTACTAGACAAACAAAAAAAAGACACCTGAATCTGAAAAAATAAAATGAAATAAAAAGATAAAATGATTTTTAGTTGCTTAGGATGCTCTGTTGTCTTGCTCTTCTACTCAAGGGATATATTACAATGTATATGAGCCAATAATTCTAGCACATGTTTGAATAATAGATTACTATGACCTAATAAGTATAATTTAAACTGTTTTTGGCAATTCTCCACAGATTCGGTGTTGGATTCTTTTCTTCTCTTAATAATAAGCAATACATTCAAACAAGGGCTCACATACAAAATTGGAACAGGATTTTCGAACCAAAAGATTTAAAAACATGTTATTTGCAAGATTTAAACACAGCTAATAAAACTTTGTGTTGACTTATTTCCATGAGTTCATTATGTCTGGAAAATTATATTTGCAGGTTTCAGTGAATGTTTCAAATCTATCAGCAATTAACTGTTTAAGAAAAAAAAAAGAAGATCATATGTGGAAAAACATGTATTAAAGTAATACAAATACCATAAGTTACAAAAGTCTATCATAGCAGCAGTTATGTGATTGTGTGCAATGGATGGGTAGAATTGCATTTTATTTGCCTAGTGCTAGAATGTGAATCTTCAGAATTAGTTTGTCTACAGGCTTCATACATGCTCAAGTAAGACCACAGCAAGAATACACTAAGTAGTGTAGAGGTACAGTTCCAAACAGATTTAGGAAGTTTGGAAAAAAAAAAAATTGCTTCCCTCTTAATCAGTTACCTCCTGCAATGTTTCTGTTACTGGATCTCCACAGTTAACAAGGTAGGGAGAATCTTGCTTCTTACCATGATGAAAATATGAGGAACACCCTCCACCCCAATTTAATTTTCCATAAGAAGCACAATTTGATTGTGTCTTTTATCAGCCCAGTCTTGCCTCGAAATTATTAGTGGGGAAGGGGAAATGAATGAAAAGCACTGGAAACAGACAACAAATTTGTTACACAAATTCAGGAACATTCACATGCCTACTGTCCCACTTATATGCTGAACAATTCTCATAGAAAATATTTTAATTTGTTTCTTTACATCTGCAAGAATGTCCTCCTCCAACAGTTCACATGTCTCTGGTGCAGATTAGTTATGGACCTTTCATGCTGATGAAGTAATCGCCTTAATGTACTATACACTATAGGATATCCTCCTCCTCTGTTTCATGTTCTGACATTGCTAAAGGTTAGCAAAGTGTTTCATGTAGTGCTAGACCCTATTTAAATCACAAATTACATGAACAGACTTATTTTTGGGGGGGAGGAGGGGGCAAATAGTTCAAGAAACCTAGGTGAAAAAGGATTGCAAGTATATCTTCTAATTAAAAGTACAATCATAGTTTTACTCAAAATTTGACATTACCCTCTAAAGGTTTATTTCCAATATAGTGATTGGTAACACATTGGTACTGATATAGTAAGATGAGATCCATAGTATAACTACTAAGAAATTTACTCACAGAAAAAAGTAGAGTTCACATCAAACAGCTAGAACATAAAAATAATTTATGTTGAATGCAAAAATTACTGCTCTAAACACATGACTCTTATTAAAAGTATACTTCCTGTGTAACAGAGGCATGTAAAAATTAAATTAACTCAGAAATAAAGATATTTTGTTACACAAATTATGTCTCAAACATAGTCCACATTTCTTTTCAAGAGGGATGCAGACAGGAATTTAACTTACTAAGCTCTAAAAATATTATACACGATCTTTTTAACAATATTATAATTTTACACGGACTTTGCAAGAGAAAACTTGAAAAAAATTGGTATTTCAAAAGTGTTCCTTTACTATTTAGAGTATTTTGCCTGTTTTTACAATAATTTCATGCCAGTTTTTTAACAAACTGATATTGGTACAATTTCTACAATCCCAGTTGTGGTACAGTTTTAAACATTCAGTTTCTAATTTTTAAAAGTTTTTCTCAAAAGAAAAAAAAAACACATATTCAGAGAAAAACATAAAGAACAAGAAACAAAAATGTTTTTCAATCAATAATTAACTCAGTAAAGAAAAATCAAATAAATTGTCTTGGCTCACGTCTATGTTAGATCTGATGTTTCTTTCTTTTTTGCTAACAAGGAGAAAGAACTTTTTTGAGAGAGAGAAACACAAAAACATTTCCACTTATTCTAAGCAAAAGCAACAGCATTGCTAACAAAGGTTCATCTTGTGAATTGTTTCCCGAAGGACCATCTAAGTTTGCAAAGGAACACAGAGAATTTGCTTCACTTACTATTTTCATTACCAAAGCATGTCACCGGTTGGTATTATTTCTTAGGTTCCAGCATTAATGCTCTGCAATAATGCGAGAGGGAACATTAAAAATCTGCATTAAAAACAACCAGTATATGATGTCTTTTAAACCGTGTCCTCAAGAGTCCACTCTTCTCTCCTCCCCTCCCCTTCCTTTCCCTTCCTTTCCTTCCCCTCTTCTCCTTTTAATATGTAAGTTAGGGGTTTGGAAGAGAGGAGCAAAAGATACTGGGATGAAATTCTGCTTAGTCTTCAAAATTAACAGAGAACAGGCATGCTATGGAAACCGGAAGGCTACTCTGGGAGTAATTGGATTTTTGTGCTTGTAGAAGGACTATGATATCAAATACTTAGAAAAAAGATATCTACTGGGCCCTATAATTATAAAAAAAAAAAAAAAAGAATGAAATTTCAAAAGATCTAACAAAAATCACCTGTATTCTCCACTGAAGAAAACTTTGACATTTTAAATTGATGGCTTCTTCAGAGAATAAAACATAGCCCAAGTAGTCTAAGTTTCACCTGGAACTTTTCACAATGGATAAGATCTATAGTTTCTGAATTCGGAAAAAAAAATCTAAATTTTTTACAAGTTATGTAGATAAAATCCAGTAGGTGCAGAAAAGGTCTGATCTCTGACCTTAGAATAATGAAGTATCTAGTTTATCCCCATCTCTTCCCTTGCGAGTGAAAGTGGGCAAGCAAGAAGTAGGAAAAAAACATGTTACCAGAAGTATCCAAGGCACAATTCAGGTCAACAGGAGAATGTTTGTTTTGGAGAAGTTCATTGTAATTAAGCATCCATTCTACCCAAATAAAGATGATTTGGAAAGGTGTTTTCTTTCTATTTCCAGGAAAACCTTGCAAAAGATGCTAGGTTCATGAAAATAATATGCCAAAAGAAAACTGCTGTGCTTGCATTCATCCTCTGTTTTTAATATTGCCTATTCTTCCAACTCTTGGCTATAGCTGCATTGCCAGCTAGCTGTTTAGCAAATAAGAAAAGTACAACATAAGGCATGGTAGTGTGAATTATAACATTAACAATAAATTTCATTGTGTTTGTAGGTACAAAAATACAGTACAAGCAATGCTTTCTTAAGCCAGAAATTATTCCATACATTGTTGAGACTTATCAGTCAATAAAGTGCCATTAAACACTAGGTCCTACATTCACAACCTAACAATGTTTGTATCTATGCTACATATGTACAAAAATATTAAAGTGAACAGAGAATAGCTTTTATTTTTTTTTCCAGAAAGCTTGTGTTAGGACCACTAGTTCCTGTGTTTGGTTTCTCCCTGAACACTGATGTTTTGGGGAAACATTTTATATCTGAATTTTACTCAAAATTTAGGATAAAGTAAAGCAAACAAAACATTCTATATTAATATCCATAAAAACACAGAAAAACTACAGGCAAGAAAAAGGTTAGAAAAAAGCTAGAAAATTCTCCAGGGTAGACCTGCTATAGAATCATGTGGAGAGGCACCAAGGTCGTTCCATTACTGACGTCCAAAGAAATTCCCCCAGGATGTTATGGATACAGCAGCGCATCTCCCAGGACCTGGACATTTGCCCAAAGCAGCTCCTTACACAACACACCATACCTAGCAGGAGAGCACACACACCACAGAGCTAGGACAGGTGTGACCAGGGGAAGTGTCTTACTCCAGCTTGACAGAGAGATTGAAGCATTCTCCTGCACAGGTATCTTCCATATCCAAACTAATTTTGGATAATTCATCTGCAAGGCATTACATACATTTAAAATAATACTATTGACAGGGTTAAGACTGTGTTTTTTCCATATTTGGAACCATTCCTAGCCAACTGTTCCATCTCTCTTTCTCCTTTTATAAACTTCAGTCAAAGAAAGGAAAAGAAAGCTTCACCTGGCTGTTGATGGCTCCTTTGAAGCTCCTTCCTTAAATTCTCTTGAACTCAGTATACATTTCAAAGCCAACAGACTGCTGAAAGATTCTCATACTAACTACAGTGCCTATTCATCAAGTTAACTATCTTTGGTAACTTTCTCTTTCTTTCTTCTAAAAAAAAGAGAGAAACACAAGCAGTGGTGAATAGGGATTCTCACTCTTAATTTCCACAGACACTTATATATACACTAATCTACGATGAACATCTATAGGTGAACAACCTAACAACCTATTGGTCATCAAGAGTATTTAAACGTTTAAATGAAAAATGCATTTTTGCCCAAATTCACATAAATAATGCGAATGTGCCTTCAAATAAAATTGATAGTTAATTTATATTTATATAAATTTATATTTGGCATTTTTAAATGTTGTTGCTGCCCTAAAATAAAACATCATTATATTCTCCAGTGTTATCAAGAAAAGGGAAACAACAAAGAAAACAAAACAAAGGTGAATTTCTTAAAAGCACATAAGTTAATTTTTATGTACTGTCATGTATTTTTCAAAATTTTACTAATTATGGGAGAGTTTCCTGTAAAGCTCTTAAACCAAGCAAGATGAAGTTCTTTTGTCCACTTCTGATCTGAATTTTCAAGGTTTATTTAAATGAGTTTGTGGAGAAACCTTCACAAAAAAGTAACAGGAAAGGTATTGTCAAAATTAATTACCATGTGGAACTCTGATGACAATTTAGCAAGATAACCCATATCCCAGAAAAAAATAGTTAAGCTGAAGTTAAGGTTCAGCATTAACCTTACTGGAAAAAGTTTTAGAAGAGCACTGTTACTAAGACTACGTGCAAACTACTGGCTCCCTTCCCCAAACCCATACCCCTTAAATTTGGAAAATGCGGGAACCCACAGCTAAGCTTCAACCTGAAAAACAAACTAGGAAAAAACAAATATTGGAAGCTACAAAGCACAGTTAGGGTCGGCCAGGCAATCATTTACTATGCCGTGTGCCACCTTTCCCTTTCCCTTACTGCTCCCCTCTCTTTTTATAAATTGGGGTCTTTCTTTAACTAATTTTTAATTGCTATCCAACCTTCAGAAATCAGTAAGATTTAAACAGCTCACAGATTTTGGAAACAGCATTGTACACACACAATTTTCTCTGAAGAGTAAAAACCAAGGAATGAAGAATGTAGGTGTGTTTAAACAATCCATCATCAGTACGTTAACTTCAGCTTCTACCCTCAGTACCCTCTAACAGCTGGGACTAGAGGCTTCCTTGTACTAAGGTTTCAGCTTAGTTTATGCAATAGAATTTTAAAAACTGGCTTACACATTATGCAAATGTTTTCCTTGATCTGGTTTATTTATAAAACTTGCTCAAATCTCATTAAAACTGATTTCAGTTATATAACCTAATCTGTGTACTTACCTGATGACGTTAAACAAATTAAAAATACACATTAGGCTGTCAATTTTAGAGATTAGTACAAATACAGTTACACCAATTTAAACCTGATATAAGGAGTTAAATCCAGCTAATCCAACCCTATTCCTTATTACATTTATTTGGAAGCATTTGCCTTTTATGATTTTTTATTCAGGATCTGTTCAGTTGCCAAAATATATCTTTCTGTGCTTTCTACACACTTATGAAACAAAATATGAGTCTGTGCTCCTGCAGCAGTTGAAAGAGCTTGACCTATGTAGTGCTAGAAAACTAAGAGCAAGCCATTCCTGTAGGAAGTGCTCTTGGTTTCCTTTAACCGCTGCAATCACAGCAGCAATTACCCAGCAGTAAGGCTGTTGTCTACATTTCTTTTGTAAACCATAAGTAATTTTAAGGCCGTCCCAGTGGCCATATCTGTATTTTTCTACACTCTGCCCGCTCTCCATCCACTGAAATCATTCCCGCAGAAAAGACCTTCTCAGTAAGAAACCTGACCTTACAGGTATCAAATGACCTGAAAAGGTCTTTCAGCAGTTTGGTCAGGATAACATTAATATCCCACTCCACAGAAGAATATTATGTACCAAAACCTGTGTGAATTTGATGACTGTGGACTGCAAAGAAAATGGCACACCCTCACCATCGTTCACCAAACAGCAAATGAATGAATTCTGACTGACCAAATATGCAGAATCGAGAGCTGTCAGGTGAGAAGACTCTTCACCATCTTCCTCAAAGTTACAATTTTGTTCCCAGCGCAACAAAAACGCTGTCAGCATCTTCTCACCCTAGATCTGAAACTATTCAGGAATGTCAGAAATTTGTTCAATTACACTTATTTGTCATATCTAAGTAGGCCAGCACAGCACCCATATCACAAGTACAGTACCATTAACACTTATCAAGGAATCTATATTCCGATACACATATACGTATATATATATACTACAGTGAGCTGAACAACAACACAAAGTGCTTTGAACCAGTCTGAAGAACTTAAACCTGACATACAGTTTAAAACTGCGGAAAAAGGAATTTTGTTTTACTGTAATCAGCACTTTTATTTGAAATATCAGTCACATGTTCTACATATAAGTCACCCCAGAAACCTATGTACATAGGATTTACAATGTCCTATCATTAGTTGTTCTAAGCTGATAAAAGACTTACAGAATGCTAACTTAATCAGCAACTCAACCAATACTAGCTATATGCTCATATTTAAGGTTGATCTATGTGCAATGTCATGTAAACACCTCCTGCATTAAACTGCCCACACAACATGCCAGCTTCTAAAATGAAGCTGTTGTACAAATAACTATAAGACCTGTTACTAAGTCAGAAAATGATCCAATGATGCAACATTGAGCTTCGAAGAACAATCTTCAAGATCCATTAAAGCCTCATATATTTTATACTCTCAGTATGGATCAACAGAACATCCTTTTTTAAGTGAAAGATTTAATTTTTTTTTTTACTTTAATTGCCATGTGTTAGCAGTGCAGGCTTGGTAGTCTTCAAAAGATAAATCTGGAAGCATCATAAATATACTTTTTTAGTAAGAATAAGCAGTATTTTCTCTTAATGTGATGTTACCGCAAGGAAGAAAAAGACAGTTTTTGCTCTATCCCCACCTTATGGCTAGAAAAAGAATTTTCCTATTACAGCACACATTTCTGTGTTGGGTTTTTATACCCTTTACTGTATCTTTATAGCCAGAGACTATTTACTATTCATATTTTGCAACTCAATGTTCTTAGCAACCACGCACTCTTCCACTTATATGAGTGATGAAGCTCCAAGGTGTCAGTGCCCTCTCCAGCACCTGTGATGATTTCCTGACTCAAAGCAGACAATGTTCCAACACAAGTTTGGATTCAAATTGAAAGGTGATTATTTGGGCCCTGATCCACAAAAGTATACAGGCTCACATATTGCTGTTGATTCCATTAGGAGTTAAACTGCTAAATCTCTCCACATATCTAACCTTCACCGATGTACCATTCATGATATTCACTTTTATATTCTGTAGTTTTAAACCTAATAATCAGGTGACCTATGCACTGTGGTACTGCCTTACTCACTTGCGATACCATCCACTGGCTAAGGGGGTAACATTAGCTACTTTGTTACATGAAAGTACTTTTGCCAAATTCTTCCATTTCTCCATTTTATCTTTTCCCCCCCGATGTTGACAGTGATAGTGAACATGTGGGGAAGGATGGGAAACAGAAGAACACTGGGAAAGCTGTAAAGAGAACGAGAATGGGAAGACTGACTCCTTAGTATGCCTTTAACTTTTTAAGCCCTTCTATCCTGCTTTCCTGGGGAAATGAAGACTCACAATTATACTGTCTGATCACCTGTTATTTACCTCCTTCCCAAAATACCTTAAATCCTCCCTTTGAAAGCAAAAAAAATTCAATAGTGAAGTCTCAAACACTGAATTTCTCAAGGTTTCATGAAAACCACTGGGTAGAAGAGACCTGTTAATGCATTGGCATAGCTCTTTCCTCAATAATCCTTCCCTTTTTCCTCCTATAGGCAGAGAAACCCCACAGGAACTCAAGTACATAGAGAGTTGAACATCATTAGGCCTTCTACCATAAATCTAGGTTTAGAAAGTGTCTTTTTAAACTATACATTTTAGTGTTCTGTAAATTAGCCATCTGTCTTTATTAGAGATTCACTGACCAAGAAAATATACTACCTTAGTATATCCCCTAAGGTTATACTAATTGGAAGCGTCTGCAGGTATTTAGATAACACTGCTGTAAAGAGTTTTTATTCTAAAATGAAGGAGTACCAGGTAGAAAAGAGACCCCATGTATATACAGGAAGGTTTACAGAAGAGCTGCCAAATATGAATACAATGAGCCTTATAGGGAAAAGAATGATAGAACCATAGAATCATAGAACGGCATGGGTTGGAAAGGACCTTAAAGATCATCTGGTTTCAACCCCCCTGCTCTGGGCAGGGTTGCCAACTACTAGAGCAGGCTGCCCAGCGCCACATCCAGCCTGGCCTTGAATGCCTCCAGGGATGGGGCATCCACAGCCTCTCTGGGCAACCTGTTCCAGTGCCTCACCACCCTCTGAGTGAAAAACTTCCTCCTAATATTTAACCTAAATCTCCCCTGTCTTAGTTTGAAACCATTCCCCCTTGTCCTATCACTATCAACGTGTGTGAACAGGCGTTCCCCCTCCTGTTTATACGCTCCCTTCAGGTACTGGAAGGCCGCAATGAGGTCTCCCCGGAGCCTTCCCTTCTCCAAGCTAAACAAGCCCAGTTCCCTCAACCTTTCTTCACAGGAGAGGTGTTCCAGCCCTCTGATCATCTTAGTGGCCCTCCTCTGGACCTATTCCAAGAGCTCCAATAGTCAAGAACCTACTAGGAAGGCATAATAGCCTTCTGGTTAAGCATTCAGAAATATACACATCAATCACTTTAATTTTTCAGTAAGCATTTAAGAGAAACCTGAATATCTGCTGAGGTATACATGTTTTCTTAAAACCTCCCTGCCTCAGCTATTAAGAAAATGGTCACAAACTACTAGCAATCTAGTTTTGACACTAACTTCTCAGGGCTTGTAGAATAGTGTCCCTCTCCTATAAAAAAAAAAAATAGCACCTTCTTAGCCATGGATAGAGGCCAAAAACCCTGTAAAATATTTTAAAAAACACATGGATGTCTGGTTTTAGGCCGTGTCTCCCTTCCCCAGTGGGCATCCATCTACTACTTGAGAATGAGAACATTAGACTAAGCCTGGGTGGATCTTTCTCCTAAGCAAATCAAAAAAGAAAAAGTTAAAGCGGATATCAAAACAAGTTCCAAAAGAAGCAAGACACATCACTCAGACATCTGTCCAATGAGGAAAGGTATGTGGTTATATAAGACCATTGTAAGAAAATACTTCAGGGAAAAAAACAACAGAAAACAGTTCTAAGAAGAAAATCTAGTGTTTCAATAAAATTAAGTCGCAGAGAGTAATTAAAAAGAAAAATATAAATACTTAGTCTCATTCCTGAGAATGTACTTCAGATCATTAAGTCCAAATATCCTCTATGCATGTATATTTTCAGCTTTCTTTGTGGATTCCAAGGGAGTAAGAGAAGAAAAAGCAGAAAAAGGAATCGTCAACCTTCATAAGAAGCAGACTGAACTAAGTCCTATGAGTTAAGTAAAGCAAAATAGACATCCTTCCTTTCCGCATACCGTAAAAGGGATTTTCTTGGGTTGTACAGGATTTTAAGACGTGCATGGACATGATATGAAATTTGAAGTTCTGGCATTGCTACAAATTCCTTAGACCACAAAAAACTTATGAAATACATTTTTTTTTTCTAGAATATACTCAGTAATGTGTTAAACAAACTACTCAATAACGTTGCAAAAAAAATTCTTTATTTGGAGAATAGCTCACTGTGCATATCATCTACCACACATTCCACAAAACATTATGATCAGCTCAAACAGCAAGATTCAACTATCTTTATTAAAAGATTAACTAAGCAAAGTGTTCAGCAACTGTTTTAAAATATCAAATCAGGAATAGTATATGGATTTTATTTAAAAGGGTATTTTTATATAATGTACATTTCCAAACTCCTGACAAGTTAGGATGACATTCAAAACTGGGAAGGAAGTAGTTCAGCATTCATGTCAGCTTATCTTCAGTGTTTGTACAGAGTCTAACTTCAAAACCATCAGCTGTGCCTGATATTCTGCTCATCCCCCCAACATGCATCTGTCCGCAGCAGATTAGAGACCATCAACTCATCTTATACACCACATCAAAAAACAGACCAGCCTAACATTTCAAAGCACGATTTCTACATACAGAATGTATTCTTCCCCCAGAACACAGAAGTGTTAGCCTACTTTTCAAAGTCATTTAGAAATATTAAGACATTTATAAACAAATCAAAGCCAAGATATTTAATATACTAGCTTCTACAGCACTTACTTTGAAAGCCAAGATTTTATTTAGCTAGTAAATCTGCTCTGAATTGCATGATCTATAATGGAATTAGTGAAACCTACATTTTTATTACTGCTCCCCTTAGGAAGTTTTACACTTCTGATTATAAGTTACACGTTGTACCTGAAGAGTGAGTATGGTATAGGCATTCTTCCACAATAATGGAAGAAATAAGGTACAACAAAAGTCTTAAATGACAAGTAACTATCGCTTTTTAAGTGACACATTTTAAAATTATGCATGAAGTGTGTCAACACATTGTGTGTGCATATATACTTTTTTTTTAAAGCAGCAGCAAGACACTCAGTCAGGAGACAAACATAAAACTAAGTACTTCCACAAGAACAAAGCTGACTCACAGGATCTCAAGTTAGTAAGAAAACACAGAAAAACATGCTTTGAAATTCCATTGCTCTGTTTTCTAGCCTCCGCTTTTCTTTTTTTTCTAGCCTCTGCTTTTCTTTAAAATAACCTGTAAAAAGAAAAAAGAAGTATATTTATCACTGCTTATATCACAATCCAGGCAGCACTAAGAAGATCCAAAACAATACTAGGATACTCAGACCAATTCCTCATCTAGCCAAACAATCTGTTTCAAAGAGTAGAGTGACCAAGAGTAGAAGTTGAAGGAAAGGATAGGAATAAAGCAAAAGCATACAGAAATATGCCATATCAGAAAGCATTAAACACTCATAACCAAGAACTTCGTAAAAGTGTTTTTTTTATTTTTTTTAAATTGAATGCCGAGAAGTGGCCATAACTCTCTCAAGCCCTCAGCAGATTCCTTGAAGCTCTTATCCCATTAGACCTAGACAAAAAGAGAAAACTAAGATTTGCAATTATACAGCTACTAAGCTCAGTTTTTGTTTGCAATGCCTTGCTTCTTTCTATATCAAGAGTGCCCAGACCCTTGGAAGGACATTTTTTGGTTTGGAGTTTAAGTTGAAAAATGAAATTCAAAGCCCAAGTGGGACCATTTAAGTGTTAACATTATTAAAATACAGGCAGTTTTTCCTTTCTTCGCCTCTTAAAAAAAACATGGAGCACAAAAATGTCCAAATAATGTTAAGACTGCAGTTAAAAAGAAATTACAAATGTATAAGATTCCAACTGTAACATTAACTTGGCTACCCTACACATCCTGTATATATTTCTGTTACTATAGTAATAGAAACTATCAAACTAAACATTTTGCCAGAGGAAAAAAAGACTGAAGATAAATAGAAACCACAGGACCAAAATATCAGATGCCACTGAGTTTTACTCTTCCAATTTGCACAGCAGTAGTAAGTGGTCGAACAGATAAGTCAGCGCATTAGAGGTAAAGCAGTCATATCTCACTAAGTGAAATGAGCTGCAAGAATCCACTAAAAACATCTTTCAAACTAAGGTGAATTGAAGGTACATATATGAACTATTCCCCACTTGCTCCATAAAGCTTCATTTATGTTACTGCAGTTAAGACAGCATGCTTCCTTGATACGATGTCATCTGAAATAAAGATCCTCCAGCTTTGGAACTTGCCCTTGTTCCCAGTCTGCCAGAGTCCAGACTCCTCTTCCCCTGTCCCAAAGCCATGACACTGAATGGCAATAAAATAAGTTTTAGTTTTGCTAGTCACAGCTGTTCACAGGCAGATGTGAACTCCTACTACCCATTCAAATTAGACGCGTTCACCATCAAAGCAGCAGGGAGCGATAGGACCACACAGTCCTATAATACAGAGTACTTATTAATGCATTGCCAGTGCCATGCACTGCGTGGCCACATAGCTTTCAGCCCACGGATGCATGTTGGTAGACTTCTGCACAGACATACCCACATATTGAACTATGAATTTAAACATTGTATAATCAAGTAAAAATACGACTATATTTAACAGGGCAAGGCAAGTTAATTTGATGCCTTGGTGACAATGTTTTTGCAGGTTTTAGATTATAAGTGAAAACATATTAACACTATCACAGAAAGCTTCTGTCATAATACACTTTGCGTTGAACAAAAGAGGAAAATACTAAAAATGCTTTATTACCTTTGCTGCAGCTAAAGTATGCTCAGGTTTAATCATTTTACTTTTGCTCTCAAAAGCATTTGTCCTGGCTTCTTCTGCTAGCCGATGGAGAAACAGTAAGAAGTTCAAATGTACCTTTAAAAGAAGAAAAAATAAAATGAGGAGGGATTTGAACTGCTCATGCACAGTTTGTTTTGTTAGAGATTCATTGTTTGAGACGGAGGATTCCCATATTAGACCGCTTCCAAATTCCTGAAGGGTGTTCTCAGGAAAACAAAGTATCACTCAATTCAAATCCTAATAGATACCCATGACATTCCTTACTGCAAGACCCTCGTAAATACAGTTTAAATTTATTGTACTTAAATTGTAAGAGTGCTTTAGAAGTGAACATACAGACATCTAACAGAAATAAAAGTTGATTTACATTACATTACAAAAAAAAAAAAAACACAACTGCTAAACAAAAGTATTAAGCAGAGAATGAAGAGCGTTTTTGCTTACTAGCAGATATACTCAGCTTTCGGTGACTAAAACAGCCAGACTGTTAATTAACAGCAAATCCAACCCTGCCTTATCACCAAATGGGCCACAGGCAAATTCAAGGACTTCTGCCCTTTTCCAGGGCAAAGGAGCACTGACATTAATTTCTCTAGCACAAGAAACTCTCCGCTGTCAGGAGGTTCCATCCATTTTTTCCCAGCTCATCACTTATTTAACCCTTCTACATGAAAAGAGCTGGTAGAACTGTATTTTGGTTCAATACAGAATCCTGCTCTGTTCAATACAGAAGTGGCAAGAATTTCAACAGCCAAAAAACTGCTACAACTAGTGTCAAAAATTGCCATCAAATACACCCTTGTGTAGTAATGAACCTGTAATACAAACCCCTAGCATTATACAGCCATTATATGAAGTATTTTAATAGTCCAACCTGAAAATTGGAAATTGTACATTTTGTAAATTAAACCTTCAAACAATATTAACTTTGCTATGTAAAGCATACAAAATACTTCTTCAGTCAAGAGCTCAGAAAAATATTATTGAAACGTGAAAGTCGTATTTGTATGAATTCGGTGATATTAGGTGATATACTGCCATCATATCTTTCTAGACTTTGTAGATCAGATAACAAGGAAAGTTACAATTTAGGATTTATAGGAAACAGCTTGGCAGGGTGCTCGCAGCAGAAAGAATCTGTTAGAGGACAGGCATTTTAGTGTTCATATGACAAAATACAATTCCTCAAATCTGCTGAACTAGAGGAATGTCACTGTGCAATATATACATTTATATTCTATTTGGAAGCACCTACTACACAAAAAGCAGATGCTTTTGCAGGTTTACTCAGCAAAATATCGAACCTGATTTTAACCTACTCTTAATTTCTGCACGAGGAACTTTGAAAAAATCAGCAGCGGCACTAAGATAGTGTTAAACATTATAATTCTCATTACTGGACTTATCAACAGAGACGTTAGATTTCTGGAAAGAACCTGGGGGAGGACAACAAAGGGGAACAAAAGCTTGCTGTACTTTCATATCCTCTTACTGAAACACCTAAATGCAAAATTTTTAATTTTAAGACTGCCTTTAAAAAAAGGCATCTTCTCTTAGACTCATTGCACCTATGTTTTCCTACTTTCAAAGGATATTACTCTGTGCTGTGAAGCTTCCCCCAATTCCTATCAACTTAAAAGAAACAGTCGCATAAGTAAAGTCGGAACATTCTACAACAGAGCATATGTTAATAAATATCCCAAATTATTGAGGGTTTATATAGTCTGTTTAAGGAAATAGAGAAAGCTACTGAAAGGCATAATACTGGAACACTCTCAATGTGACAGTTACTGGCAATTACCTAAGTAACAACTGACATGTTTAAAGCCATTGCTTTACTACATATTAGATTATTGTCGCTCAGCATAAAAATTCAAAAGTTTTGAACTACTCATAAAAAAAAACTTAAACATCAGCATGTTTATTTACCCTTAAAGAAAGGTTGGAAAGTTTTAAGAATGTACGAAAAACTCATAACACTGCCTGCAGACTGACTTCCACACACCTGTTCGGCAGGACTAAGGAGCCATAGGGGCAAGCTCTGTCATTTTGTTTCGCTGCCATAACTTAAGAACAATTTATTAGATAAATATTTTGCCTTCAGCGTATACCTACCCATTAGATTCTATGCCCATAACAAACACAAGTGCTCATTCAATACAATACTTCAAGCTTTTTCTGCAATGTAAATACAAACCTGCACTTTTAGCATAAAACAAGCAGCCGAGTGCTTTTCTTCTATAATTTCAAGCTAGAACAAACTTTGCACAGCTTTTACATCTCTGACAACTGGAAAGGGGGTAGTAGGAAACATCCAAACCTCAGCACTAAAATCTTCACCACTTATTTTCAAGAAGGGAAACAATCGATTTCTAAGCACATTGGAAAAACCTCAGCACTGTTCCTCTCTCTTCACTCAAAGATATTGTCATATTCCTTCAATAAAACAGCTTGAAAAATTTCTTTGTAGAGAGAAAGTTGTTAACACTTTGAAAATAGGTTCTGACAAAGCTTCAACGTTCAAAAAGAGACTTGAGGAAGAGACCCTGAACGGGGAAAAAAAGAGATTCAATTCAGATATTTAACAAAAATGTTTGAATTCTTATGATTAGTCTTGCAAAGTTGTTAGGAACAATCATTGAAGACAACATTGGTTTATTGAAGAAAAATAAGCACTGAAGAGTCAGGAAAAAAAGTAAATAATCAGAGTATGTCATTAACCAGGTAGGCAGACCTCCTTGCCAGACTGGCTTAGTACCACAGTGCATTCAAACAAAGCCTATTCAGAAAAATAGCCCTGAAAATGAAATAGCCAACTCTCTCATTTCCCTGCAGAAGACAAATAGTCTGCTCAAAACGTATATGGTTTAGCCTTGTTAAAACAACTAGTATACAAATTTCTAAAGTATGCAGCCGAATCACTCTTACAAGATTTGTAGGGAATTTGTAAAAGAGAAGCTAAAGCTTTGTAGGAGAGAAGCTAGAAAAAACTCTCAAAACTTGTTACTTCTCTAACTGCAGCACCTAAACTTTTTTCAAAAAAAAAAAAAAAACACCAACACAGCTGGAGTTTTGCTTATTTATTCACAGAAAAAGAATGAAAGAGCTGTTAGCCACATGCCTGGTTGAAGATCATGCACAATCAGAACCCCTGAAACATTCCTGTTCAGAAAAAGGTAAAATAAAAAAACAAGCCCCCTAACATTAAAGGCCATTTAATTTGACATCACCAGAAGAGATACTCTAAGCTTCCATCACACTATTAAAAGTTGTACTAATCTCATCCTTTGTGTTGGAATGAGCATTTGCATAGCCATATTTTAAGCGAGATCAAATTGTTGTTGTTTATTAGCTTCAATCAATTCAATTTACTGATTGCCTTTGCAGCCCACAAAACACTAGTGCCAGGACGAGGCAGAGATAGGAACCAATGGCCAAGATTTGGAGGGATGTCCCACTTACCGCTTTTCAGACAGCCACACTTCCTTGAAGCCAAATTAACATGACCATGGAAACACAGACCAAGTGTTACTAATGACTACAAAATAAATTATTAATGATTGTGCAAGTTTGATTACTTTCTACTGCATCCTGCTGATTAAGCTTTGAGTGGGTCTCAGCATGTGTAGAGAGAGGCCAGGTCCTTAATCCATAAAATAATCCACAGATAGCAAAAGTAGCAGGAAGACATCTTTTTTCATTAGACAAATTAGAAAAATATGTATTGTTGACATTCAAATGTAAATGTTGTCATGTAATTACTATCTTCACATATCCAGATACCAACCTTCAAGTCATACAAATATACAATGTGCATTACTGCCCTGAGAATCATACACATCTGAAAACGAGACCACATTACAGTCAAACAAGTTAAACCAATTAAGTCACTTCAAAAAAATATTTTTATGCACAGATACACCCCCCCAGTATGGCAGCTACCACAGCCTCTCGAGGTCTGGTTGCCTTGCTGCAGCTGAGTAATTTTTCAGCAACACAAACCCTTCCAGTGACAAATCCCTTACTGCAAGGTCAGTACAAAGCCAACTTTGTTGGCCTCGGTTTTCTCATTCTTGCTCCATAAGGCTCTGCTACCCCTACATCCTTATGGCAGGTACTTTTAACTCATGAATAGGATCCCAACATTCATTCTCCTCATTAGATTTCTAACTTTCTATTCCAGAGTTTTGGACCGAGATTACTTGATATGCCCTTCTAGAAAAACATTGATTCAAGATGCGCAGCCAACTTAGCAACTCATTAATCACAGTTTTGTTGAGTACTACCTGCATACCAAAACTGCTCTGCATAAACTGCTGCATATTATGGCCACTTAAATTCCTATTTCTCAATCCCTCTAGATAAAACCCCTTGAGCACTAGTGGGTACACACAGAGTGACACAATATTTATGCATAAGCCAGTCCCCAAATCCCCAAACCCAATCTACAGTACAGTAACTTCCAGCAAAGAGGAAAGCTGCATCACTGCTCCTAAGTAGTATTTTATTAGACTGACCAGCTGCCTATCTTTCCACAAACTTTCCTGCCTGTCTGCCCGTAGGTCCCTGCAGAAACACCACGAACAATAACCTGACACCCCATTATCCCACCGGCTCCGACCCGCCCCAGCGCGCCCAATCCCTCGGGCCAGGTCTCTCAAGGGGTGAGAGGCCCCTAGGCCAAGGGCTGGAGCGCGGAACAGCCGCAGCCCGCAAGCACAACCGCCCCGGCTGCTGCGCTAGGACCCCGGGACCCGCGGGGCAGCCCTGAGCATCCCGCCCTTGAGCTCAGCGCGCCCCCGAAGCGGCCGGGACCTCAGCCG
>VXAA01000762.1:263288-408519 GCA_013399115.1 Anseranas semipalmata
TCCGCAGCGTGCTGCGGGGCGCCGCGCGCCTCATCCTCCCGCTCCCGCTCCCGCTCCCGCTCCTCGCCTCGCCCCGCCGCCGCCGTTCGAATCGGCCGCCCTGGCGCAGGCGCGCGCCCGCCGTGACGCACTTCCCAACGGCCGGGCACGGCACCTCCCCCGGGGCGTTGCCGCCCCGCCGCCGTGACACCGGCGCTAGCGCGTTTCCCTGGCAACCGCCTGACACTGAGCGGGGATTCGGGGAGAGCCGTGAGGCGCCCCTGCCCCGAGCCGAGCCGAGCCGAGCCGAGCCGAGCCGCCGCGAAGAAGCCGATGGGGGAACGGGCGCCATCACACCTGCGCTTGCGGCTCGGTCCCGGCGTGCCCGGTGCCGGCCCCAGCCCAGCCCGGTCCCAGCCCCCGGCTCTCCCGAGCCCCGCGGAGACGCGCTGCGCCTGGCCGAGGGGCGAAGGCTGTCAGGCCCCAAAGACGGCGGCTGCCGGCTTACAAGCTGCGGTCCCGCCGCGGAGGTGGCACGGGAAATGAAGTGGGGCGAGGAGAGCTCCCCGGCCCCGTGCTAGAGTCACGCAAATCACACATCCCGGGTGGGACCGTGACGGTCCTTTCCCGCACAAGCAACTGCAGCTCAAACCGCTTCCCTCGTAACCTAACTGAAACCTCACTTATCCTAGCGTTAGCATTACCAAACCNGGTCGGCGTTAGCGGCCAGGCGCAGCTGGGGCTTGTGCTTCTTTATGATCCTCCGCAGCGTGCTGCGGGGCGCCGCGCGCCTCATCCTCCCGCTCCCGCTCCCGCTCCCGCTCCTCGCCTCGCCCCGCCGCCGCCGTTCGAATCGGCCGCCCTGGCGCAGGCGCGCGCCCGCCGTGACGCACTTCCCAACGGCCGGGCACGGCACCTCCCCCGGGGCGTTGCCGCCCCGCCGCCGTGACACCGGCGCTAGCGCGTTTCCCTGGCAACCGCCTGACACTGAGCGGGGATTCGGGGAGAGCCGTGAGGCGCCCCTGCCCCGAGCCGAGCCGAGCCGAGCCGAGCCGAGCCGAGCCGAGCCGAGCCGAGCCGCCGCGAAGAAGCCGATGGGGGAACGGGCGCCATCACACCTGCGCTTGCGGCTCGGTCCCGGCGTGCCCGGTGCCGGCCCTAGCCCAGCCCGGTCCCAGCCCCCGGCTCTCCCGAGCCCCGCGGAGACGCGCTGCGCCTGGCCGAGGGGCGAAGGCTGTCAGGCCCCAAAGACGGCGGCTGCCGGCTTACAAGCTGCGGTCCCGCCGCGGAGGTGGCACGGGAAATGAAGTGGGGCGAGGAGAGCTCCCCGGCCCCGTGCTAGAGTCACGCAAATCACACATCCCGGGTGGGACCGTGACGGTCCTTTCCCGCACAAGCAACTGCAGCTCAAACCGCTTCCCTCGTAACCTAACTGAAACCTCACTTATCCTAGCGTTAGCATTACCAAACCCTCCAGCCAGCCCTTTTTAATCAACAAGAAAGGAAATGAACGCGCAGGTTTCCTGACAGCCTTTCCCTACCCTCCAGGCCGGCCAGTGCCACAGCCACATGCACAGGCTCCCAAAAATGGAGGAAGCGTGCTGCCTGTCACAGGCGCCGGCACCGGGCTGCCGAAACAAGCCTCAGGCCCAGACCCAGGAGTTTTAAGCAACTGTCCCACATGTGTGACCAAATTTACTTGCTGCAGGAGAGGAGGGAGTTGTACAACACACGCTTTCCCTCCTTCAGCTCCTTGCGTCGCCCCATTGGGAGATAGGACACCAAAGGGCCTGGCCTGTGTAGGCTGCAGGGCCAGGAACCAAATTAGCATCATAAGCCTATGCTAAAACAAGCCTAGAGTGGTAGTCGTGCTCTGCGCATACATCCACATAAAATCTTGTACGAGCAGAAGTAAGAGACTTAATCGTATGCAGAAACACTCTCATTCTCAAAGCAGCCACCACTTTAAAGTGTCACCCCTTCTCTAGCATCTGTCCCTACGCGTCTCTTTTGGCTGACGGATGCTGCTGACTGAAATACAGGTTTCCCCACAGAGGGGCCCCTGTAGCTTGGCATTCTCAGTGTATTTGGACTCTGTGTACTTAGTTGGAGAAAGGGTCAGGATTTCATACTGAGGTATGGAGTTTTTCAGCATATTTATTAGTTTTTTGTTTTCTTTGGCCTATGGGATGTTTGCAAATTTAAATGTTAAATCAATAAGATAAATATATTACCTTTATTTTAATATATTCAAAATTGTCAGTACCCAGATATGAGTTGGTTTTATTAAAGTATGTTATTAGATCTGTATGATTTGGTGTTTTAGTTAATTCTGCGATATGCACAAATGTGGTCCAAATAGAAGTATGATATCTGACAGCAGGAGAGAATTTAAGATTTGCCAGTTCTTCATACTCTGTTGGATATTTGAAAATCATGCTTTGTTCTTTCAGCTTAGACTGTCACTTGTCATTAATCATCAACAACGATGCAGATCCTAAAATCAGGGTCTATTTTTTTTCTGTAAATGGATAAGCACACTAAAACATAGTCTCTTTTTTTTTCTCCGCAGTTTAATAATAATCAGTTACTGGCTCAGCAGCACTGACAGAAGTAAACATTTGTTTTGTCGGTTAACTAAATGCATGTGACTCGGGAACTATATAGGGTCGTATATTGTAATACGTACAGTCTACACATAGAAACTTGCATTGAGGCCAACAATAATATATATAATTCAGCATATCAACAGATTCAGATCTACAGCTGTCATAAATCTGGACCTTTGGTCCTTCACTGGACCTTTCATGAGCTGAGAATTGGGCCTTGCAATTTCATTCAGTCTGTAGGAAACTGGTATGGACAATCATTTTACAAACTGCATGAGATGCAAAACAACTCCACCATAAGTCTAAAGCTATTAAAATACATCATACATATTTGAAACTCTGAAGTGACCTGCATAAAATGGCAGATACTGAGAATCAAGACTCATAACGATATCTCTAGTCATATGTTTGCTATATGGACAATGTTGATTCAATAATAGAATCTATTATTAAGTCTAACACTATTAGACTTTTGGTGGTTCTGATAGCTTTATATTTCTAATGGACTATTCTTTGGTTTTAGCTATAGAAAATAATAATTTGCAGTGCTGTCTCAAATCTATTTATGTACTAGATTTTCTTGTTATGTTTTGAAAAGTTTATGACATTAATTACTGTAAGCAATTGAGAACAAAGAGGTCCAATGTAAAAATATTAAATTATGGGTTGTGATCTACTGAAAGAACATAAACTTCAATAGCTAAAATTTCTCCTTCAATATATATTTTTAATTTATTCTCTTTATCAGTAAATATTTCTGTAAATATGATTTTTGAATAGTTTAATATAGGAAAATTGTAGTACAAGAAAAAAATTATGGTGCTGTACATTATGCATTGCAATGGACAAAAATGATTTTACAAATGAAACTAAATTCCATAAAAATCACTACTGTTCAAATTGTTTGATTTGTATTAACATATGGATTAACAATTACATTACAGTGAATCACAGGACAACTGTAAACTCACATTATATTCTGTTTTGAACATGACTGTTTTCCTTTTTTATCTTTCTGATAGAATCTGTAATGTCCTGATGTAATGCTATTATGAAATACAATGTAAATTGCTGAAAGAATCATGGAAAATATATTTTAAATAAATTGTTGAAAAGTTGAAGATTGTTAATTTTGTCATGCTCTTGCAGCCTTTTAATAAAAGGCGATTCTGTGCAATATAAGCACATTTTCATGCTTTGCATTTCAAAAATGTAGCAGTTTTGCATCCATTTACTACATTAGCTACATTATTTTCAAGTAATATTTCAAGAATTTTAAGGATTTCACTTTTTAACAATTGCAATTTTTAAACACACATTAGTTAATTTCATGAGCTGGATGTGTTTTGTAGCTTCAGCTGCAGGACTGGATCTTCCCACTTTTCCAGGAACATTGAACTGTGTTTTAGAATTAAATACACCATCTAAATACACACTGGTGATGAGATTAGGAAAATTCAGCAGTTAAAATTCCACCACCCAGGTCTTACTTCTTCAAGAAAACAAACAGCCTTTGCAGTGTTTGAATCAAGGCAATTTCAGTAACATAGCATTGTCACTTTTGCTTCCAGATTGTGTGCATTTCTTGAAAACAGCTCAATACATTTCAGTGGCTAAGAAGAGGCCTAGCTTGGGACCATCACTACTGAACTGCTAACCAGTAAACATTTTATTCTCTGTTTCTGTAATGAAATAGATGAATTTAAAGACTCATTTCCGAATATTATGCTTGCTTCAATTTACAATTTATTACAGGAGTGGTTAAAATTAAATTGAAAAGCAGTGTTTCCCTTCTGTCTTGAAGCTTTTATAAGCCCATCTCAACTTGTTAAATTGGTTCTCCCAACCTGCCCTTTATAGCTATTAGCTTAATTATTTTGTTTCTGGATTCTGACATTATCTTCAGTCAGACTCTTCATCAGCTCTTCATCAATTCATTATTTTGGTCCCAAAGAATGCTGAAGAGCTCCATGTTAATTGTGTGATACCTTGAAATTAATTGTCACATTTTATAGATTCTTGCTAAGCCAAAGGTCCCTCGGTTTCTTTAGTCATATAGTAACCGTTAAATACTTTCTGGTGCTAATCCAGTTTCGGTGACTGATGAAAGACTTTAAAATGTATCCTGGATATGAATGTCAAAGCCTAAAATCTTTTGATGCTTTCTTCAGTGATGAAAAGATATCTCTAAAAACAGAACATAACAATTGAACAAAAGTAAACTCTTCTATAATGTAGTTGATGGGCTTGATCATAGTGGTTAGAGGTACACGGACTGACTCTCCTGTTACACCTGTATATTTTTTCTTTTGAATATAGGATAATTAAGGTGTGGTTGAACCCTTCTGTAAAGAAACAGAAAAAGAGAAAATACAAAGGAGCAAATTGTACGTTTTCCTATCCTCCATGGAACTGAAGCAGATCTCCTGCTTGAAAAAGAAGTATGGAAATGGCAATTTTGACAAGAAGCTTTTCCCTTGTGTCTGTCACTATTAATAATATGGCAGTAATTGGATTGCAGTGGTGAATACTAGCAGCTCAAAGAGAAAGACAGTTCTAGGATAAATTATTTTTAAAAATTACTTTATTTAGCTCTATTTCTATTCATTTTCAGGTCCAATGTTAAACAGTGAAAAATCAAAAAGGCACAATGCCATAATATATATTTGAAGTTCACATTATTTGCTGATTATAGGTTTTCAGTTTTTCAGGACATTCTGTATCTCAGATCTTTTAAGGCTGTGTAGAGCCTGCCTAAAGTCAGTTGACTTCTGCACAGGCGAGAAACTGTCCGTCAGCCTGTTGTAACTGTGGGGACTGCATTCATAAAGAAAGTAAAGGCATATAAATGACAGGTCAGTAGTCACTCACCTTCAGAGATGTTCCTCATGCACCTGACTTGCCATCAAAAAAAATGTGTCTCACTGTTTTTGAAGTAATTTAATGCAGGATCACATTAGGACATGTATGTGCATATGTATACATAACACAACAATGCTAATTTTCTCTTACAGAGTTAAATGGAAATAGTTTATTTTAGATTTTTTCCAATTGAATTTGTTGGAAGTTGAGTAAAAAACACCAAAAATAATCTCTTCAGATACCCACTTTGATTGCGTTCCTGTAACTTTTGTCGTGACTTTTTAAAATTTCAGGTTATTTACACTTTGCTCCCATATCTACTCAGGCAGACCCACCCATTTTATGCCAGTCACATGTCCTCCACCAAATTCCAGAAGGAACAACGCTATTGTTTTCAGATGTCATGCTTTCCAGGGCTACATACGAGCCAGAAGGATCTTCAGGCACCTTTAGTCTGATCAGCAAATCCAGACGTGCCAAGAAAAAGACCACCTTCTGTGAGAAACTTTCACAAACCTCAACAACATTCTGAAAAATACATGTTATCTGCCTTCCAAAAAAGATATTTTATGCACAGGTATTACAAACAGAGAGGGAGAGTGTAAAACTTAATGACATACCCTCAGATCTTTACTGAAAGCAGGTCTAATTTATATGATTAATAGTAATGACCATCAGTATAGAACTCAAAGATTAATATATGGATACATATCATTCAACTGCCAACATTTTAGTGATATTTATCAGGAAGGGTAGATCACAGGTGTTGACCGTGAGAAGACCTGAGTATTTTTGCACTTTGTTTTTCATGTGAAGGATAACAACATCTTTTAGCCTCACTAGAAAATATGTTAATATTCACCTTCCACAAGGACCTTGTTTTTTTCTGGCCTTTTTTTTTTTTTCAGTCAGAAAAGTCTGTTATACAACAGCTTTTTCCTACCTCTTTGCTGATTTCCTTCAGGTTATGTACCATCTCACATGCAGATGATATGTTACATAAAGGCCTGCTTAGCTATGCATCTTTCTGTTACTTTTCTGTCTTTGACTGCAGAGGAAAATGGGTAATCCCAATTTGAAATATCAATCCCTACACCAAAAAAATTAGCTCCTTGTTGGTGTTTCTAATTGCCACTCATCCTCTGCCCCTAAATCCTAAAGTAACATGGGAACAGGTGATGAGGCCACTGTAATGAAAAACACCCATTTCTTGCTTGGTACTGCATGTGTCTTGTGAATGTCCTAACAAAAAGGGACTTACATGCATGTTCATTAACATTAAAATTAGCTAGCACCTAATCACAAAGTATATCTCAGACCAAAAGCATAAACACAGTTAAGTATATTTTTTAAATCAATAAACAGTAAGTGATAACCAGTGGGATGCCTGCCTGCCAGCTAATTTGCCCCAGTACACCTGATGATGGATTACAGCAAACTAAATACAAAGAGGACCAATAAAGTGACAGATAGGTTAGGTTTCAGATGAGGTGAGTTGATTGCTAATTACTTAAATCCTACTTTATGTGTCAGAAGCTAAGCCACAATGTTATCATTATATGTGACCAGGGTAGAAGAAAGAATGGCAGCAATAGTGAAGCAAGAATTTAATTATTGACTTCCAGGTGCATGGAATACCTCTATAATACAATAGGAGTGGTTCAGTGCACAAAATAGTTATGTACTATGCAGTCAATGGGAGAGGGGAGGGAAAAAAAATAAATATTTTTTGTTTATTTCTATCTTTTACCATCATTGCTAATAAGGGAGTTTTAAAAAGAACATTTCAAATAAAATAGGAATAATTTAGAGTAGATTGTAATCTGAATATATTTTTTCATGCAGACTTTCAGAAATGAAGGGGTTTCATTAAATGCTAAAATGAACATACAGTCACCTGAGAATGAAGCGATATAATTTACATGAAACAGTTTACCACAAAAGGTTCTTCAGTCAATGACCCACCTTCTTTATCAAACAGACATTAAATCATTGGACTTCAAAATTATGTTAACAAATTAATGATCAAATATATCAAGAGTGGGATGGATAGAATTCAACTATTTATTTTTCTGGGAAAAAAAGGAATTGAATATTTTAATGTCAGTTTTGTAATAGGAAAGAACAAACATCCTGGAGAATGACAGAATTACTCTTTAGTTTCCATTGTTACACTTGCATTCCTTTTCGGAGCACAGAAATCTTCCTGAATATAACTCTATGCCATGCCCTTTTCAAATCTGCAAGCATTTCTAAACAACAGCAATAAGCAAAAAATATAACACCCCCACCTCCCCCCCGGAACTATTCCAGATTAGTATTGAGAATCAGTTGTTTTCCAAGGGATCTAAATGAAAAAGTTATATTTTAAAAATTTCTGCTGCTATAGCATAAATGAAGGGAAAATACTTCATCGGAGAACATGGAAAAGTATAGGAATTACTAAATCATTTTACTTTCAGCTAGTTAACTGCAAGTTTTATTCTTAGGAATGTAGTGTGGGTTTTTTGTTGTTGTTGTTTTGTGTCTTTTGTTTGTTGCTTCAAACATTAATTATCCATTGAGCTAAAATTCTTTTATTAGCTTAGAATCACTTTGCCTTGTGAGGATGATGACATTTGCAGATTGAAATTTGACTGGAAGTTGTAGTTTGCAGAGTGAAAGATATCGTATATACTTCATGAATGTAAAACAACACCAGTAAGTATTGCTTAAATAAATGTAACTTTGACCACAATTTTGTAAATAAACAACTGCTGATACAATCTTTTTCTTTTCCTACAGAACAAGCCTACTTTCTTCAAACAGTGCTTGACACAATGAAAAACAGTGAGGGTGTAATGCTTCAGGTTAATAAAACTAAAAGATAGCAGCTGTAGCTGCTGCCTTGCACAGAGGCAAGATACTGCTCCCTGCTGTAAGAAACTGCATTGGAGTCTTAACATAAAAATAACCATATTGTCTGTGGAGAAGAGAAGCCATATCAAGTTTTCTTCATCTACCCCAAACTGCTGTGTAAGCATGTTCTTACAATAGAAATGTACATTGAAGCACAGTAGTTAGTAGAATGGGTTTAACAAATGGAAGTGACGTATTTTTCTAGAAACAATGAGACTGCTGAGTATACATAGCATAACTTAACTACCACAAAAACAAGAAAAAGTTTTATTTTAAACTGAAATTCACACCTCTTGCATCATCACAGATCAATTATAACAAAACTAACCCGATAAAAACACAGTGAATCGTAAAACAAGTGCAAGATTTTTTGAAAGAATGTACTATTAAGTTAGCTGATACACTTAGAATACAAGTCAGCTCTAAGGTCTAACTCTCACCTTTATCCCAGCTATTGCAGATATGGATTTTGTATTTACACTACGTAACATGAATGTTAGAAAAGGTTATGCTTGATTTTTTGAAGTACAGTAATGTTTTTCATGGTGAATAAGATTGCTGTGATGTTTCTTAAACAAGTACCTTCACTTGTGTGTGGGCTCTGGCTCCTTGATATCACCAGTGAAGCACCAGCTCCCAGATGTATCATGGAACAGTTCCCTTATATCCTATGGAGGATGTAAGTAGCCTCAGGCTGGTATTAGTTACCATCCTGATTAATGGCATTTTACCCCTATGCAAACCAATTACTGAATGCTGCCACTAAGCAATGCACTGGTAAACATAAAATTGCTGCTTGGAGGCAGTTCTGCCTGAAATGGTGGTGGGTGTGAGCTATTCCAGAATTTTTTTAGTGCTAATACGTTGATATTGAATACTGTCCTGCTTTGAACAGGGAGTATATGCCTATATTTGACATCAGGATTTTTTTCTCTCAGCATGTTTTTCAGACTGGTTTAAAGAGACTTTCTGTTTTGAAGGGTGTTTGCGTCTCTCTGGCATTCTTCCCACTTTTTTCTGATGATGCAGTGATATCACTGGGTCTGTGTCTCTGCTCTAATGTGAAAAGTGTCCTGGAAGAGAACCATTAAGAGAAAGAGAAAAAAATTAAGCTTGGACGAGAAATTGGGAAGTCGGGAATAGATGCTGTTGTTTTGGAGGTTTTCTAATGTAAATGTCATTCAGTTGAAGGCCCATACTTACTGGTATGTTCAGCTGTTTTGCACTGCTTCAAGTTAGCAAAACAGCTGTAAACCTAGCTTAACTCTCCAATTAAGCTGAATTTATGGCATCTTTACAATACCAGTGCACAACAAAGCAGCTGGAGACAACAAGTAATTCTGATCCTAGCAATCCCTCTTTAGGGCTTTATTTGGCATTCTTTAGTCAGGCAAAACTTTGCCAGTTTGCCTAAGATTAAATTTAGAGGCCTCTGAGAGGCCTCTGAAGATTAAACAAAATTATACCATAGAACACATGTCCATAAATGCATAGACTTTAGATGTTTTAGTGTAACGTTATATTTTGAGCAGATTAATCCAATTTGGGTGCCTAGTAAACTCAGAACTCTCACTAATTTCTGTAATTACCAGGATTTCATCTTCATTAATTTTGTCTCTTACTTTTTTCTTTCTTTCTTTTTTTTTTTTTACAAAGAAGTAAATTGATTTTTTTCTTTCCAAAATAAATTTAATCATTACATTCTGCCACAATTCTTACACTTGTGAATTCTCTGTCTGGATGACAAATCTCCTTTTGCCCTTAGCTACAAGAGTCCTGAAGTATGGTCCTGGAATACCTATGTTTATAAAAAGAAGCCACATACATTAGTATGTTGATGTACAGTTCAACTCCTTACTGCTTTTCTTTATGATTGTCAGCGCAGAGGACAATTTGAAATGACTATTACTTTCTTTTTGCATCTGTTCTGTATTTATGGGTCAGCTGCCTTTAGGAGACCCAAACAGCAAAGTCTGCTTGTTGATTCAGGATGAGTCTCCCCTTTTTGATCTCATAGGCTAGATCTGTACTAACGAATGTAATGTTAGGCCTGGTCACAGGTCTGAGAGCAGGTACCTATGGCTAAACTCCCTTCTCCCTAAAAATAGGGTGATCTAGTCAATCCTGACTATTGGAAACAAGCCCTGCCATGCACCAGCCTCTGGACTGTGTCCAGGAGCTGGCTGTCAGAGTGCTCCTTGCCTCAGGCCAGAGCTGTGCCTGCTAGACTCACACTACAAAGCAGAATTGTTCCTGCTGTTGCATGCTGGTGTTCGTGCCTGTACCTTCCCCACTTTAGCATGCTGCACCTGTAGCTGTGGAGTAATGCAGTAATGATCACATGGAAGCAGTGCATTTACCAGTGAGGCTGCAAGTCCTAAACAAGAAGTTGTATGTCTGAAATAAACAGGCTCAACAGTCCAACTCAGCAAGGAGGCTGGTCCATGCTGGGATTGTTTCTGGTTTTTATTTCATGCTACAATGAACCAGGACCAGGGTCCAGCAGATGGATCTCCCCTGTGCTTGGGGACTGCCCTAGTCACTGACCTACAAGATCAGCTTCTTGTGCCTTTTCTTTCTTGTCCTGAATCTTCCTCTGTTTGTTACAGCAACAGCATTTCAGTGGGAAGAATGGGAAGTTGGTATCTATATGCCTGATAGCCTGATGGCTGCAGCATACTTCTGGGAGGTGGTGAATGGCACATCATAAATTGGTGGTACCAAGTACGTGCACTAGTATCACAAGTACTGTGCACAAATACAGGACATCTAATCTGGTGTCTTAGAGACATGGACTTTTTCAGATGATACAGTTCTATACAGCAACATGCTCAGAAGTTAGGGAGGTATTATAAGTTTAATATGCATTCTTATCTTGCATTTCTTGTTAACAAAATTCATGTTTTAAATATAACTAATCTTTCCTGTTACTTAAATAAAAACTACAGTCCACAAAAGAATCAGAATCTTTTCTGAATTCTGTAGGATCAGTTGCAACCTCAGCATCTATTTTTTTTGTAAATCAATCTCTTTATTGTGTAATATGTTAAATAAATACAGCTTGTCTTTTACAGGGTGTCTCCTCCCATTGACTGTCAAATGAAACACAACAAAAATGTTTAAAAAGGGACTCCTCCATAACTGCATGAGTAGTTGTCCGCTTACTCCAGAGATCAGTAAAATGTTTGGCAAGAAAAGCACGGACTGAGCACGAGTACTCATTCACATGTCAAACCAAAATTGAAAACATAGTTCAGTGGAGTACAAGGACGAGAGTGCCGGAAAGGCACTGCTGTAAATGTGTGCTGCAAAACTGTACCACTCCACCTTCTCTATTGCTTTCATGTACAGTCCAACTACATTTCTGTAAAACAACATGCATGAATGCAACTCAGGAATGTGTATGTCTTCTGCGAGCAGACACAGAGCCAAACACCAACCCCAGTATCAATGCATCAACCTACTGCACACAATGAAGAGCAATTGCAGCTACTAAGAAAAAGCATGTTTTCTCCCCACCCACGTTATCTAAAAGCTTGATTTGTAGCATGAAAGTGTGTTTTAAACATGATTTTGACCACATTAAATTTTCCAAACTAAATATATATACATATAGATAAATTTAATGGTGGAGTTTAAGCTCTCTGAACTTTTAACTTCATGCCGTACTTCTGCAGTCAAAAGTAGGTGATGAGTTCAAAATGTGTGAAGTTCTGTATATTTAAGTCGCTGCCTGACACTTGCCCACACCTTCAGAATAAGCAGTGTGGGGATCCCAGGGGAATAAGCACAGCTGTTAAGACTGTATCTGGTGATAAGTGCACATCAAGAGTGTCCTTTTTCATATGGCTATTGGGTAAGCCAGGGCATATACCCTGGCACGGTGCATATTGCATAGCAAGTGTTTTCCTCAATAGGGGAAATCAGACACACTGATCCACTGGATTTTTCACAGCAGTGGAAGATATGGTCATGAAAAATTGTGGCTTGATGTTGGCCAGGCGTTAAGAAAAAAGTGCTTACACCTAGATGGCTTTTTACACTGATGCTGAATAAATAACTTGCAGTGGAAGACACAGTGATATGGGACAAGGAGGATGAGTCTCCAAGGGTGAGACCTTATCTGAAACTTGTAGCATATATATGTTCTTGGGTATGTGTGTTTGTGAGAGAGAGAGAGACACGCTGTGATAATATAACTTTTTAGCAGAAAAAATGGTGGAGTATATAACTGCAGCAACACCCCATTGGGAGGGATTAGTTCTGATCTAAGTTTATATTAAAAAAAAATCAGAATGGTTCTTAATACCTTCTGAGATAAGCAAACTCAAAGGTGCTTCAACCTTTTTTTAAAAATCTAGTCTTTTTTACCCTCATACATACATTGATGGCTTTAGCCAATACTTAGCACTTAACAGACCTTTAAAAACAAATATCTAGACATGACAAAACTACAGTAAAGTTGATACAGAAATCACAATCCTCACTTTGCAGATAAGGTAACTGACTCTAAGACATTAAGGCCAAACCCTAAAACGTTACCCTAAATCGGAACACCTGCAGACATTTAATAAGAAACAGGTGATGTTAGAGTCCTCAGGAGTGAAAACATCAAAGTTCTTAAGGTCTGTGGAGATAGATGCCCAAGTCTGAAAACACTATTTAAGTTCATGTTTAGTTTCCAAACACTTGGAATGTGTGTAATAATACTTACTTATTTGCATATGTTTACAGAAAAATTACATTTTTTTTTTTTTAGAATTTTGTGTTTGAGACAAAGTTACTTTTTCAATAGATTTTTTTTTTTATTTTCTTCTTCTAGAAGAGGAGTTACTTCTGGGCTAACAAATTTCCAGACCATTTAATAATGCATGAATTTTCCTCTTATGAAGCTAGATAGTTTTTCCATCACTTGTACTTCAGTATTTCTGAAACCAGGTGTTAATTTTCAGGGGGATAGGAGGTTTCCAAGCAGCTGCCAGGACTAATATAGCAGCCAGCAGTAAACGCTGAATAAGCTTAGGTACAAAATGTATACCATCTGGTTTCAGGAGTCTCTAGCCAGAAATGTGAGGCCAGTTGCTTTCATGTCCAGAAATCTTCCCGTTCACTGGGAATTGTGAAATGGATCTTACCTTTGCATTACCTTTTAATTCACGATTCAGAGGAAGATTTGAATAATAGTCTTAAGAAAATGTTGCATAACTATAAAATGGGAAACTAAGCAATATGCTCAGGTTTCATAATAAGAAAGATGAACAGCCTATTTGACAGGCTGAGATCAAAGTCCTTGCTCAGCTTCACAGTAGTCCAGTTTTCCAAGCTGTTGTTTCTCAAAGTCAGTAGTAGCTACTTGTGCTCAACACAGAAACAAAGTCCCTCAGAGGAATTGTCTCCCTAGACCACTAAGTCAATAAGGAGATAAAAAATGAAGCCCTGAAGGATGGATTTAAGACCAGGGAAGTGAGGAATGAGGTCTGTTTTGTCTGTCAGTGAGGAAATCCTTCTGGGTTCCTTAGGTGTCTGCAGAGAACAACTGTTCTACACAAAGTATAGCTTTACTGAAAAAATTGATAAAAGAGTAACTTAAGAGTGGCCTTGTTTACAGACATGAGGACGAAGGCATATATGTGGTTTGGTCCAGTCTAGAGATACCTGAGGAGATCCAAGCAACAGATATTCCACTGAAGAAATGTGGGAAAGGAGTAATTCCTGCAAAAACCCAAATCATTCTGCCCCCTCTCTCTCAGGCAGTCATTTACAGCTATAAATAATCCATAATGTGTCTTTCTTATCAAACCCCTGATGATACCAACCAATTCTCCCATTCAGAAAATGATTAATCTCTCTTAGCTTGTTTTTTGTTTATTTATGGGTTATAGGTAAAAAAAAAATGCATATAATAAGAAACCATGCAACCCTATTTTTCTCTTACTATCATCACTGTTTTCAACACACTGATTAAATCATTGCTTTAACTGGACGATTAAACCCTTTTGAGAAGGGGCTGTCATGTTACTGTATTTGGCTAGGCCAGAGTATAATGATTCCCTAGTCTGGAGGCACTATCAGAATGCAGATAAAACAGCAATGATCATGCAGTTACTTTCCTGGTAACTGGGGGGTTTTCTGCACTGCAGTATAGCATAAAGGCAAGTGAGATTGCCCTGAGATCTGTACAGCAAATTAGAATAGCTCTATTATGTGATCTAGCAGCAGGCTTAACGGAGACATATTTAAAGATGGGCAGATGAACACAGATCAGTCTAAACTAAGACAGGAAAAATATAGTTTTAAAAGCCTGATGTTTTCTTCAGCAGCAATATCCAGAAGACTTAATGTTCAGAGGATTTGTTCTGACTTCTTCTGTGGCTAGTAATCAAAATACTTTTTTATATCTATGTCTAGTAATAGTAAAGCGATAACCCTTCTCATCATATGCACCGCAGTAGTGTTTGATCATAGATTCCAGACAGAAAGCATTCTGAATTAACAATTTCAGATAACCAGACTATTTTGTAATACACTGTTAATAATCCTTTCAGCAAAGGCAGTGATTTTATTGTGTTCAGGCACTGGAACAATAGTGGTAGTATAAATCCCAAGATAGCACTCAATGTACTATAAGAGAGAACTTTAGTCACCTTAAAAAAATTTAAAGGGCTGTGGTACACATTTCCACTTCTCTCTGATTGTATGATAAATTGTCAATTCACAGATGAGGAGAGTCTTCTGTATCAAATCCACGTAGCGTGGAGCATCTGTAAGTAATAACTTAGGCAACTGTAGTGCACTGGTACTTTTTAAAATGGTAACAAAATACACATCAAAATACTGACCAGTCACTGGTTAACCAACTGCTGTATTCCAGAACAGTTGCCTCACTCTGAGGCTGAAGGCTTTGCATACGAAAAGTAGGACTATTCCATAGACTGCAAAACCACTTAAAGAACAGATATGCCACAAAGTTCAACCAGATCCAAAAGCCTTTCGTGTTACTAATTTTCATCTATTTCATTATTTAATGTATTTATTAGGATCTTCCTATTTGACTATTTCTGATGTTATGAAAGACACAGGAGCTAAATAATACCAAAACCCATGGATCTTTATTTCACATTATCTGGTATACTTCCCAAAACACACAAAACTCACAAAACACTTTTGCTAACAGAGAGAAAACATTTCAGTGAAAGCAAGTATATGCACAGCCTCTATCCAAGCAACAGCAGCAGAAACTTTATTACTCACTCTTCTTCAGTGTTAACAGCCAGAGGGAATACACTCTGGAAATCAATTTTCTCTTACGGGAACTTGCTGTGGGTAGCTGCTTGATGTGTTCAGCTTCTGTATGGCCCAGATTCAACAAGACACTTAAAAGTGCGTCTGACTGTTCATGTGGGTATTTAGGTATGTGCTTAAGTACCTTGCTGAACAGGGACTTATGTTATGTCATATGTATTTACTAGGTCAGGCATCCAGGCTAACAGTTTTTCCGTTTTTCATAGTTAGACCGCAGATAAATTCAGTCACACTATACATTTGGAAGCACCTGCAATAAATTTATCAGACAACGTCACCCAAGGCAATGGAGAATACCCAAGGCAACAGAGAATGTTCTGTTGGAGAAACATATTCATTTGCCTCCTTATTACAGACCCTGTAGACTACTGAGAGGATCTGCATGGGCCAAACTTCAAAGATACAGGATAACAGAGAAGTGTTTTATCTAAATGTGATGCCACAGTATCCAGCGGTTGTAGCCAGTCTCATGCCCTGTTGTATTAGGCGCCATAGAGAAGCATGAGGTGCCTGCTCCAAGTAATTTGCATTCTTAAGAAGCATTGCATGCCAGGGCTAAGTAATTGGAGAGCATACATTTGCCACAATGAAACGCTTACCAAGATAAATCAAAAAGCAGATAATTTAGGAAGGAAAAATTAAGTGCATGACTGCTCTTTCCCTCTTTAAACTCTGGCTATTAGCCCAGACATTAGCCTATCTAACCCACAAGTGAGTAAGTTGTTTAGGAAACATAGTGATTCCAAGCATTAAGGAAGTATCACTGAGCAATTTTTTTCTATTTTCTTGGAAGACAACATGTGATTAAGATTGCTCTCTAGTCTGCTCATCAGCCCTCTCTTACTGACTTCTAAAATGGTGGCACGTTTTAAACACAATAGCCCAGAGGAATAACTGTGCCAAGGGTACGAAGTCCCCAGGTGTTCTTTGAGATGCAGTGGCTGAACAGAAGAGGAACCTTGCTGCTGCTGGCTGTTGCAAGCCGCATTAGTGAGACACAGAGTCTGGCTAGAAAAGCTGGTGCCTCGCTCTAGTTGTAAGAGAGCTGGAAACTCGTGCCCACTGCAAATGAACCAGGTGCCTTTCCCTTTTCTACCACTGCCTGTATGTTTTCTGAATAAACTGCAATGTCCCACTCTGCACTTAATTATCCTGGTGAAAATACTTACAAAACCTTGAATTAGTGCTGTCTCTGAGGAAAAGACTGTTACAGCTCAAACAAAATGTACCCATCTAATCAATATGTACATGTAGAAGAGCCAGTCAGTGCATGCATGGCCATAAGAGAGCCTGGGCACATGGGGAATAAGTGATAGGAGAACATGAGAGGGAGCTGCAGTTCCCAAGGGGCATAGAACAGAACACAGGAGACAATTCCAGGTTTCACTGGTTCTACTGCTCATTTATTTCATAATTATCTTCCTTGACTTGCTGTCAGTCAGCTGTAATTGACAAGTGATTCTCAGTGTCTCCATTTTGCCTCAATATCAATACTTCAGTCATTTGTCTGTTCAAGTGCAAATTATTTTCAGACTGATTGCTTCTATATAATTCAGCAAGATTGAATGTTGGTCTTGTGAGCTGTAGTGTTGTTATTTTTCTGTTACTGACCCCACACAGTGCTAATATGCTGATGCAAACTTTGCAAACTGAAATGTCACCCTTCTGATTTTCATTCAGACTTTCTGTAAAGTTTGATTGAGACTGTCAGTTCATAACATAAGATTGATTCACATCTTAGTGGTATGAAAATTCTTTGCTATTTGCAAAAAGCCACAGATATATTGTCATGGATTTTATAAGTGGAAATGTACTGTTAGCACTGACAAAAGGAACTAGTGGAAACTGTTCAAGCCATATTTCTCTTTTAGTGTAAATTGGATACAATGCTGAAGAAGTTTAGTGTGCATTTGAATGGGAAATCATCATTAGGTTAGCAGAACTCCTACCTTACATCTCACCCATCTTCACTGTTTTTTTGTTCAGCTGATGGGATCTGCATATATTTTGAACACTAAGACTGGTATAAACTTAGTGCTGAGGAGGGGGAAACACACAGCAATGAAATGACAGAAAAGAAAAAGAACGAAGCTGAAAATTAGGCCAGAAGATTGAAATCAGGATGGATTTAAATCATATGTTGCTATTTTATTCATCTTGGTTGTCTGATAAACTACCAGGCAGGACAAAGCTCAGGAGACTTGATATACTGCATGTTAAGTCTTTGTTGTTATAAGGTGAACTCCCTTACTCCAGCTTGCTCTCCTTGTCTCCCACACTTGTTTTAATACAGAGGAAAGTTCAACTCCCCCTGCTTAGCTCCAGTACCTCTTAATGAGGGAACTGTAACACTATCCAGTCGTCTCACCACACAGCAATCAGAATTTCATTGCTTCACACAGCTTGACTTATGTCAAAAAGGATGGTTAAAATTCACCCAAGTCCTGGAAACCCCCTGTTGAGTTAAGCAGATCACATCTTAGCTACAGGAGGATTTTTTGTTTGTTTTGATGTTTAAATGGTCAAAGGGCAAGAAGTATTATTTGTGAAAGTTCTTTCACATACATGGTTCTTACGACGCAGGCATCAGCAAGATGATTTACATATCATATAGTTAGAGACACAAGTGATACAGCTATACATGCCAATAAAAAGAAACATCATTTACAAAAATACAGTTTGATCGCACAAACAGGATCCTCTAGCCTATTGTGGGTAAGAAAATCTCTTAGACCATCCAAATAGATTACCTTTGACAACGTGGGCCCTACATTTACAAAAGAGCAAAAATCAGAAGCCAAAGGTTCAAGGCCAGTAAATTTGAACCACAGAAGGTAACATTATTTATGTGCAGCAGCACTTGAACCAGCGTTCCCGAAGCTTTCAGGACAAGCCTCCTTGACAGCTTACATGCATATCATATGGTTACTGCAACTGCTGCAAGGGGAAAAAATACAAGCAATCATTTGCAGGCACTTGACTTACGCTTGCTGTCGCTCAAGTCGTACCTTCCAAGAGTTTTCAGACATGCTTTCTTTTTTAGTGTGCTGCTTCAATTAAACTGAAAACCAGACACAAGAGAATGCTCTATTAAACTGTGAAATTATTGTATTGCATTACAGGAAGCCTCCAAGTTTATAAAAATAGGAATGTCTTTGTGGTATAGGGGTAAAAGATTCCTGTTACCCCAGTTACAAGACAGTTCAAAGGATATCATAAACAATTACCACTGAAATGATAATGCTGTGGGTATTTTCCTGTGCTTGTAGAGTCAGCAGAAGGAGATGACCTTTAACAGCAGTGGCTGTACATCCATGAAAAATTAATTATCCAGGGAAAATCTGAATTGCCTATAAACAGCCTTGGATCCAACAAATCAAATTGTATTTTTAAATGGTGGCTCATTTAAAGATCATTTAAAGATATGAGGAATGACTGAGCAGGCCAGTATCCTTTATTCTGGAAAAGACCCACTGAGGGAAAATACAAAGAGTTCATAGAATCATAAGTGCCATTAAGGTAGATAGGGATCGGCTGTTCACTTTTTTCTCCAGTGCAAAAACAGGAAGGTATCAAGTGAAGAATGTAGATCCTGATGCAAACAAATTTGAGCACATAGATCTTCATGCAATGGGCAGTAGTGGATATCCTACCCACATGGATTTGAAGGGACACTAAACAAGTCAATGGCAGAAAAATCCATCACAGCTTACTAAATACATAGAAACTACAGATAATTGAGAAAATCTCTCACCTAGAGATAGCATAAAACTGGGAATCCTCGGGGCATACTCATATTTGCTTGCTCTGTCCTTACTTTTCTCTAGGCAATTGCTTACAGCCATTGTTCTCACTGGATCTCCTCTTAAAGACGGACTTCAGCTACCCAGACAGGGTAAAGGATGATGAAATAGAAAAATCAGCAAAAAAATTACAGAGACATCAAACAGGAAGAGAGTCAAAGTGTCAAAAGTAGACAAAATTATGTGTGGGTGGGCAACACAAAACACAAAACAACTCCAAGTACTGTATGCCAGCAGCATCACCACTCCTTCAAGGCATCCACTTCAAGGCACACAAGGCAATAATGGGTATTGCTCCGTGGTGCTCTTCCCAAGTGGCAGGGACAGGACAAGGGAGCACAGACCGGTCCCACATGCACCAGAGCCCGTCAAGTTTCCTTCCCTAGGAGCCACAAACAGCCAGCATAGCTATGGCCAGGAGGAGGTAGACAATGAGGTCTTGTGGCTTTGTGGGACCTCAGGTGAGGAAGGTGTAAATGAAAATCTGAGGAGAGAAATGCAGCCACAGTCTCAAGGACTCTTCAGTCCTTGAGCCAGAAGAACTGCAGGGTCATGCACTCGACATACTGCATGCTAGAGCCTTTCACTCGCTGCAAGTCAGGGACATTTGAACCACTTTGTGCAACATGAATCAACATCCCTACGCCAGCTCCATTTTCTTACTGCCTGCATTCATTCTCAAAACAGTTCTTTTGTCTGAAAAATCTAAGCACAGGTTGGGGCCAGACCATGCTGGGGTACAGGCTTTATGGTCAGGCTGCCCATCCCAGTTCTGGTTCTCTTGGCACATTTATCTCTCCACAACTCTCACGGGGCAGGGCTAACAGCTTCTGAGGTGGGTGAAGATTGTGGTACTCATTAGCATGGCCAATGGTGTCTGTGTGCAGAGGAGGAAGAGGTTGTACTTGTACCGCAATGCACACCTCTGTTATGCAGGAAGGACAAGACCAATCCTTCAAAATGGCCCAGCGACTTAAACAGTGCAGCCACAAGCCAAGCCACCTCATTTGGTCAGGAAGCACTATTTGGTCTGAATATCACTGGCAAAATTAATGTAACCTATATACAAGAATAATGCAGCAATGTGGTCGCAACACCTCGGAGTTTACAACTCAGCATTTGACAAGGTAGTCAGAGTAAATGGACTGCAGATAACCTAGGTGAGTCCAAACAGTGCCCTCCGAACATCTGATGCTTTTATCATTTACCTCAAATGCAAGTTCTTCCATATCATTACCATGATTCAGAGTGGTAAGGAAGAAACACACAGCATTTGTGCAATCTGTCTGAGAAAATTTGGACTTCTGGATTTTTTTTTTATGGAGAAAGAATTATGAATTGCTCTGAGAGGAATCAGGCTGCGTGTTGAAAGTATGAATGACTTGTCATGTGCAAATACTGAAAGCATGTTTAGGGTTATTTGTTAGTCTTTGGATATGGTTTGCGCTATACAGATTTATGACCCACAAAACACAATGGTCTTAAACCAGGCTCAATTGTGCTTTTAAAGCCAGGGTGACGTAAGATAAGAAACTTTAGCATATATATGCTGTGCTGAATTTTCCAAGTTCAGTGCAAACTCTGGCAAACCTGTTTTCAGAATGGAAGAGCTATATTGTACAACACCTTACATCCAGCTATCTCCAAGAGCAAAGCTACATGGCTTGTCAGGGCCCTGAGTGCAACCTCTGTCTGCCCAGCCTCTTTGCCAGGGTCTGGCTGCCTGGTCTTATGGCCAGCTTTTGATGCACTTGTATGGTCTTCGTAAGAGAGCTGTGAGCAAAGAGCTGTGAGAAACAGGTTTCTACCCTTTGTTCCTCCGGAGCTGCTGCTAAGTTCAGACCTCATCTTTGATTTCTGCCTGACCAACATTTGCAGCTCCCCCTGTGCCTGACCATTGCCAGCTGACCGGACTTCCCAGCTTGGCCCTGAACCTGTCTCCTCAGTATGGAAGTTTCTGGTGATCTGGACTCTTGATGGACCTTGGTTACTTTCACTGGACCTCACCGCTCCCAGCACAGCCTGGAGAACCATCCTGTGGCTGATCTTGGTACCAGCTTTACAGCTCCTGCAGACAGACAGACAATCTGCAAGGTTGGCCCCAGGTGACGTCAGAGACCATCCCAACAGGTGGCATCCCACAGCCTTGACCCTGTCACCTGGTTTGCCCCAACAGGCTGTCTGTGAGCCACCTGGGAGGCAGCTGTGTCAGGGAGCATGCCATGATCCTGGTTTCATGTCAAAGGTTGTATAGACATAGGCAAAGTGATTTACAAAGCTAAGTGAAGAGAGAGCTAAGTCTATTCACATATCAGATACCATAATTCATCCTGATTAGCCTGGGATGATTCAACAGCTGTAACCATTTAGGCTGCAATTCAAAAAGGCAAATACTTTAATCTAATGCAAGCAGGGGACAGCCAAGGAAAGGGAGGAACTGAAAAGAAAATATATCAACATTTCAAACTTCATCCTGGAAACAGAATTCCAAAACTTCATTAAAATGCTTATGCTGAAAGTATCAAAATATAACTCAGTTATATTAAAAAAATTGCTTCAGAATTGTTGAGAAGGATCCAGAGCACCCAAGAAGCAATGTAGATAGAACTTAGGTTCAAGAAAGTGGTGAAGAAAGCTACTATTCAGCAGTGCTTTACCATGAAGTCATCTAAAATTTAGTGGTCACCTCTATTGTGCCTTTTCATGGCCTTAAAGCTCCCTGAGTACCTGCACATCCACAGTAGGGCCTTAGCTGTAGAGCACATTCTTATGTATGCCCCACCATGATCCAGAGATAAGGACATCTGTCTACAGCTGCAGTCCATTACAACCTGCTTAAAACACACATAGGGCACAGAGGTCAGCATGTAGAACACAGCATGTTTTTTCTCCCAAAAACCTGGCCAGCACGGGCAGCATCCTTTCCTCTAGTGACCCTGCCAAAGGACAGAAAGATTGATGTGGCCTGGAGGAATCTGGCTCTGCAAGAGAAGTAGAAGACATGGGCCTGTTTTTAAAAGTGCATGCCCTGCTCTGTGAAATGCCTCAGCCCTCCACGCACCGAGACTCAACACTCATCCCCAAGTTGTTGCCCACTCTGCAGAGAGGAGCTGGAGGTCAGACCCACTGCTGCTCTCCAGTAACGCCAAGCACCGTCCTGCTCAGCGCTTCCCACCCCAGCCTTTCTGAGGGTCGCCATGCCCTGCGCTGTGCCCAGGCCCGAGTGGCTCTGCCCACAGAGCACCTCAGTCAAGAAATGGCGTCTCCCTTGTCTGGTGAACTCAGCTGCTTGTGTGGCTGTTGTGTGACACGATCCAGCTTTCCCTTTCCTTTCCTTTCGAGTGGGAGGGTAGGCTTTTTTTACCTAGCTACTTCAGAGCTCCAGCATTGGGAACAGCCACCTGAACAGCTGATCAGCCCAGTGGAGGTGGGAGCAGCCTCTGCAGGGGGAAGGTACAGGTGCCAAGACTTGGAAATAGGAGTCTTTGCTTTGGGATTTCACATCTTCAGTCTCTCTCCCTGGCTGATGTGCTCATGTCTGCTCGTACTCCTTGCCCCACCTCACAAGTCACGTTGCAGGTAGGATACAGAGCCTCATCTCTGTTGGCTGACCAGTGTCCAGGAACCCATGTCTGCCAGTGTAGCCCCACATATCTCACATCAGGTGGGCATTGTGCAGAACTACCCCTTTGATGAGAGGAGGGGAAAGGTACTAAGCGTCATGAAACTGAACCTGGGCATGTAGCACGCTGTGAATGTACTACTACTTTCCTCCAGTGTAGGCATGCTTTGAAATAACATTCATTTTTCACCATCTAAATGTCAGTGTAATGCAGCTGAGTCATTGATATATTAGGGTTGACTAAGGCCTTCAATGTGTAGTGCCCTTTTGAACTACTAGCACTATAAAAAAAAGTGGTTAGGTAGTGTCTTCCTCCTCCTTCAGCTCACAAGATTAATTACTTGTCTTCAGTAAAGACCAAAAGAAGAGGCTCACATAGCTCTGGATTCCAGCTGGGACAGAGACTTTTCCCAGAACAGCAAAGACATCAGTAACTGCAACATAGTGTTAAGAGACACTGCCACTAAGCAAGGATGCACTGATAAGATCAGTGTATGAGAAGAAGGGGTTAGGTCCTCTTTCAGCCAATTTGTTCTTATAAATTGTTTACTATTGTTAAAGTAAACAGCTGTTAAGATAAGCTTTCTTCTAAAACCCTCTTTCTATCAAAAGCAAAATGAGCAGGCCTGGGATGCAACTGTTTTTTCAAGGCAATTTGATATATACTGCCTTCCTGCGAGATATTATTTTTTTAGTGGCAGAGGAAAAGTTGACTATCTTCTTGCACCTAGTCAAAAAGCATGTAGAATGAACCTCCTAGATGTTCATATTTTGGCAATACTTGATATGGCCAACTGTAATGGCCATATCTGTCGTATACTGAGGGGAAAAAAAAAAAAAAAACATGGTTCAGAATTCTGACCAGTGTACCAATAAGAGACAAACTTTGTGGGCTCAGAGGATAGCTGAGGTTGGAAGGGACTTTTCACAAACATAGAGACCATCTACCTGCTTAGAGTGTCAGCTAGAACAGGTTGCCCTGGATCATCCATAGTCGGATTTTGAATATATCAAAGGATGGAGACTCCACAGCCTCTCTGGGCAACCTGTTCCAGTGTTTAATCATCCTTACCATAAAAATAATTTTTTCCTATGTTTAAATGGATTTTCCTGTACTTCGGTTCACACCCATTGCCTCTTGTCCTTTCACTGGGCACTACTGAGAAGTGTGTGGCTCCTGGAACACAGTACCTGGTTCCCATACTCTGCTTTCCTAGTCTAAAAGTTTCTTCTGATATCATGTCCTCCCAAGCCATAATTTGTGACCATTAACCCTTCACCCTTTAGGTTCCTCTTTGCTAGGAAGAAGCAAGCCCAACTCCTTCAGCCTTTCCTCAGAGGTGATGTGCTCTGGGCTCCCAACCAGCTTGGTTGTCCTCTGGTCCCTCTCCAGTTTCTCCCTCTTGAACTAGACTTTGTATCCCATGTGTAGCTTCACAAGCACCAAGGGGAATTATAACAATTATAACTTCCTTTAATCAACTAGCCATGCTCCTCCTAATGTAGTTCAATATGTAGTCTGCCTTATTCACTCATTTATTTTTCTGTCACATCCTAAGTCCCTGCTCTGAAACATAAAAATCTGGTCATTGTTTGAAATGAATCAGTAAATGTAATGATATTCTTAGAACAATCTATGCTGCTCTTGAAAGATACACCCCAAAGTTCTTGATTTCATGTTCCAGTGACAAACCAGTTGACCACAATAAATTAACATTGCAGAGAAAAATAAAATAGTTCAGCAAAACTGAGCATTGCTGAGCCAATCAGATACTTGGCACACCTTCAGAGTTTACAGACTTATTCTTCTGCTGGTGTTTGTGATGGGAGAAAGCAGGCTTTTGCTGCAAGAATGGAGCCCATCTGAAAATCAAACCTTTCTTAGTCAAGGAGGTCAGGCAGTATCACAAATTCCAGAATCAACATGTGGTATATGCAGAATCTGTTTATCTCTAGAAAAATACTTCAGAATCAGAGCATGACATTCAGAAGTATTGATGTGCACCTCCACCCATCCCTTGAAAAACTCTCACTCAAAACGCAAAGCTTCCACCCTGGCCTAGACAAGAGATGTTGGCTGAAGGCCCAGCAGACTTTACAGTCTGCCTAAACCAGGCTTGGGTGGACCCTGAAATGAGATACAGTCTTTCTCTTTTCATTATAAAGGCAGTGGCATTGAAAGAAAAGGAAAATGTAGAGAACTGTATTCAAGCCAACTGGTAGGAACTTCAGGAAAAGGTTAAGTGTTGGGAAATGAAAAAATGAACGCTGCCTTTTTAAAATAATGAAGAATCAGTAGACTGAGAAAATGATTTTTTTTTTTATCATTATTATTATTTAAACATCCGGTGTAAGGCATTTAACAGCTTCCACTCCCAGTAGCTTCAGTGGGAGAGGCTGTACTTTGTCAGCTGCTTCCCTCTTCTTTAGCAAAACCTTGAGCCATCTGAGACACTTAGCTCACGCTAGATGATCATATGTCAAGTATTGTTGATGATGACTGATCTTGCTGCCTGAGTAGAGTTACACAATGAGCAAGAGTGGAAATAAGTAGGTGATTAAAAGCACTTGTGCTCTTAAGAACGCAGTTGCACAAGTCCCTGACTCCTTGAGCTACAGCACTGTCTTAGAAAACACTGCTGCCCACTGACACCTGTCCCATTGATTGCCACCACAACCATCAAACCAGGAGATTGACAAGCAGCTGCAATCCTAGAGCTTGAGCCAAGGGACACACAGAAAGTGTGCTCCCAATGAAGGGACATGTACCTATCACAAGGTTACAGTCAGGGAGCAGCTTCTCATGGAGGAGGACAAGCCAGCAGCCAAGGATGACCCCAACACAGGCTGTGCCCTCACCAACAAGGCACTATCACATGGGGGCTGAACATAGCAGGCAGAGCCAGGGGCTATAGCAGGGACCATCAATAGCCCCCAGTACAGAAAGTGATGGACCAGGGTCCACCCAGGGGTTCCTGTCACGAGCAGGAGGTGGTCAGACCAGAGACAGGCCTGGAGACAAGCTGCAACATATGACCTCCTATCAGGAGTTGGACTCGATGATCCTTATGGGTCCCTTCCAGCTCGGGATATTCTATGATTCTATTCTATGATTCTACCTAGATGGACCCATCCAGGATACAAGCTACCTACAGCATAGGTCCAAGGTCCATCTGGGAGGCAGGGCTGGAGACAGACATGCCTACAATATGGCTCAGGACAGGACAGGACTAGGCATCCGGTACTGAATTTAAATTGAGCCCCTGGGCTGAAGATGTGGGGGTGGGGGTCCCAAGCATGGCTGGTTGGGGCTGTTAAGGCCTATCAGTGCCTTCAGGGCAGTGCTTTTACCTCACATAGCCCTTATGCTAACATGAGGCGTTTCTCTGCATTATAGAAAGAAGTCACATCAGAGAGCAAGAGCAAGCAGGAAGGACAGCAGCTTGAGCAGGAAGCACAAGCAATCAACCTGAATCTCCTTATTCATAAGGACTAAGCACATGTGCCCAGAAAGACCGAATCCCATTTGCAAGAAATCATTAAATGTTGTACTGGACCAGCTGATATTAGTAAGGCCACATAATCCCAGTTGTCGACAGCTTATTCGCATAATTCATGGCTGCCTCCAATTATCTGTGGGAGATTTGCAAGCCGGACTCTCAGCCTGCGAAGGAGGTTCCACATGGGCAGGCGCTTAATGAACAGATTGGATTATAAACACTAGCTAATCTTTCCCACATGTACACCTGAAAAATATCACAAGTGACAGCTGTTTAAATTTCCAAGGAAATTAATGATTCCTAAAGAGGGAAGGCTTATCAAGGCTTTGACTGGGACTGATAACGGACAACCACCAAGGGGCAAATTGTTTATAATAGTCTATAAGTGCCTCATTCTATGGGTTCATCTTGGAAACTTTTATTGACGTAGTCCCTTTTATTAATGTTTGTGCTGGCAAAGAGTAGAACAGCTTTGTTCAATCTACTGATGATATTAGGCTACTAAGGCCTCTAATGAGCATCTCATATCTTCAGGTCACAGTCAGTTTAAAATGATTGGTACTGAGGCCAGGATGCCATGTGCTCAGCTGAACCCTACTAGATGGCTGCACTGTGCTTACCCCATCCAGAGCTCACATCCTCGCAGAGCCCATCTGTGAGACTGCTGAAACATTAACTAGTGTGTGGTAGGTCATTTACTGCATTCGCTGTCTAGAGAATTGGGGGTGGGAGTGGGTGGTGGGAAGAGAGCAATCCAGGTTTACCGTGAGACTATAACCAACCTCTTCTAATAGACCACATATGGAAAGAGAAAGCCACTTCCTCTGTCCTCTTTTACAGAAAGCCTGTAGCTTTACAACAGGACACAAAACCTGTGTCAGTTACCTCAGCATTCCTCCTTCCCCGTGGAGCACATGGCAGGAAATATCTCATTTCCATAAGAACTTTCCAGAGTTTAGTTTTATTTTAAAGAAGAAAGGGCACCTATGCTGGCCTGTAAAAGTGGCCAAGTGGAAGGAGCTCTGTGGAACTCAGGGGTCAAAAAAAAAAAAAGGAATGACAGCTACAGCAAGCCATTCACCTCAAGCTACAAGTACTGCAATTCCCTTGCGGGATTGGGTAGCTAAGGGATTTTTTTTTCATCCTGGGCAATGAGTGTTTCACAAAGGAGCATGGAACTAATTTAAATTCAAGACTACAGACAAATCAAATGGCCCGCAAACACTTTCAGCTTTTTCTTGCGTAAGAATAACTCTGTGATCCATCACTGAGCTCACTGTTGAAGTATCTGGCCACAGCAAGGGACCTGTTCCTCCTGCCACACTGGTGTAAACCAGAATTGATTCAATTGGAATAAGTGGATGAAGGTCATGGTTAAAGTCAGGCTAAAACCAATGGAACTAGAGAGAGTCTGGCATATGTTTTATCTAAACCCATTCTAGTATTACTTTCTGACCCACTGCACTCAATTAGACCAATTTTGGATGCATGTCATATATTCTACAAATCAGCTGTTTCTCAGTTCGTATTCATTTACCTGCACTGATGGAACTCTGCTTGGTGAAGGTCTGGCTCTCTATTTGCTAGTTTAATTTCTCTGTCATTCATCATCAAAATTATTTGGGGGCTTCATTTAAAGATTATTGAAGCTTCCAATGACTGGATAATTCATTTCTGCATGGGCTATTTCTTGTGCTTTCTCCAACTAGGATGTTGTTTTTCCCAAGAACGAATATGAAAAAGAAGTAAATCAGTGATTTTACAATAGGATTAATAAATAATGTATATTTTCAAACACAACTTTTGGGAAGAGACGATCTATGTCCACCCAGCATGCACACATGTGCCCATACACACACACGCAGATCTTTGCCTCAGTTTTATTTTAGAATCTTGCATAATTGGGCTTTTTATTCAGATGCTGTATATCTGCTACAGAGAGTGTTTTCTTATAACCATAACAATATTATACTATATTAGGAAAGGAACTCAATTTGTAGGACATTTGGAATCTTTGTTAGTTATGATTCAAGCCTGTTTGCTGTCATGAGGCAAAGAAACCAAGAACAGCTAGCCTAAGCAGGAGGTGTTGCTAGCAGGTAATAGGACTGCTTTGCTCACTTTCTGCTGGAATTCTAACACAATCAAATTCTTAAACAATGTGGGCAAGGACATAGCTGTCTCTTTGCTTCACTGGTTCGTTTGGGTATTTCTGCTGCAGCACATGCATCCTCCGGTAGCAAATACAGTGCTATTTAATCAACATTTAATGCCTCCTTCCTTCTTAAGTGACAAAGAAAATGTAAAGAACACATACAGAATGAATGTATGCATGATGCCAGTTGGTATAAAGCAGGCAAGGGCTGTGCTGAAACCACGTAGAACAAATCAGGCAAGTCGTTTCCTGATGTCCACCCTTTCTTTTCCCTCCCTTGTTTCTCCTCGTCTTCCATGTTTTGTCTGGTATGAAGACCCTGACACGTCTCCTGCCCAGGGAGGCCAGGTCCCCAGAAAGCTGGAGAGAACAAGCTGACCAGTGGGAAAGGTATGGCAGAGGCCCCCTGCATGGTGGGGAAGAGAGGAAGAAGTGGGGAAAGGGAAAATGACTTTCCTTTTCTCCATGGTTCTGCAACCTTGCCACTGTTATCACTGTATACCAGTCCTGTCCTAATGCAACTAGTTTTAAAATACACCTACACAGCACTCCAGGAATTTATTTCTGCTCTCAAGTACCACTGTTCAAATGCCTATGCTGTATTCTCAAGGTCAGCTAGCTCTATCTGATGAAAGACTTTCTATGGCAGAAAAAAAAAAAAAAAAAAAAAAAAAGACTCAACAAAACCCTCTTCTTACAGGACTAAAAATTTGCTCGTATTTGCTGAAAGAATTTAGAAGACGATGTGCAACAGTGCCATCTGATGGGCTTATTCAAAAGGGTAAACAAGGTGACTAAGTAATCTGGAGGCCCGGCAAACTTCTGCCCTCAGACCTGAGCAAAGTGCCATGACCAATACTGGATTTGATTAAAAGAAGGTGCTGTCCAATGAATTCTTATTAACATAGACTTTTCCCATGAACCTGTGCCAAACTACTTTTTAAAATAAGGTTATGGTTTTTTTGATAAAGATAACAGGGTTAAATAGTTTCCATGTTGGGATATTTGATTTAGCATTGCAGAATTTTGATTGAGACACCACAGCAAATCAAACATACACATCATGTTAAATGCATTAATCACTGGGTAATGATCCCTGAAGTGAAATTTTAAAGCAGGAAGAGATGAGGGTCCAGAGGTCTCTCAGGAAGAGCTGATGTGTCACCTGGGTAGACTACAGAGCTTCCTAGGATGACAGAAAAAGAAAGGAAGTATTATATAATTGAGCAGTATTTGTGTATTTTCTTGGTATCTCTTTCACAGTGTGAACTACTTTGGATTTTATCCCTGGAGAATACATGGCTCTTAAATAGTTTTTAGAAATCTGTGGGACCAAAGTAAACATAGCTCTTTATTAAAACCTAATTCTTTCTTCTCTAAGACTCCAGTCAACAGACTGTTTTAAAGCATGAGGCAAGTTCATGTGAGCTGTTAATTGATTTACATCTTCATTACTGCATTACAGCGTGGGTAAAATAAACAAATTCCTCCAGGTTTGAATTCCTGTGAACATGCAGAATTGGACAGCAACATTTATTTCATTTGCTGCAATGAAATAGTGAGAGCCATCCCTGGCCACAAAAATCAGTTCATGGCCCTGCAATGTAAACGGCTTTTATCAATGAGCCAAGAGAAAACCTTAAATCATTATTTATACAATTTCTAAATAACAAAAATACTGGATATATATATAAATAATGGAAAGAAAAGACTTTTGAAACAGACCTGCACCATTTGGTTAGTAGGATTCAGATCAGTGTTATATTGTTCAACATAGAAAAATGAAAATCTTAAAGAAAACATAGTACATCTTTGGGGACTCACTTTATCTTCAGTAAGAAGTCTGCTAAAAAAGTTATGATGGATAACTGGTTGAATATTAACTGGCTCTTGTTGTGTTTGTTTTCAACTTCCTTCCTAATTCATAACTTTTACAAACAAAAATCCCCACATTTTTTTTTTCCACAAATTGATTAGTCTTGGAAAGCAAAAGCAATACTGGACCATTGACATGCAAAATTAATTTTTTACAGACTAAAAATAATAAGAAAAATTTTACTTTAGCTCTTGATTTTCTTTGGAATTCTAACTCCTGTCTAGGGGATGCTTGTGAAGGAAAGCTCTGTTCAGAAGTCTGTCTTAAAAAGGGATTAGGTGGGTGGGATATGAAAGGCCAGGATACAAAGAAAGGTTTATGCTGATTCAGGAAAGCGTTGTTTCTTTTATGGCTGTTTGGAGGGAGAGAAGGAAAGGGAGAATTACGTGTGTTGAGTGTGTGTGTGGAGGGAAAGGGACTGGTGAGAAATAGGCATGTCACACATAAAGAAAGCATCACTTCTGCTTTTGAAAAACTGAAATTAAATATGCAAACACTATGGATGAAACATTTTATTGTACTTGACATTTCCTGGATCTACTCACAATAGTCTTTGATATTAACAGAAGAACAAGCAGTTCTGTGCCAAAAGCTGTTAATAACCCTGTTTCGTAGCAAAGCTCACTTCATAGCAGTACCCACAGATAACTCTTCAACTTTAAAACAAAACAACAAAATGTAAGGTAATAGAAGAAAAGAAGAAAAAATAGAAGAAAACGTTCTCCCTGATAGAGTATTTAGATCCTATGATTCATTCTACAATGAATCACTGCTATTTAAATTGATATTTACCAATTAATCTTCTTCTGCCTGGTATCTCCTTTGTCTATAAGTCTAGGCCTGGTTATGAGCTACAAGAGTGCACGATGGAAATGTGTACAGCAGCCAGTAACATTGTCAGACTGGCCCTGAACCTGCTAAATCGATAAAAACTGAGGTGAAGGCACATAAATCTGTGTGTGTGAGTGTGTGTGTGTGCATAGTTGCCATGATCCGGCTCCTTCTGGATGGCCACAAGTCTGCTTGTGGCCTCCAAATAGAGCCGTCTATTCTCCAGGCTAAACAGCCCCAGCTCCCTCAGCCGCTCCTCGTAGGACTTGTTCTCCAGACCCCTCACCAGCTTCGTTGCCCTTCTCTGGGCCTGCTCCAGCACCTCGATGTCCTTCCTGTAGTGAGGGGCCCAAAACTGAACACAGTACTCGAGGTGCGGCCTCACCAGAGCAGAGTACAAAGGGACAATCACTTCCCTAGTCCTGCTGGCCACACTGTTCCTGATACAAGCAAGGATGCTGTTGGCCTTCTTGGCCACCTGAGCACACTGCTGGCTCATATTCAGCCGGCTGTCAACCAATACTCCCAGCTCCTTCTCTGCCTGGCAGCTTTCCAGCCACTCATCTCCCAGCCTGGAGCGCTGCTTGGGGTTGTTGTGCCCCAGAGATGGGGCAATAGATGATTCAGCTGTAAAAGCTTTCTAGAAAGATAAGGCCATGAAAGAAAAGTTAAATCAAGTACTTACTTATTAAGGGATGTTTCACCACAGCTCTTCTTTACAGAGGCCTGTTTCAAATTGCAATGTCAGAAGAGATTTTTGAATAAAATGTATAAAATGAGAAGTAGCAAACCACAAGGACCAGATGGTATTCACCCAGGCGTTCTGAATGAACGCACGTATCAATATGAAAATGTTATGTGTAATCTGTCACTTAAAATCAATTTCATTCCTAGAGAAACAGAAAACAAATGTGACACCATTTTTAAGCAGTCAGGAAAGATTTGGGAAGTCTCACTTCCATACAGGGGAAACTATGAAGGCTGTAATAAAATCTAGAATTAGTAGCCACATGGAAAGAATTGATGTAAAAAGGAAGAGTCAAAACTGCTTCTCTAGATGGAAGTCACAGCTGACATATTAAATATTTCTTCAAAGTAATTAGAATATTGCTAGGGTATTCTGTCTGACTACACTTAAAAAGCTTTCAACCACTAGGACTTTCAACCACTAAGACTTTTCAAGAAGCTGTCATGGTATAGTAAGAGGGACAGGCTTCATGTGGATTAAAAAGATAAGAAACAAGACAGAAATAACTGGACATTTCACAGCAGAGGGACCTTACCAGTGGAGCTCCATAGGAATCTGTACAACCAGAGTTCATAAATATGGAAAAAAAAATAGTGATGAATTAACAAAGCTTTCTGAGAATACAGAATTACTCAGAGTTATGAAAACTAATCCTATTTGCAGAGACTTTTAGAAATAAATTCTGATGGTTTGAACAGTAAAGCAGCAATAAACATTAATAAATAGAAAGTACAACAGATGGGGAAAATCAGTGATAGTTATACATATACATTGATACCTCTAAATTAAATATTAATACTGACATTCAGGAAATAGATCCACTTCATTAAACCAGTGCATGAATCCATGCTGAGTGCTGCATGCAAGTCTACCCTTGAATATAAAAGCATATAGGAACCTTAAAAAATACAGAGAGAAAGAAGTCATTAGCATAGCAAGGCTGTTGAGAAAGGACAGCTATCTTCTGACACTGCAACATCACTGAGAATCATACAGACTTATGTTAGTTGAAAAAGTAATTTCTGATTACTGAAGTCAAGAAAAAAAGATTCTTTAAAGAAAAACTTTTAAAGTCTTATAAAAATCATAGAATCATAGATTGGTTCATTTAGGCTGGAAAAGACCTTCAAGATCATCAAGCCATATTACAATCCCAGATTTACCTATCCAATAAATTTTTTCCCTTGGGATGAGACTGACACTTATTAAGATGCTGATCATTCTTCATTGATGAAAACACCTCTATCTTAAGATTTGTCCAAAAGTCATTTTTTTTCTAGAGACATCAGTTTGGACCTTTGATTTACAACCTGCATTGGCCTCTGTTTTGTTGGTTGGTTTTGGATTTTTTTTTGTTTGTTTGATTGGTTGGTTGTTTTTGTTGGCATCTGGGGAGATGGAGGAAGACAAAGACTTATGCCAAATTTAGGGCTTTGGGTTTTGCTTTGAACATACATGCAAAAGTTAGAAATAAATTGCCAGTTGGTTGAATCTTTTATTGTGTTTGCATTTAAAACATAGTCATACAAATAAAAAAACGTCCCCAGGATCTCTTGAACAATAAACAGGGAATGAGTTTCCTGAGCATAGCAAAAGGGCTACTGTTAAATGGAGCTTAAAGACAGTTACTGAAAACCTGTTGTGGAAACAAAAGAAAACCTTTCTCCAAACAGAGAGGAAATAAAAGCCTGGAGTAAGGCTCTGAAGTTTGGAAGAGTTAAATTCCAGTGAGAATGGGTGGTTTAACCAGAACTTTTATTCTGCACCACTCTTAGCACTTGTTTCTAATATTTCCCTTCCCTTCCTCCAATATTATCTTCTGCAAAATCTGGTTCTTGCAGCCACAAGGAACTGCCTGTGAGGATTTTCCGGAGATGCTAAGCTGGGGAAAAAGGAATGGGAGTGGGTGGATCCTTGTGAGTACAAAGGAATTGATCCCATGTGTGGAAGAAGTACTTTTCTGTGGTGTAGGCAATATCTGGGCAAGCCCAAAATTCCTAGGCCTGTTTCCCCAGTATTGAAAGATAGTGACACAACCATATTTTCTGAGATGCTAAAATCCTGTGATCAATTTTTGTGGAACTCAGAAATGTCCGTAATGGCCAAGGGAATGGAATTACAGCACCCGCATTACTGAAAGGAATTAGATTTGCAACAATACCAGGTATGCTCATTCTTTCTTTCTTTTGGTCTTTATTTAGATTTATGGGTATGGATAAAGACCTATCTGCATTGCCTAGGGGATTTTATTTCAAAAATGGCATTATAACAAATATTTACAAATAATACTGTAACAGGCAATTTTAGAACCTCAGCCTGTCCTCCCCTTCCAGCATTTCCTCTGACCTCTTTTAAAAATGGATATTTTAGTCTATCCCAAGACTATGAACTTACTTGAATAAGAAGAACCTCATAAACATAAAAACACACAAGCACTGATAACACCACAGGTCATGTTACAACAAGAAAATACTTCTTTCCCTATTCTGTGTACACCAGAAAACACGTCCTTATATGTATCCCATTCCCTCTGACATCTACAGCAGTTATGCACACAAGAAGAGGCATGCGTCCCAGTAATATTTCTGAATCTCTCTTTCACTTAACAGAAGAACTCACAGCTGAGTGTTTTCTTAGCAAAAAGCAAGGCAAGTAGCCTTTCTTCTTGATTAAACCCCCCCGACTTTTGGAATCTCCTACTAAACTGTATTTGCGATACAGGATGGGTGTAGGAAGGAGGAAAAGAATTGGAAAAACTCCAGTCTTGTGTCAATTATCAAGTGTTTTAAATATAGAGATTTTCCCATCAGCTAAAAACTAACTCCACTTGTTTGTTGCCAGGGAAAATGGGTGAAGATGCCATTTCTAAAGTGTGTAAGGACTTCGTGGTTCATTTCACAATAATATTTGTTGAACTTTTGTGGCATGCTTTCAGAGGAAACAAGATGGGACTGTGTTAGTCATGATTTGCTAAATAGTACATCCTAATCCTTCCTAGTTTTTGTTTATTCATGCCTTGCTGTGGGATTTACAGTATTAGCTCATGGAAAGAAAAAGAAAATCCCAGCACATAGAGGAATGCAGCCTTCCACCCCTCTGCTTGGAGGCAGGTTTGGATATTTGCTTCAGGAGGATTTTCTTCACTTCTGACAGAAACCCAGATGCACAGGGAATGGGAAGAGGGAATAGAAATGAGTAATCTGTTCCTTGGGCACCAGTTTGCTAGACCCGCGAGACCAAGCTCTGCACGCAAGATGACCTGGAAGTCTCAAGCAGCCTGGAGAGGCAACACGGGGTGAGCTGTGCCCTTCTTCTGAGAGCACACCATCACATCATGCCTCTGCCCACCGCCTATCACCGCCAAGGCTGTTGTCAGGTAGAAACCATCTGACTTCAGATACCCCAGGGCACCGCCTCTTCAGCCCCTGTACCTTGGCCTCTCTTTAGTCCTCTCTGGGCTCGTTCCAAGGGTAAAGACACACTGAGAAGCTGGCCATAGAAGACAGAGGAGCAGTGGTGAGGAGGATGCAAGCTATGCTAGAAATGTTCCCACCAGCTCTCTCCTGCCTCTTTAAGCAGTTTCAAAGCTTGCTCTCACTATCCGTCCCTCCAGACTGAACTGGCTGATAAAGGAGCTCCTCTAGTTTTTCTCACCTGCTCCGAAACAGGATCTGTTCGTTGTGAGAGGCCCTTTTGTCAGAGGGGAGAATGTCTCTTTTTGTGTTGTTTTTTCCTCTTGACTCTCGTTGGCCATAACCTTGGCAGAGCAGAAGGACAGTGCTGGGGATCACGGAGCGCTGTCCCACCGGTGGGGAGCAGGCGTGGAGGGGTGGCAAGCAAGGCAGCAAGCGTGATGAAATCCTGGCTGTGCTTTTCCGGTCCTGGTGATCCTCTAGTTGATAGATCTGGTCTGAACCTCTGCCATGGCTGAGGAGGGCGGGTGCGGAGGGAAACCAAAGCCTGTGGTGCATAATGAAGTCCTTATGAGCTGAAAAGTAGCATTCGATATGCCATGGATGGAGATGCTGACAGCAACAACCTGTGCTTTGCAGGAGAAGGTTTCAAAGAGTAAATGCACTTCCTTTGCAAATCCCAGCACAGAGCCAGCATGGGCCTGGAGAGCATTTGGTCTGCTCAGTGATGACTCCCATTAGAGAACTAAGGAAGAAATAGTTTGATTTTATTTTACTTTAGTACATTCCTCAGCTGCCTAGTGTACGGAGCAAAGACCATGGCATTCAGGAAGACTGGATTTCTGTTCCTGGGCCTGTCGAGACCTCTATGGATGAATTTATGCAAGTCTGCTCTGCTCTGGGCTCCTCAGCTTTTTTCATCTCAAGTCTTTGCAGCTCTTGAGAAACTGAGTATCAAATATTGTTATTATCTAAAGTTTTTTGAGGCTGTTTTTAAACTTCATCCACCTCAGTCCTCAAGTCACAGTTTCTATAAATCTCTCCTTTCCAGTAAAAATCTATTTTCCTACACAAGTTACTGTGAAAATGATGCAGTGAGACTCCATAAACAGGAAGAATGTGTGTCCTGTGGCTGATACATGACAGAGAAAAGACTGGGCCACTTTGAAGTGATTGGGATAACAGGATCAAAAATGTATGTAATTTATTAGTTTAGACCTGACTGTACCTTGAAAATTTTGTTATGATCCATTAATTTGAGTCATATACTCCTGTTTATAACACAGGATTTTAACACGTTTTTTTCAATTGCAGTAAAAATTCCTTTTCGTTAGACTGTTCCAGTACCTTGTGTTTCCTCTTCACCCATCTTCTGTCAGTAGTCATTGCTAAGGTTATCTCACTTCATTATTTCCCTTCTCTTATTCTTATAAAGTTGAAGACAGATTTGTAGGACCCAAATTGTGAGCATAGTTCCACGATCTCTCTCTAGTTGGCAGCTATGCTGCCCCAAATCATTTATTTGGTTTAGCATCTGTACATTTAGCACTGTATAAAGGGTGGTCATTTCATACTTATATAATTTTATCCCTCTTGCTCACTGTATTACCACACGTCGACAACCACCCACACCTCCCACACATGGTGAGGAGCGGGGATGCCCCACATGTTGCTATGGGTTGGCCATGACACATACATTCCACTAACACATCTGCAGGTAGCTTGTCTGTCTCGGCTTGGATATACCCGCAGCTACAGCTGTCTCTCTCGTGAGAGGAGCTGTGTCAGTTCACAGGTGCAGATCTGCACCCCTGCTATAGTTAAGTATGTATTCCAAATGTAGTTCTTGCATTTTTCCTTTTTCAATTTCATAAAATAATGTACTGAAGTAATAGAAGTCAAAGACAAACAATTTAAAATAGAGACACCCCCCCCAAAGAACAGTTTCCCATCTGTGGTGGCACTTTCATTGTTCATGGCTCTGTCAGTGATTTCTCAGATTTCTCCCTGTTGTCTAGGCTTTCTTTTTTTTCTTTTTTCTTTTTTAAATTAGTATCTCAATAAAGCACAAGCTTCTTTTTCATATTAAACAAGATTGAGGATGAAAGATGTAACATAATTTTGTACTTATTAAAGCTAGATCTCATTTCAGGTTGCTTAGACCACTGTTTCAATTTTTGCAACAGTACAAGAAAGAAATAGAAATTCATATTTGGCACTGTCTTTGTTTAATGTAGTTTTTGTTCTGTATACTAGTCTGAACATCACTTTTAATTCAGGAGATCAGAAGTAAGCAATAGAAATCATTTGTTTTCAGCTCATCTTTGAAGTGTTGCTGCTTTTGTGTCACTAGAACAGATTTTTCTGTTACCCACCTCATAATTTTATAACATAAAGGTCTAAATTCAGAGTAAACACTAACTGCACAACTCTCTAGATTAAATCATAAAGAGAATGTAACAAAAATGTCTCCTCTCAGCACTGCAACTTCATATTATACCCTGCAAAATATCATCTTGCACAAATTATATGCCAGTTTATGCTCTCTTCAGCTTCATTGCTTCCATGACAAAACCCAGGGCAACCTCCAAAACCGTGATCTCATCTAATAAGACCATGACGCTGAAGTCCATCATAATTTCTACTGTGAAGCCACTGATGACCTGTCAGGCAAGACAGACTGCTCAGTTCTAGCTCAATGCCATTTATTTCAACAGTTTATTTCCAATTTTCTCTTGTGTGCAAAACAAATTAGATGCACTTATATAATAATATTATGTTTCTGGCTGAAAGCAGCAGTTCTGGTGGTTTTAGACTTACCATTGTCATGCTTGATTCAGGGTGGTAGAAAAAATATGCATAAAAACATTTGGGTAAGCATTCTTTGTGTCTTTTCTTACAACAAAACAAAACCTGAAATGCTTTTGGGTAGCAGAAATTTGCACAGACCCACGTTCAATTTTGAAAATGTCTGTATTACATGATGGCTTGGCCTGCAGAGCTTAGGAAACTGCATTCATTTCTGTTTCCCTCTATTCAAAATTCAGATGCTTTTAGCCACATCTTTTCTTTTCAAAACTATCTCCCATTAATACCTGGCATTTTTCCCAGTGATCTGTGTTCTTATGAGGGTAAGGAATGGATTTAGTTGTATAAGCACTATCTTGTTCTTCTGCAGACACTGTGCAAATTTTATTTATGATTTACCTTCTCCATAGTACAAAGTGTGTAACTAAAAATATCATAACAAAGTAAAATATTTTCTACATTAAAGCAGCATCCAAAATCATATCTCACTCTTCACTGGGACATCATGGGATAGCCAGTGCTCCCTTTAGTTCAGCTGGTGAGCTCTCCCTGCACAGTAGTCCATCCCACTGGGAATGAATGTACATAGGCATTTGCAAATCCAGCCCTGACTTCAGAGGTATGAATATGGGAGAAAAGGCAGTATTTTGCTAACAAGATCTGAATATCAGATTCATGTCTACAGTTGAGACAATATGTTGTTGCACAAAGTTTACATTTCAGAGAAAAGGCCAATAGTTGCCAAGCTGCAAAGAGGGACACAACGTGGCAATGAAATATGTCTTTATTGTCTTTTTCTTGAAGTGTTCCTACCACCCAGTTGTTTCTGATAACATCTGTCTTTGCTCAGGGGGTGTGTGTCATTGCACCGTCCTATCACCTATGCTGAGTAACTGAAAAAAACAACATATACTCAGCTCAGCAACACCCTGTTTACAGGAGAAAAGCTTTAATTTCAGCACTTTCAACTTGGAGTGCTATTTGGAAACATTTAGCTCATAAAAAGTCTTACAGTTCATGTTTTGAACTCATCATGACCTGAACATTTTGTTAACAAAGTACCCTGTTAATGTTTTGACCAAAAGAACTAATGTACTTGGGGCTGGTTATGTTGCCAAAGCGGTGCTTGCTCCTAAAAAGGGAAAGTTTTAATTCTATTTTCAAAACCAATGTCTTACTCCTAACTATATATGGAAATGTCATCAATCAGTCCTGGAAACTGTGTGCACTGCAGTGCATTATAATAGCTTGTGTTTCTGCATTCAGTGTAACAAATCTCCCCATACCACAGCTTGTGGTGGAAGTCTTTTGCTGTGTCTATTTTCTCTCTACTAGCTTGAATGGATGTGAATATAATTTTTTTTTAATCAGCAGCAGTGTGAGAGTCCTTCTCTTTACTGATCAAATTCTGAAGTATAAAGCAACAAGCTAATCAGGAGAGGAGATAATAAAACACATAGCCACTGCCAGCTATATTTACGACAGAATTCTTTGAATAAGTTTTTTTCACTTGTGTGTTCTTTTAATTAAGTTGTAGCCACCTGAACTATTCAGCAGATTACACCCTAAGTTACCCTGCTACGCTGCCATCACATTGTCTTTTAGGTGATGATTTTCTATATTTGCTCTTTTGTGGAACTTACCCAGGCATTTCATGTTAAAGAGGAAAAATTGAAAATAAGCACACACAAATCACGTGCTGTTTCATCTCCAAGTACGTGGATACCAGTAAGTCTTACTCAACTTGTAAAAGTAATACCATTGGAACAAATACCCCTGTGCATATTTTTATATTACAATGTTTCATAAAATATATACAAACCTTTGAGTTGGAAAGAATGATAATTGCATTTTTACAATAGTTAAGTACTCAAAGTCTGCAAGTTATCTGCCTAACATGTCTTAGGCTTACAGGTATTCTCACAGGATACAGAGCTTTTATCAGATGTAGAACTGACAGAAAATAAAGAATTTTCAAGTTAATCAGGGAACTACTCCTAGGATTCCATGGGTGCAACTGGCTGTTGGCTCTTTTTTAATGTAATAAACAATAATTCAGCTAAAAATGGATTCTAAACATTTTTATTACTGCCTTATTAATACCTGCCAAAGGACTTCAGCAACTGAAGCAATTGGTCTCTTTACTTAAAGGAGATCATTATTTGATAATTAGTTCTACCAAGAATGCCAAAAAGTCAGTGTTTCTGAAGGAGACAATGAGTTTAGTCTTCATCTTTATAAGCCAGATCCCATGAAATCCCTGACTGATAAATTCAGCATCAACAAAAGTAATAATCACATGGAAAAACTACAGTAATAAAGAAAGAGAGTTATTAAGAAAGGTTGTATTTGACAGATCAGAATTGAACCCTGTTAAAAATCACAGTGCATTGGGAAGTAGTGTGTGTGCAGTTATCATTTACTAGCCACTTAACTGTATTTCATCTGTGTATTTTGACTTCTTGGTAAGTCTTGGTCAAGATCAAGAAGTAATATGTACTGTGTATATTTTAAAACATTCACATTGTTTCCCTTTTTTGTTTGTTTTATTTGTTTGCTTTTTTGTACGAAGCACTTCAAACATTTCGTATTCATTTTTGCACTGTCAGTCATCTAACTTACTGCTGTCTCCATACGGGAGTAACAAGCATTTCTAGATTCTTCCAGAAGTGAGTTTTAGGAACTCAAAAAAAAAAAAAAAAAAAAAAAAAAAAAAAAAAAAAAAAAGCAGTCATAGGTTATTGGGTTAATACGCAAAAGGAGGTTCTGCAATCCCCTGCTAGAAGAGTTCTCATGGATGAAAATATCGGTTAAATGGACAAGATACAGAAAAAAGTGAAAGAGGATAATAAATGGGAGGTTCTGTGGCTTCTTAAACTATTGCTAGCTAAATGTAGGACAGCAGAGACCTTGTCAAAATTAGCGGTCAACATGATGTAAGTGTGTAGGATAATATCTATTTTATTGGTGAGGAAAAGAAAACTATTGTAACTTATTAGCTACAGGATATTGTTAATGTCACATCGTCATCACGTTCTTATTAATATGGAGGCATTATTTGTGTCAAAACTGTCACTCAGAAGCCTCACTTCCAGCAGACTTCAATTTCTTAGTAATCTGCACTATTCAGCTCTTTTTGGTTTGGGGGTTCAAATTCCATTTGGCTCCAGAGTGAAAGCGGCAGACAAACAGAAAGAGACAGAAACCTGCCACAGAGCTTAAACTATTGAGCAGATTCCTAAATCTAGAGTTTCAATGACATGTAGAAGAGAGAGAATTTTCTTGTTCAGAAGTGCCTTCATGTTCTGAGAATGTCTTAATCTCTTCATTGATTTGTATCCTGTAAGTCACACCAACCTGTCCTCACCTTATCAGAAAACAGGATGCACAGTTGCAAGGCCTTTGGAAAAGTCTGTATTTTCCCACTTTTGCAGTACCACATTCCTTGGAGAGACTATACTACATATTTCATAAAGGTCAGCTAATTGAAATACTTACATTAAATACAGAAGACTACTATCTTGAGTTATAATAAGCAGATATAAAACTTTAGGAGAACAATTAAATCTGGTTTAGATTTAAGCCAATCTCTGTTAACCAGGGGCTGGGGGAAATCTCCTTCAGTGAGTATATTTTCATGAGCAATCTAGGTGATGGAAAACAGAAAGTCCTTATTAAGTCTGCAGACAATAGGAAGGGTGGAGCTTCAGACATGCTGAAGGGCTCAGAAGTATCCTGAAAACTGAATTTACACAAAAAAACAGGATGGTATTCAACAAGGAAGAATGCAAAGTGCTACACTTAGACAGGAAGAAAGAGCTCAGATATTAGATGGAGAACAGCCGGTCAGGTGGACAAGTACAGAAGAAGATCCCAGGGTTATAAAGCACTGCTGCCTGCCTATAAATCAGCAATGTCATCCCTCTTTGAAAGGCCAAACACTAAGATAAGACTTATAAACAGGAGAAAAGACGAGCAGCATCTTCTGTTCTACTTGGAACACAAAGCTTTGTGTTCCGCTTTAGTCAGTTTTGGGCTCCCCACTTCTCAGTCCACTCCAGCACTATTCTCTGGGACTATTGCTACTCTAGGCTTCGTGAAACCTTCTTCAGGGGATGCAGAACCAGCCATGCTACTGACAGCGCGTGGGGTAAGCAGGGCTGCAGCGGTGCCTCCTTCTTACACAGCTCTGCCACACACAGTGCCCCAAACTGGGGACGGGGCTGCTCATTTTGCACAGCTATTTTTTCCCATTTTCATTTGAGGGAATGGACCCAAACCCCCCGGTCTGACAACAGCTCTGAGATGTTTCAGTTTTTAATTTCTCCCAAACTCTAGGCTCACCTCCAAGTCCTTCAGATGCGAAAACGTTGCATGACATTTGTATTGTCTTTACCTCAGCCGCTCTGCAGCACCGCCAGGCCAAACATCCGCGGGACGGAAGGGGAGACAGAGAAAGGCTAAAAGGTCGTGTCTCTGAGTATTAGACATAACTCACTGAGAGAGGGATGAAGAATTTTTGCATTCATAATTTTACTTGAGTTCAGGCCAGTTGATAAACATCCTTATTCTAAAAAATGTTTGACAGCTATTGAAATCCTGCATTTTGTTCTGTCGTCTCTTAAAGCCCTTTCTTAGATTTTGCTTTTTCCTTCATTTCTGAAGAGAATGAAGACATTTACTTGGCCCAGCTTTGTTTTTCTTTATTCTGTAAACACTGTGCCCTTCAGAGAGCAGAAATTGGCTAGTCACGAGTGAATTATCATAGGCAGCACGGGGAATGGCTTCATGAGGAAAAACAGTCACTGCTGAAGTCCAGTATTCCCTTCTGCCTACAAAAGATTTAAAACTTTGATATTTCTATTGCAAGCTAGTAAGGACACTAGTTTCAGTTTTTCATTTCCACCACCCAGACAACACACCACCTCCCTCAAGTGGTCAGTGAGATTAGGGTTTGTTGGTTTGGTTTTTGATTTGTTTTTGTTGTTGTTGCTTGTTTGTTTGTTGTTTGTTGTTTTTCTGTTGATGTTGTTGTTTTTTGCTACAAGGGCTGATTTTTTGCACTGCCCACAGAATGTGTTAAACAACACACTTTTTAAAAACATTATTAATAGAGCAGTTTAAACCGTTCTGAAAAAAAAATGTATTTTGAATGGTAGAAACAGATAGCACTCCCACAGAAACAAGTATGTAGCTGGCATCACTTGGTCACTGTAGACTTTTGATGAGAAGAAAACAGAAATAGTTGCCTTCTTGTGGATGGGCTCTAATAGCTGCCTGCCTGCGGTTACAGGCATTCAGTTACGGTCACTGCCACGGCGGGGACTGTATAAGCACATAAGCTAATCAAAACAGCGGCCGATTTGGAAAAGCAGCACTGTTAAATCTGATGGCTTGCTCAAATCCTCATTGGAATAATTACAGTTTTCTTCTTTTGTTCAAAATGCTCCTCATTTAGAAACAGTTCTTTTGTAATTTGCTGTCTAATATGTGCTTGCAGAACAAACTGGAACAGCTCTGGGGACGAGCTCACGGGAACTCAGAACAGAATTACATAAGTTACAAAACAGCGATAATGATGGTAAGATAAAAACATAGAGGAAACAGAAAACTTCAGACTTTGGGAAGCAACCCAGGCACTTACTGCCAGGGTTTGGGATAAACTTTTCTCATGAAACAGTATGCTGTAGAAGTCCCTTGCAAAGTGCTGTACATCCAACACGTGAAGGAATGCCTTTGTACTTACACTGACAATATCCATCACAGCAATGGCTAAAGAAACTCCTCCTCATGCAGACAGATCCTGCTCTTCCACACATCACTGGACATCTGCAAAATTCTGTGGGTATTCGAATATCCATGGTGAAACTAAATATTCACACAGACAACTACCCTGTCAGTGCCCAAACACTGATTTTCAGCATTACTTCATATAAGCAAAGACTGATAGCAAACACAAAAGGAAAGCAGTTTAGATAGAACTGGATGAGCAATGAAAAATCAGGACTGCTACAAAAAAAATATCTTACCATAGAGACAGACAACAAATGTTTAATAAACCTATCTAACAAAAGAATACACACCATGTAGGTTTAGAGAGGGGGGCAAAAAAATAGTGATGCCAAGCCACCAAGCAGTTAAATTAGTTAGTACAGGAAACACAATCCTCATGTTTCAAGGCCTAAGTCAGTCCCCAGCAGGAGTCAAGAATAAAATTGTGAAGTGTGACACATATAGCCAAATATATTATAAGCATTGCTCTTGCTAGAGGCAATGTTCTGTTCTAGGATGTAATTTTTGTGTTTCTTTAGCTTGGTAAAACTGCAATCAGGTATTTCCAACCACTTCTTTTAACAAAAGCCTGCTAATTAAAGCAACATTACCCAGCCTCCTTCTTGGCATTAATGAAGTGCCAGAGGAAGGAAGCCTTAAGCATTTATTTTCCTTTCAGAACATCTAATATCCCACACTACAGCTGGTGGAAAAATGGTAACACATTTCCTGACCAAAAATAAAAAATAAAAATAAAAAAAGAGAGAGAACATATTTATTACAGGAGCTTGAAATACAAAGTTTCTTTTGCAGGTCTCTCTGAAAGCTATTGGAAGCCTACGTATTTGTCCCCTGCATATTTGAAAGAAACATAAGTGGCATGCAGAAAGGTCCTTTTTGCCTTACTGCAGCAGCAGGGTGGTTTAGCTTGGCTGTTGCAGACCTCTTAAAAATACAGCAAAAGCAGACCGTACACAACTTGCAGGTGTTGCAAAAGAAGCACAGCTAAGGACAGCAGCCCTTGACTTTGTAGTACAAATGTGAAGAGATGCAGAGCAAGAAGATAGCTTCAAATAACTTGCAAGGTCATCAGTGCTAACTTTTGATTAATCTACAGCTACGACCTCCATCCAGTTGTCTACTATTTTCCCTTACCCTACAGCTCCCACCTAAGAGCTGCCTTTCATTCACTCTGGCATCTAAGAAGCCTTTAGAAAGAAAGGCAATTCCTTGATACCAGATGCAAGCCAAACCAAACTCCTACCTCTAAATATCCTTGAAGTTTAGAATTGCTTGAAATATCTAGGTCCAAATTTGGCTGTTTGAGGTGATCTTTACACATTTTTATTTAAAAAAAAAAAAAAAAGTAGTAGCATTGTCTGATTCCCCCAACTTTTCTACTTTGGTCTTTTGGGTCATGTTCTGATTGACTTACCAAAGGCTCTGGTAACCTACCATACACATCCCATTCCCTCCCCCTTCCACTTCATAATCTTCCAGAGATGAAATTCAAGATTGCCTGCTAATTGTAGCAGGACAGCTTCTCAGACAGATGACTTTCCAAGTAACCTTCTCATTCCACTCATATTCGGGGAATGAAAAAGTATGCCAGAGCGTTATGTGATGACGGATAAGGGCCAACATTACAATTTATGTTTGTGACCTGGCACACAGATGGAAACACAGAGTATGATTCAGTGGTTTTTGCAGACTTAATCCCTACTAAAGAGTAGCTTTGCCAAGGTAAACCTGACATTTTAAATGAAACTGCTTTGCATACACTGCATGGAACCTGAGATCCCACTTTTTCTGCTGCGGTTTCCTTCTAAAATGTAGCTACTGGCTGACAGGGCAGAGTAAGTGTGCAGTCTGGGCTCTCTTGTGCTAACATTATTTGGTCTACTTCAGCAAATGGCAGTGGTGAGCAGGCCGTGCAAACAGAGCGAGACAAATGTTATTTGAACGTGTATGTTCCCAAGGCTGAGAAGAGGAGCAAAAATAAGGGCTGGATCCCACTTTCCTTCCCCACCCAGGCAACTCCCAAGAACCAAAATCCAAATGAGGTCCCACACTTGCAATAACATCACACTTCCTGGTAAATCAATCATTAATCTACAGAATGAGAAAAAGCAATACATCTCGTTATTATGTCCACAATTCAAAACAAGGTTTAACACTGGGAGCAGTTTCCTCTTTCCCCTTGCCATTGCTTTCTTTGTGCTCGTTCTAAAAATGAAAATATTGACAGCTTTAAAGAATGGGGAGGAAGGGAAGGAATTCAAGCTATTTAGTGCTCATTATAGCACCAATCCAACCCAGCACCTAAAGCTAGCCTCTGCTTAAGTATATAAGTAGTCAGCATCAATGAGGTCCATCTGAGAGCTTAAAGATACTGTACCAAAGCCTAAAGGCATCCAGCTGAGCCTCTCTGCACCACTGCAGCAGGAACAGCACTGTTTTTCCTCAGGCAACCCCACCAAAATACCTCAAATGCAGAGGGCCCTACCCCAAGCACAAATATAGCTCATCTCCACACTCCCTTGCTCTCCCAAAGACCCTGTAGCGGGCACGCAGCAAGAAGAGTTGCGTAGCCTGAGAGCAAGTTGTTTCACCTGAACACCCCATGGTCATCGAATGTCATCAAGGTCACTGTGATCTCTGGCTGTCACTGACCAGACCCAGAGTCAAAGGACCAGTAAATGAATTACACGTCTCCAAACACTGCATAAGCCTGGGAAATGAAGAGCATGGAGACAACTGGGGACAGACAGCTAACACAGACTTCCTCAGCCTGCTCGTCTCTGCCCTGAGAGAACAAAAAGCACAAAAGTATCCCCCTGTCTTACCTCTCCTCCACCCCTAGCTACCTTCTGCTTTCCTTCACCCAGACATAGCTTACATGTAAACAGGTAAAGATCCAAAGCCCCAGCACAGACCGTGCCTTGGGCTCCAGGCCTGAGAAGCACAAAATGCTGCTTGAGACCTGGCAGGTAGCACCCCCCCCACGGTTACCCACACCCAGGGGTGCCTTTCTGAGCACTGGCCTCCTCCCCAGGAGCTCCCCATGCCCCATCTCCCAGGCCCTACCAGAGAGGAAGGGGAGATTCCTCTTTGCTTTTGAACATGTGGCTGTCCCGCAGGGGCCTGTTGTTAAGACTCAGGAAGATCGTTTGACTTTGAAACCAGCTTGAAACCTTAGGCTCCACTGAATGTGTACCAGTAGGGCTGGAAGTAGCTGCAGTGGTAATTTCCACATTTCTTTGGTTAACTATAACCGGAACAAGAGTATTTCCAGTCATCTATTTGATCTAAGCCTACTAGTGAAAGTGCTACCACCCAACCTGCTCAACCTCTTACCGCTGCATTATGTGAGAGAAGTATTGAGAATTTAGTCTTCTTTCAGAACATAACAATGGGGAAATGGCAAAACAGTTCTTGAAGAAATAAAAAATCAGAAACATTTGGAAGACATGATTTTCCATCCATCTCTCTTAAATTTTGAAGGACAAAAAGGAATAATTCTATGGATTTTCTACAGAGGTCAAACAGGTGTGAAATGGGCCTTTCCTCACCTCCCACAGGTGTCAAGGGAGGTTGGAAAGCTGCCTTCAGCATCCTAAATATTTCAGCTTAGCCACCACTGCTCCTCTCCTCTAGCTCCCCCAGCACGTCTGTCCCTGACCAGCTGTATGCCACTACCATGTAGCTGGGACAGCAGATTTCTGATCCTTCCAGCAGGGTCAGTGTGGACTTCAACCACATTTCTAGGCAGCTAGACACAGCCCCTCTCATGCAGCTATAAGTTTTTTCCTAATGCAGTGGAATCTTCTACTAGTTAAATAATTTTTTCCAGAGTATAATTTAAGCAGAATTTGCCATAATTATATATGTTTTGGAAATTGGAAAAAACGTATGATAGGAAATGTATGTTTCCTGCTTTCCATCACTGATTTTGAGGTTCTCCAAAGAGCACTCAGAAAGTTTGAAAACTTATCTTCTGCTTTTACTAATCACATCTTTTTGATATTAACAGTTAAAATGAAGCAGTTTACAAGTCAACAAGTCCAGCACATTTTCTTCACTATAAAACAGCACAGTATTGTATTGCAGGAGTACTTGTCCTTAGAACAGAAGCACAGACAAAAAATGAGATGCAATGCAACTCCTAAGAATGAAGAGAAGAAGGTACTGAGGGATGGATCCAAAAGAGAAGAGGAAAAAAGACACAGGGGTACTTAAGCACATCTGTGTGTCTCTCTCTTTCTCTACCTACCAGCAGATCAGTGTATTTTAGGAATGCTCCACACTGGAAGGAGGGAAAAAATAAAACCAGCTTTGAAATATCATTAGCTGTAAAGGTTATCCATGTGCAAAGTTGTATAACTGAATTAGGACAACCTCATTACTCCCTAAACATTTCTGCAAAGATAGCAAAAATTAAAATGCATTGTAACATAGAAGGATGATTTGAGATGGCTAAGATTTAGTATAAATGTCCTAAACACTATGAGAGAAGATGTTAAAAACCTTTGGACTGTACATTAGCATTTCTTTTAACTGACTAGTGTAACAGTAACGTTAGAAGCATAACACACATCATGATATTTAGGAGCATATTTAGCCTTTTTTCTTTTTTACTGATATAAGAACCCATAGGATTCATGGGTCACTTGCAATTTTTATTTCCAAGGAAAGAAAAACAAGAAAGTTGCAAAGAAAAGCCCGACCAGTAGTCAAACAAGGAGAAGTGTAACCAAAGTAGTGGAAATCAGAAACCACAGAAAACACATGCCTAGTCCTGTGATGGTGCTGGCATACAGAAATAGGTCTCCAAAGGATGTTCTGCCTCCTTTTAAACCAAAAAGAATTCTTGGTTTCCTGAATGGAAATTCAGGAAATTCAGGTCCTATGGATTCCTGAAGGACCAAAACAGTGACAGCTGCTCCCAAGGACTGGAGCACTTCAGGTTGATATCCTGAGCAGCAATGTAGGCAAAATTTTGTGGATGATTGAGGGGGGGCATTCTTTCTTCTAAATGTTACCTACAGGCACAAGTAGGTTTGCACAAATACTAATCCAGTCCTCCTTCCACTATTTAACCCAGATTAATTTGCTCTTCCAGTATACATTTTCCTTTGGCATTTCCATCTTTATTCATTTTATGTCCATAAGTGCATGTTGTGCAGAGACAGACACATAAAAATCTGCTGCTGAGTCGTTTTGGGTCATGAATACTTTGCCAAAACACTGCACAAGTATCTAGGAAAAGCATGAAGAGTTAAAGATAGTCAGAATTAGTGTTGGTCTCTGCCTTTTGGATAGTAAAAGATTAAAGCAGGAAGCAAAAGGGACTGATCAGCCTAAGAGGGATTAAGCCCACTCACTCCCTAAAAAGTGCTCTAACCACGAGATCATAGGGTACGCTGGGCAAGAGCATTCCTCTCTATCCCTCTTGAAATTGAGCCACAGTGCAGCTGGGCACAGAAGAGCTACGGAGGCATCCAGAGAAAAGGCAAGAAGAAATAGGATTGCAAGCTAGTGCTTAGGACACGCATCTTGGAAGGAGAGGGTTGAAAGGCCTAGACCCTTCTCCCAGGTCTGCTCAGGATTTTCTTTAATCCACATCTAATGCAGTGATAAACTGAAGTGAAATGCATGCCCATCCCAAGAAGGATGTTCTAACCCCCAGCTTCCTCCCCTCCCAGTCAACATCTAGCTAACCAGCTAAAGTCAGCATGTCTCTTGCTGCTTTTTCCTGCAGTTCACCCAGTCCGGTAGTACTTTTCCAGAGGTCTTCCATAGTCTTGGTGGAAGAGACAGGCACCTAAATTAGGTGAAGTGATTGACCGTAAGAGATGGCACTGCTCTCCCTACTGGCAATGAATGGGATAAGCAAGCTTAGTAAGTGAAGAATACACCTAATGCTGGTTTGTGCGCACTCATATGTGCGTGTGTGTGTGTTTGAAGAAACAGGAGCATCTTCCAGTCTAGTGATCTCTCAGGTAATATCAGGAGAAGTCAAGACACACACACACAGACACTGTGTAATGATCCAGCCAGACTGCTAAGCTTTTGTTTCTGCTGATGCAGACCAGATGTTGGCGAGATCTGAATTTCTGAGTTTGCTTAGCTCCTTGGAGCATCATTTTAGAGTAAACACAAGAAGCATCTTCTCTCACTGCACTCTTTTCTCTCCCATCAAACTTACCTCAGCTGAATAGGTTATTTATTGTCTAGTGGGAAATGTCGATTACACAGCATCATTTGAAAACTTGGAAGGAGGAAGGGAAAGAAAGTCACTATGAAATTTTCCAGGCAAAACTGCGTTTTTACCCACCATTTGATCTGATACAGTGGTTTGCTACTGTCAACTATAGATCGGTTAATATGCTTAAGCAGACCAGAGAAAAACCTCACACTATTCAGCATAGTAAGATAAATATAAATCTAATGTACAGCTCATTGAAAACTGATTTAGGATTTTAGTCAGAGAATAATGTAATTCTCCTCTCTCTTGAGATTTATTTACTGCATGAAGAGCAGGTGCTTGGAGACATACTGGCTTCAGAGAGAGCATACCTAGATGAAAGAGACCAACATCTGTCCCGTTCTACTAGTGTGAGGTAGTAAATGACAAAAACCCAGAATTTCAACACCATCTAGAGCAACTGTATAGTTTCACAACTAGCACAAAGTGCCTTGAGTTATGCCAGCACAGATGCAGCACTGCTGACTTAGTGACATTCGGGAAGGGGCAGGTCACAAAAGGGAAGTTTCAAAACTGTAGCTCGCTGCCTTGCTCTTTGCTCCCATGCGGCAACGCTACCCCTAAGAGCCCTGTGGGACTCGAGAGCCAGCAAGGGGAGGAAGCATGGCCCTGGCATTCCTGCTGGGGCCAGCGAGAACACAGTCTCCCCAAGGTCTGTCTCCACTGAGAGGCAAAAATGAACATTGAGCTCTGTGTACAGTTGCATGGTGCTTCCCGTCACTCCTTAAGCATCACAGTCCCAAAAATGGGGAGGAGCAGGGGCGGGTGGGACCCCTCCTGTGCCAATGCTCCCCCTTCAGAGTAGCTGCCCCGAATCTGCTCTGCCTCCCAGATGTCTGCAGTCTGTGGCTCTGGCTCGCAGGCAGGAAAAGCCACCTTCCTTCCTGAAGGAAAATTGCTTCAAACATGGAAATTGTGGGAAGTGGCAGCAGACCAGACCGTATGGCATGGCAAGGTCTCTGACCAAAATAGCCTAAATTGCACTTATAAAAGGGACCAAAATAGCATAAACTGCATTTATAAAATGTTCAGAAAAAAAAAAAAGAACATATGGGTGACCTACAGCAAACTTTTTGTCTAGGAGATATAGTATTCTTTTTGTAGTTTACAGATATTACTGAGAAAATCTGTCACTAGGCAATGTATTTACATTTGCAAATATACGTGGATGTTTAGTGCAGTGCTCTGCAATAGCGCACTGCTGCGTAGCTCACCAGAAATACATAGGCTGAGGATTTGGCAGAACTGACTTAATTTTTTTCAATTGAAATTAGCAGTAGGATCACAAAGTTATGGGGAATTGCAATTGTCTATTCTGCAAGGATTTCTTATCATGTAAAATCTGAGCGTGCATCTAGCTGAAAATGAAAATCAAATTAATTTTATGATCAGACAACCCATTCACATAAACATTGCACAATATTTGATTTGTTTTTTTATATGAACCATCTCTCTCCCCTTTCCCCAAATCAGCAAGGGTGATCCATGGACTCCAGAGCGAAGAGAAGATTTAGAGGTAGCATTGTACAAAGTTAAGCTGGAGAGGCCACTTTAAGATTGGGAAGTGCAAAAGTGCGCAGCGAGGCTTTAGATTGGCTTTCAAAGCCATGGAGGACTCCAGTATAAGTGCATGTGAATGAGATGATGCTTGCAGTGCTTCAGATGTTTAATCCATTCAGCAGGTAAACAACAGTAAAATCAGTCTACTGGATCTGATGAGTCTGCAGGGATACATGCACATGTGCAAGAAACACCCTTCTTTTATTAGGATCAGAGAAGAGGAATCCCAAAACTCCCTCTTTTTGTGACTTGGGGCCGCAGTCTGGAAGAGATTGAGAACCGCTGTGTTAGAGATCCTCGGTCTCTGGCACTCATCAATCCAACATCTTTCCCAAGTGCTGGAAGAGGTGAAAACCCATCTATACTGCCCATAGATCAGTGATAGTTCGAGCAAGCTCACTGATCAGCCAGGCATCTGAGTAATATGCAAAAAGGGACAAAATAATTAACTGCAGCTGTAGATTTGGAACATACATCTAAGTAAAGCATCTCTCTCTTTAAAAAATGTCCTCCTTCTGTCAACATTGCAAAGGCTTTGCTAGACAAGCCTGGTGTCCCTAGTCTCTGTGTGTCTGACAGCCCTGGCACTGCCAGCTACACTGCAAGCATTCCCATTTATTAGCCGGAGGCTGACAAGTCTATTGAATTCCACTCAGCAATAAAGCATGTAAGGAGTGACACTGTCTTCTGCTTCTGGCATTACTCACTTGCTTTATTTCTGAGGCAGTGCTTAAGTGCTTTGCTGGATCAAACCAAGCCACTCAGCACCACCCAGGATCTGGCACTACAACCCTAGCTGTATATCCAGCGCTCTACATAGAGATGCATTTAGGGTAGGAAAAGCTGATAAATGCTCACAGAAGAGTAGGTAAATCATGAAAGATTTGAAGGAAGGTGATCAGAAGGAGAGCTACACTGGTGTCATCTTCAAAGCAAACAAAGAAAACCTTCAAATCAGACGTTTTAGGAGATCTTGCTCTACACAGTACAGGGAAAATAAATTAAGGGAAATAGTCCTAGTCTGACAAGGTACAGGACGTGCTGGAACAGCCTAACACAACGAGATGACAAATTTAGACTAAACATCAGAAGTTAACTATAAAATCTGTTGGCCAGAGGAGCAGACTCTCAAAAGAGGCAGATGAAGCTATGCAGGAACCAGTAAGGTCAGGTACCACAGGACATGAACCAGGGCATGGTCGGTCCCACAAATGTAAGTGACCCTTTTCTGGATCACCCAGGCTGATATTGTATTTTTCCCCACCCATTGATAGACCAAGTCTGCTTCTGTTGAAGTCAGTGGGAATTTTGCCACTGACTTCCAAGGGAGCAGCAGCCCTATGATTTGGCTGTGTACAATTTCAATTAAAAAGTCTATGAATCACATCATTCTGCCTTTGGCAGCTGAGAGATGAAGACAGCGGGATAGGAAAAGAGCAGCTCAAGCAAATGGAAATAATTTTTCTATTAGACTCTTTTTTTTAAAGGAAGATACTCAGAATAACTTATTCCTTTTTTTCCTCCTGTTCTGTTACTAATAACTGCCTGGTGTGATTAAAGTGGATTGCTAACATCTTGTTTACTTTTCACTATCTCTGGGTTTGATCCTGTAAGATTTATTCAGCACGGATAAAACATTACTACACAGAAAATGTTGTATTGTTCAGGGATCATTCAAGTCCTCACTTTGCTCAGTTTTGACAGTTAATTTGGGGTTTGGGTAATGGCATACCCTTGTAAACAGGGACTGGAAAGACTCTCAAAAGTACCCCTGCGAGCTTCAGTGGTGCCAATGGAGCCAACTAATTGTTCAGGTTGGAAACAGACCTCTGCTCGCTGCCCTTACACTTCTTCTGTGCCATGAGCACCCAGCTGGGTTGAAATATACCATTGTATGTGCGTGTGTGCATCAAACACTGTGTATATTTAAGTGCATTTTAGAACAAAGCCATCCTGCGAACACAACTGCAGTTACATAAGGAACCTCCACACGCAATATTTTCTGAAAGAATGGAAGAAGGACAGAGGATAGTGCCAGTGGATGAAGACTGATGTTCAGGTGGCCTTGGCCCAGCTCTGGATTTCCTAAATGCCCATGGACAAGTCATTAGGAAGATGCCAACAGAGGTCAGCAGACAGATGGCCCTGCTAGTTTCATTCACACTACATTCAATATGGAAGGCAAGAAAAGATGAAAACAGAAGGGTGGAGGAGAAGGGTACTGACAGCATAAGGAGCATGGGGGTGCACCTGCCCAACCAGCCTGCGGAGAGGCGTTCCTGTGAGCTCAGGGACGCAGCTCCACAAGCGGAGTTGTCCTGCATCCTGGCCCACCTCCTGCCGCCTGGCGTGGTGCTGGCACCACGGGCTGTGCCCAGCTCCGGCGTTCCCAGCACAGGTGCTCAAGGCATTTGGGCAATTAGCTCCCGCTGATTTCAGTGAGATTTAGGTGCATAAAGCAGGAAGCATTTTCAAGGATCTAGACCTAAAGCAAGAAACATTTTCAAGGATCCAGACCTCAATTCCCTCTCTGTAAATAATTCTCCATCCTTTGCACTGTCTGTTTTGACCTGTAAGACCACTAGACTACTTTCTTCCTTTGAGTATGTGCACTGTTTAGCACAGCAAGGCTGCAGCCCCTGAAAATGCTCTGTAAACGTTTAAAAAAACATATTATTAGTAAAAACAGAATAAACATTTTTATTGTAAACTGACATGGACCTTGAAATAAAACTTCCCTATGCCTTCAGATGCAGTAGCTTGCTAGCTTCAGATAAGTACCATCAAATGACTCCAAACATAGCCAGGGTCATTGCCAATTGGGTTGATTCAAACATACTGCAAAGACCTTTTTCAAAAGTGTTTTTCTAGAGATAAAATACTACTTTCTGCCTCTTTATACCACTAGCACCCATACTACGTAGCACAATGACCTTGTCATTACACAGTAAATTAATAGTGGTACTAAGATAACTCTTCCTCTAGTAAGAACAAAAGCATCAGAGCCGCAGCAAGTTTCAACCTGAGTGAAACCCACTGATCCAAAGCTGAACCAAGAGAAAGTGAGCTAAAACACTGAGTGCAGCAATAGCAAACAACCTGTTTTGGAAGAATAATATTTGTTGTTTTTTTGTTTTACGAAGGCATCAAGCCACAAAGGGTAGACTAAAAATCTTCCACTCTGTAAATCTTTTAGGTCTTCTTCGTGTGTGTGCCATGTGTCCCCTGGTAATCTTACTATTTAATGCCCATAATCGACAATCTCTTTCCATAACACCCATAATCCTTTGATACTGCACAGAGCAGGGTTCAGAAGCTTTGCAAGCCAAGACATTTTTTAGTGATTTATACAGTGAAGTAGAATTTCCTTTGCCCACCTGCAAAAGCTGAAGCATTTCTGTGATCATAGTTCATTTTCAAAAGTTTCCATTCATGTAGGGTTTTTTTTATTAAAAAAGAAGCACATTAAAGGGATTAATGTATATGTGTCTGCTACTTAAATCTTCAACAGGTCTGACAGTGTGCCACTTGGAAGAACAAATTTGATTTCATTTGAAACAGCCTGCTTGCTACACGCAATTGTTTTAGCTGTAAATTGTTTTGCTACACTATAAACAAATAGAATATAGGAAAGGAAAATATCAATTACACACGCAGAACTTTTCCTCTAATAACACACACTTGTTTTTATTGTAGAACAAAATAGCAATCTGTTCATTTTCATTAACAATGTCACACCCTAACAGCTATTAAAATCACTTCTTGAGGATCAAATATGAGCAATCAAATGAAAAAAAAATCCTTCTCATACATTCTGTTAACTTCCTTAGTCTAGACACGTAGAAGCAAGACGGTGGCAAACATTTTCATATCCCATTACCTACTCCCTGAGACACGCTGTCCCTTGTTAATCAAAATAATACATATCAGAGGATATTTCATTTAGAACAAAAGGAGAAATGGTTAGCAATATCATGAAATCGCAACTGGTAACTTAAATCTTCAAGGATTGCAGACAAAGAAGCAACATTCAAATGTCTAAACTAAAAGCAAATAAAAGACCTTGCGGAAAATTAAGAAAAGGACCCCTACATTTAAAACAAAATGTATGGAATATATTGTAGAAGAAACTAGCAAAAGCAGCAACCATGGAAGAAAAATTATTACAGGGTGCATAAACACCAGTTAGAGGAATAGCATGGCCTTCTTCCATCTTGGAAGGCTGTTATGTTACTAAAAGGCAGCAGTAAAAGATCAGAGCATTGTTAATCAGCATGAAAGGAGAAGATCAGCCAAGAACAGCAAAAAATAAATATATTTGTAATGGCTATTAAAAATCGCAGGTCTTCTGGCCAAGCAGGGAGTCTGGGATGTCTGGTTACCTCACTCTCAATTGTGCAGGAGACACAGTAATTGAATTTACCCGTTGGTGCTCACACAGAAGAGGCCAGCCTCAGCAGCACCTGAGGTGCGCAGAAGCAGGCAGCACTGGGAAGCCCAGAAGGTGGCTATGTCTGCTCTCCTGGTGTTGCCTTTAGGAGCCAATGGCTTCATCTGTGCATACAGAGCAGCAGAACAACCCCTGAGAAGCTGTGGCATTGAATCACCATTAAGTCCACAAGGCCTAAATTCCACCTTATTTTAATAGAGTAGGTATTATTTCTCACAATATATGGAATTTCCTACTTAATTCCCGTGCACAAAATACCATGTCTACAGGTTTGCAGCTGGGGATGGGCCTTTGGAGGTGCCTAGGGAGTAGAAAACACTGGAAACTTTAACTGCAGGGACATTTTCTCAGGGTGTTTTTTCAGCATGTTCCAGACACAGCCTTGGGGGAAGGGCAAGGAAAATGCCTGTTACACCACAAGGAGCTTGAATGAACTTGAGCAACAAAAAGCAGGGCCTTGTGGAAAGGTCTGCAAAGGATGAGTTTAGACTAAGGCAGAGGCTCCTTTATAAAAAAGAAGTATGCTCTTGACTGGCATGGGAAGACTGTCTGAAGTTCAGTAAATGAACAATACGGAAAGCAACACCTTGGCGTTACAATAACTGCAAGCCTCTCAGAGCAATGATGTACCCAGTCGAGGAGCAGGACATGGAGTCACCCCTCCGAAGGACTGTGAGAAAGTATTACCTAAATCTTACCCTCATGGAGGATTTCACTGCTGAGTTTTGATATCCCCTGTGGTCTTCCAGGAGCTCCAGGCCTCTCTCCAATGAACCTTCAAGCCAGACTCAGGCCCAGACACAATCTCCCTAAATGTTTTTGGCAGGAGGGCACACAAAATGAGATCAGACTTTTAGCTCAAAGCTACTGGGTGCTGTTCACATACCAAAGAGCATTGTTCTGCACGTTGTGACTTTCATCACTCATCTCCTAATGCAAAGTGGATCCATCTTTCACAAGAGAATTTCTTTATCTCAATAAACAGAGATAAAAGGCTTATTTCATAGGAATATTCAGCAAAACAATGAAGCACATTACACCAGATGCCAGCTATTGCTGCTATGGGACTTATTGCCGTACATATGACACTGTTCATGGGGCACTGCACAGAGCTGATAATGCCCTACTCCGGGGAAACTGAAGACTGCAAAATAAAGAGCATCTAAAGCATGATACTCCTACCGAATCACATGGCAGCAAGCTGTCTCACCCTTGGGTCATTTAATATGCAATTTCAAAGCAGATATGTTTTTCCTAATGCTATTTATAGACCTCTCAAAATGCAAATACAATTCTTTTGTAGCTCAGACTTTTTCCCAGCTGAAATACAACATTGATACCAGCCTGAGTGTTATTTTAAGATGCCTTTAATCTTTGTATCTTCCACTTTTGTTAATGTTTCTTTGACTCCCATTTAGACATCCGTGGAAAATAAAAGTGGATTTACCTTTCAACAAGAAATTTTGATTTTCAATTCAAAATTTTCATTTTTTCTTGGATGAAATCTCTCCTATTTTCATGTTTTCATGGGAGGAAATACATTTTTTTCTGTGATTCCTAATTTTTGTTTAGTTCTTTCTGAGACCTTTAAATTACCTCTTATTCTTTAACTGGTGGGGAGAAAGGATGAAGGATCCCTATAGGCATCTCATGTTTTGGCTGTTCATTCTTAGTAGGATCTCAGAATTACATAGGTTATATTCTCAAGCAATATATTGTGATATTTTTTACTCGGGTAGCAAATTGCTGAGACAGCATTGGGTTTTTAAAACTTTGTCTGCTCTTCATGCAAAAAATTCTCTGTTCAGAGGCAGTGACTGCACTGATCTCTGTGAAATGCGGCATACTCCAACCAAAGGCAGTTCAGGAAAGCAGCATTTAAGATCCATGGTACATTTCAGCTGGGGTTCAGGGTCTGGATCTGAAACTGAATCAAAGCCAAGAATAATGCTCCATTTATTTCCAAGGCTTTATTTCTCATTTAGATTAAAAAGAAAATGGAAGAAAACACAGAAGAGCCTTACATCTCACAAATCAAGTGTAGTCAGAACTGTAGAGTACAATCCCACAAGTCTGAATTCAGGAACTAGAGCTTTAATTTCCAAATGCGTGGTGCTTATATTTGATGGTGCACTTAAGATGGTCCAATCTAGCAGTATACTGGATTAATTCATCTTATTTTCTACCTTAAATTAATATAAACCATGGGTCAAATGCTCTTGCCTAAAACAAACTGTATGACTGCACAATGTTAAAATCAGAATAACTTTCCTGAGCCAAGGTATTTTGGTAATTTCTGTTAGATGTCATATAGGCTACAAGAACCTGCTACTTTTAATATTGCTTTAATTCACAGCACAACAGGCTATTTTCATAGGCTAATTCATGGTACAGGCTAATTCATAGTACAACAGTCTACAATTCAGAGTAGCAACAGGCTACTCTGACAAGCCTAATTTCAGATTCAGTTTTAAGTTATTCTCACAGCTAGTCCTACCCAAGCCACAAAATTCACAGCATGAGATTTCAGATCTTCTAGAAGTGGGCTTTACCACCTGTTTTCTAGGACTTCGTGCAACCCAGGATTTTTAATAGCATCTCAGGACCTGTGCTTTCACTCCTGATCACAACCAGAATAGCAAAGTATTTTTAGAAGTGCTTGAGCATCATACTGCTCTATTCAGCTTCAACTCTGGAAACAATCTGTATCTTGCAGACAGAAGCACAGAAGATATTCCAGACCAGCTCACCTGTCTATGGTTTCTATCACCTGAGTCCAGTGCATATTTTATGTGTACTGTTAGAGGTGACGTAATGCAAAATCTTACCACCTTATGTCTGCTTGGGCTCACATCATCCCTCCTCTGCAGGATGACGGCAAAGATTTCACATCCTTTTGCTTTCTATGGTAACCTGCAGCTTGGAAAAGCAGCTGTAGGACAGAACCTCTTTGAATAGAGACAAGGTTAGGAATCCTGGTAATATAAGGCAGTAAAAAAGAATTGGTGCAGTGGATGGTGGGGAAGGAAGTGACAGAAAAATTAGATATTCTAACTCTTCTTCTCTATGTTTTTTTTTTTTTTTTCTTCTGCAAAAGGCTAGCAGCACAAGGAGAATGGGGATAACAGCGCAAGGAGAAGCACAGACAACCAAACTAAACCTATAGACTCAAAAAGAAAACAAATTTCTGGAGAATCCTCTTTGAGACAGGAGTAAATGGGAGCTCCCATCTGCCATTGATGAGAGCATTTGGTCTGTTTCCTCAGGTTTCTTTATTTGCTATGATCTGAAAACAGAGACAAGACTTCAGGTTTTTCACTGTAAGAACATAAGTATCGGAAATCTAAAAAGAGATGGTAGATCCTGTGGGGAAAGAAACCTTTACCGTCTTGCTGTTCTGCTGCTTTAAAGACTTTCACCCATTTTATTGTAATTGTTTGACTCATAAACTAAGGACAAGATCTACAACACCTAGTAAATTAGTGCAGCACAAAGTCAAGCTCATTTACAGGAGTTCAGAACTGAATCCTGTAAATGAGCTTTGGGTATGTCTTCTGCAGTAAGCAATTCCCCAGTCTTTTTAATCACTTTGGAGTGTTAGGATATTTTTGCACTCTATTAATGAGATTAGCTTTGTTAGATTTATCTTAAGTTTCAAATGATGATGCCATTTTGAATTACTAAACCAATAAAATCAAGGACTTGAAAAAAAAAAAAAATCCTAACAAGTTTGCCATCATTGTAAAGTGAAAAAGAAGCAGTCAGAACTGGAAAAAAAAAAAAAAAATCAGTATAGATGAGGCAGGTTATGACTGGGAAATATGGAAAATTATTTGTCCAACAGCTTAATGACTTAATAAGAATATGTATTTTATGCAATGCAGGCTACTATATCACTATTTTTACTTGTAAAAACAATCTCCTTTTATCTCTCCAGGCTGTGGAACATCTGGTAAGCAGCTTCCACTCCACATTCTTTGTTGCCCACTAAAACTTAAAGGCTTGAGGAAAACCCATTACCCAACTTGCCCCTAAAAAATAAATATTTGAAGAGATCCACCAGAAAGTCTGATGATAATTCACTTATTTATGGACATGCTATTAACTTTATAGCTCAAGCCAGTTCTCCCTCAAAGGTTCTGCATCTGTTGGTGGGAAACCTGTTTTTCATGGCAGATGGGTGGGAGGAAGGACAGCCCTTCTCAGAAGGAACACTTTAACAGCTTTTGAGAACTGAGCTGCACAGTGCAACTCAATCAAATGCAGTAAGCGGATCTGAAGACTCGGCTTCTTGACAATATTCCAACCACTAGTGTCTTCAGAGGGGAATTTTCTCACAAGTGTCTTCTTTATAGCTCCTTTTTTTCCATCTTTCTCATTGAAAAACTCGACACCAAAGCTCTAAAACTATTCCTCTCTGACCTGCCCCATCAGTGTCCCTCAGGACAGTTGTCCTCTTCCCCACTGCCCTCGCAGGTGGAGCTTCCTTGCAGCTCCTCGCTGCCCATACCTACACGCAACGCCAGGGGTCCAGGGGACAGCCATGGAGCCCAGCTTGCAGGTCAGATTCAAAGGGTGTCCTCTGGAGCTTTGCCTCATCTTGTTAAAAAGTAGAGGGCATAGGAGTGGAAAAATATTACCGAGCCCGTACTAAATCAAACCGACAGATTTAGTATATAGCCCCCACAATATTTTTACATTCCTTTCACACCAGAGCAGTGAGTTTTGAAGTGTGATTTGAAGCGATTTGTCCAGCTCACTCTTAGCTCACCAAGGGCAGCTCGAGAGCGAGCGACCGCCCCGCAGCTCCTCTCTCGCGCCGCGCGCTGCCGTGGCTGTGGCTCGGGCTGTCCTCGCCGTGCTCAGCCGGAGCTGAGCCCAGGGACCTGCCAGGGGCTTGAGCTACAGGATGCTCAGACCTGCGCACGCCCAGCCCTTCCAAAGGGGACTTATAAAGGCCCACACAAGGGATCTCAATGGCTTTGGGCTCTTCTCCCTCCATAAACTTCTAGGGATGGGTCTGGAGCCACACCAGAGCAAATTTCTAGCAATAGCCTGACAAAAAGCTGTATGGTGGCTGTTGTTCTGGTTGGAAATATCTGAATTGCTAACCATAGTTTTGTGTTAGTTTTGTGGTATTTGGCCTGTCCTGGGCATCGTCCTCAGGATGAAAGGCAATGGAGTTACATCATTTCTAGACATTGCAAAAGGACACTGAAGTATGAATCTGAAAAGGTTTGCTTCAAATTAGCATTGAAAACACATCCACAGGTCCTAAATTGAGCTCTTATGGTTCGTACAATTTGTTATACTGGCACTTCCCGCCCCTGGCTTTGTTTAATATTACCCAGATGTGCAGTACTGCAGAGATCCAGACATAAGGCATGCACATTTGCTGCTCCACCCCAGCCCTGCAAACTGTCCAACAGGTGGGATCGCTGCAGAGCAATATATATTTGTAGAGAAATAATATACTTGGTGGTGCCAAATGAAGACTAGAAGGGAGGCGGTCTGGGTCAACAGGAAGATAAGAAGCAGAGGAAGGAAGTTTTCCTTGTTTTAACAACTGAGTGGTGAGGTTCTCTGGAGGAAGCCCATAATGCCAAAGGGAAGGTACAACCCTCTCCCATGACCTCCCTCTGTTCCCCTACCCCCATCTTGCCTGCCTCCTCCTTCCTGACTTTGAAGAGGAGAAAGGAAGAAGATCCCTCTCTCGTTCTTCTCATGAAACAAAACTCTCCTTCTTCCTCCTGCCCTGCACCGTGGATTAAAAGAGAAGACGAACCCACAACATCCCCTCTCCTGGGGCTCCCAGGCAGCGAAAGGAGGCACTGCTGGCATGGGTTTCGTTGTTTAATTTTAGGAGTGCATTTTTGTCCTTCGCTTTTAGCCTGTTTCTTTTTAAGAGAACATACTGGATAAAAGTCATTGCTCAGGGCAAAAAAAAAGACACTGGGCTTTGAGTTTCATTCAATTTATTAGTCCAAGCTGACTTGTGGTATAACTGTAATTGTGCCAGCTATCTGGTTAAATGTCCAGCTCGCTCCAGTTCTGGGACTGTTTCTCCTCAGAGTAACTTGTAGCTGTACAGAAATGGTACAAGTCTTAGCAATTTGGAGTAAACAGGAAAAACTACTATTGATAAGTCACAGGTTTGGGTATTTAAAGGGTGGGGTTTATTAATCTGTCTATGCTGTTCTCAGAAAGCTCTCCTTTGCCATGATTCCTTCTAAGTGGCCTATTGATATCCACACATAAATAAAAACAACAAATCAACAGAGGATGGCAGCAACAGCAAAACACTAACAGAGAAGTAGCAACAATTCACCTGTAAGAAACAAACAAAACATCAGCAAATGGGACCCAGGCAAATAAATGAAGTGAAGCATTCGCTTAAATTTAGCATGCAACAGTCCTACAAACCTAGAAAAAGGATTTTTGGCTTGTTAGCATAGCTACGGGGAAAACAGCAGGTCCTCAGGCAGGAGAGAGCTGGGCCGGTCTGTCTCCATAGGGAGCCAGGGTGGAGCTGGCTTCTCAGCAGCACTGATCTCCCTTCCCAGATCTCCAGGAGAGCTGTCTGTGAACGCTGATGGTGGTTTTCAGGCGTCTCTCTGTTTGCAGACCCCCTAAAATGTTACACTGGAGAGGCAAAGTACATGACACTGCCTTAAACACTATTGCCACTAGGCTTGTTTTACTTAGTTGCCATTCACTGACCTTTTCAAACAGTCCACAGGCAGTCCAGAGGCTGGAAAGCACTGCCCTTGGACCTTTGCTTGTGGCAGTAAGGGAAGGCAGAAACAGTGCCAAAGCTAAGAAAGCATGCATCCATCAAAAGCAAAAATCCAGGATACATCAAGGTTCACAGAAATTCCATAGAGGACTTGCTACACCCTTGCACAAGAAGGTTTTCAGGACTGTCCTAGGAGCTGCATCAGCTGCTTTTATGCCAGGAGTCGCTCTTCATATGAGAGCAACAGTGTGGTACAGTCTATCAGAGATGCCAGAAGATGTCATACAAGGAGCCCTGTTTCTTCTGGAACCAGACTTCTTGATGTCTGAGGCTGAAAAATCTTATTCAAGAAAAAAAAAATGATCTGTTCTGATGACAGGGACATTGACAATTCTGCTCTACTTCAGCCCTTCGTGCAATAGAAGAGATCTGATAACCTGTACATACATGGGATAACAAAGTATGCAAAAAAATACAAGCGAGAAAATGTACATTGCTCTTGAATTCAATGAAAGTTAATTCTATATTTTCAATGAAAGCAGCAACAGCCCTCTTCAAAGCAGAATTCTCTCTCCAAGTGCCCACAAGGATAGTCTGATGAGGCGAGAGGGCCTTGTGATTTCAGGATCAGGCCCTTTGGGAATGAATAAAATAAAAGGTTATGTTACGCTGATAATATTCCTCTGTACATTTCGGTCTCCATAATGCTCTGGACACAAAGCATTTAATTTAATTAGGGATGGAACAAGAAGGCCGTGTTATGGTTTTGGTTTTGAAGAACTACATTAGTCAGGTTGTGATTTGCACAACCCAAATCAGGGCTGGTTTAAATCCAGGTTCCATTTTAGCCAAACCACCAAAGTCCAGAGGGGATGGAGAGCCCAGATAAAAGGTTTTGAGTTTAGTCTCATGTCTATAATGGACAAACTGGAGTGGTTTGGGTTTGAATTTTGCAAAACCTCATCATTCAGGTTTTGGTTTTGCAAAAACAAAAACAACTTGGAGTTGGTTTGTATGCCATTCCATTTTATCTGAATCATTAAATATGGGGGAGGGGATGGGGTTGGATAAAGGCTCCATTTATGTCCCATCTCCATCTGTCACAGCATTTTTGTGATTTTTCCTGTGATTTTTTAGGAGACAAAGAAAATGACCCCCCCAAAAAAAGTAGATTATTAAGTCAGTTTAGGACTCAGTCTTTCCAGATGCTAAGCAATTCTGCAAGGTATCAAGCTAACACAGCTGCCAGCAACTTTACAAGATGTTGAGGGCACAGAGCATTTTGTAGGGGACTAAGACACTGGCACTTTACAGGTCAGACCCTTGACTGGCAGAGCTGTCACCATGACTCCGAAGCTATGATAGCCAAGGATCTGCTCCAAGGAACAAAGTTTCACTGTTGTAATCAAGCATGTAAATCTCATTCAGGAAGTTAGTCCACTTGGATAGAAGTAGTTAGAACCCAGAAAGGTTAGAGATTTAGGAATTCAGATGACATTTGAAACAGAATTAATATTCTCTGAGCTGAAAGGTTAACATTGTCCAGTACAGGACTTGTGTTGTGAACGATTAGAAAAAGAACATCTGATTCCAAGTTATGAAATAAGGATTCTTCAAGAACTGGGAGCAGAGAAATGGGACACTCTGTCCCATCTCATTTAAACAATGCTATTCATAGCATAATTCAATTAGATTTTATTATTCTCTTCTTCTAACCCTGACTCTGTTGATTTTTCTCAAATGCAAATTCCTATATAAAGCAAGTTGCTGACATTTTCAGAAACCAATCCTGGTTGTGCAGCCTAGAACAATTTTCCCTCCATCTTTTTGGTCTTCCTATTTTCAGCAAAATAAAAAAAAAAAAAAAAGAAGATATATATGAAAATGTATACTTATATATAGACATTGTCAATGTTATTAAGGATCAGACCCAAGCTGTTAAATTTAAGTACTCTTTCCATTGGGAATAGAACAAATGTCAATTGAAGATACCTCCTTTGCTCAAATCAACTTCGGATCAGTTCTGTAGTCAACAATTACATCTCTGTAGAGTGCTATGGGATAAATGAGCGGGAAGATGTTAATGAAAGGTAAAGTATTTCTGTCATCTTCTTACCCACACTTGACCACCACTTTGATCTTCCTTGACTGCTCTATCCAAACCCTTCTTTCACTCTCAAGCCTTGCCTCTTCATTTTCCATGAAAAAACACTTCTTTTCCTGATTTCAAGACTTGGTGATTAAAGCACAAACTATGGGGTAGACCTGGGCCAGTGGAGACACCTGCTCTCCACAGCTTCCTTTCCAACCTCCTCAATACATCCAGGCTTCTGAAATGCCAGGGTCCATAAAGAAGCACTCTGGAAGACAGCACAGATTGGAGGCAGCTGTGCTTAGTATCATCTTATTATTCGTTCTTGGTCATTGTTAATGACTATGACATGTAATGTAACTCATTAATTAGTCTTATTCTAAGTTGTCTTATCCATTATTCTGGATCTTTGTTGTTTATGCTTTCTTTTCTTCTTTGTCTGTCTTGTCTTTTCTTTTCTTTCCCCTTTTTCATTTTGCCTTTTTCACTTTCTCAGACAATGTTCTTTTCCCTCCATCTCTTATCACAGCTCTCCCATCTCTTTGCTGTCTCTTCCAATCCATATACCTATATCTTGAATATCAAGTGCCCATCTCACCTCTTCACATGGGCTTTTGTACTATAATGACAGCAAATTACTCCAGGGAGCTGTATGCCCCCTCACAGACAAACCAAGGACTGGTGCCTGTGGCTCCCAAGCTTTCTGGATTGCTTCACACACTGTATTCATCCCTGCAATCCCCAGCCGTATACTGGAGAAGTTTTTCACTTAAAACTGGCCTGAGTGCAGTTTTCAAAGACTGGAAAGAAGTAGTTACGCATTTTGTACACACATCTAGAAATGTGCCTGAAACAGAAACACAACCTTATGTCTTTCCTGAGTGCAAAATAACATTTTATGTTGCAGTTGCAAGCTCTACAAATACCTTGGTTTTGCTGCAAAGGCACTCCTACTATATGTGGTCCTACCCTCTAAACTACAGCTTTATTAGGCACCCGACATACTTTAGCCTGGGACTCTACAATTCCCATTGACGTTGCTTTCAGCTACATAGGGAGCCTCACAACGCCTCTCTGAATGGGACATTGCCTGCAGATAAGTCCTTATTGTTATCTGCACTGTGGAAGGAAGTAGGGAAGCAGATTAACTCAAAAGAGCTACCCTGGCTGTACTGTGGTCAAATTATGCCTCAGCAACCATTCTCTTGACAGGGAAAAAATGAATTGTTTTCCTGGAGGTATGTGATTGCCTCTTGTCTTCAGATGCAGGTTAAGAGCTAATTTTAATTGTGGGTGAGGGGCTTGACCAAAAGTATCAGACACTTTCCAAAAATCTTCCTCAAAGAGATGAGTTCCCAGATAAACAAAAACAACGAGATGTGATAAGAGTAAAGTCCCCTCCCACTTACTGTTGTGAGAATTGAAGAAACTCTTATGAGACACTGCTCAATCTCAGTGCACAGATAAGACCATGAAACCTTTGACTAGTGTGCATGCTGAGGATATAATCCTGAGCTGTCCCACTGAACGAGGGGAGGATGCTGATGAATGCCAGGCAATGTGCCCTAGAGGAAAAGGGGAAGGAGAGATCAGGTCGGAGAAACAGCATTTTAAAACAGAAAATTGTGGTACCTTACTCGGGGAAGAAAATCTCCTTTGTGATTCCCCAAACAGACCTGATGCTTACATATATCTGGCATAACTGAAGTCAGACAGAAGAAAATCAGTCAACATAGAATAAATTCTAACCTGGATTTTTTAAACTCCTACCTCAACTTCATCCAGACTTCCAATTGCACTCTAGACTCACTATTGAGTAGACCCAGGGGGAAAAAAAAAATGTGAATAGGCAGCAAAAGTTTCTTCTTACAGATGGCAAAATCAAACAAAAACAAAAATAAAAACAAAAACAGTAGTCAGGAGAGCTGCTGAAGATTGCCTACGACCAGAAATAAACCCCAGGTTTCAGGGCTCTCCCTGAACACAATTTCATCTTTCCAGAACTCATGTTGAACGAGTATCAGTGGGAAGATAAGAGTGGCAGGAAGGGCATTGCATTTCCCCAGACCTACCCAAAAAACATTTTGCTCTTGTTGTAGGAAAGAGTTTTTCACTAGAGATTTGTTGGAAAAAAGGTCAAACATATATTTAACATGAAGGGGTGTTAGTTTGGCAAATTTTGTCACAAAGGGTTGTGGGAATTGTTTTTTCTGCATTTAACTAAGGAAATGAAATGCAAACAACCTTTATATAAAAAAAAAAAAACTTTATAACTCATTTGAGATTTTTAAGCACTGAGAACTCAAAAATTTCATTACTAACATTCCCACGGCAACTATAACTTGTCCATACTGCAAATGTATATGGCACCATAAAAACTAACACTCCAGACAGTAATAGAAAAAAATCTGAACAATGCTTTTGCGCTGTGGTAGTTATTGCAGAAATTAAAATGCTGATTTCCATCATACATGTTGTAGCAAAATATCAGCCAGAAGGCTGAACTAACATAGGAGAGGTTTCATTTAACCATTAAGGCACTCTCTTAACTTCCTCAGAGAAGTTCCCTCAACCTCTGCGTTGTCCTTGAGCCCTCCCCACCTTCATCTTTGAAGGACACACTGTCATTGACTGCACGCTACCATAGCCCATGAGATGAGAAACACTGCAGACTTGTTGCACGCATGGGAGGATGCAAAAGGCTGGTAGCTTACCCCCAGGGATTCATCACTGATGCTATTTCACAGGAACACGTTGGTGTGGAGCAAAAAACAGGCCAAAACAAGAGGTGTCATCTATCACATTGGCCAGCTCTTCTGTCCTACCTGCAGATTTGAGGTGATAGATCATTCTGCTACTCAAAAAGTGAAGCTTCCCCTCAGGCTATGGGGTGAATTTCTCTCTGTTATGCAAAGTCCAACATTCAGGGCGGTTACTCAGAGTGGAAACTAAGCTTTGATTTTTTTTTCACATGGCCTCAAGGTTATGCGCAGCCATCAGGCAGGAAGTCTTACTCAGTGCATCTGCATTAAAATATACTAATAAACCTTCTGTGAAATGTCTAATGAGTGAGATGTCGTGATACTATCTTTCACCTCTGTGATAACAGCTGAGCTTGTGGAAGCCAAACTGAGTCAGGAAAAAGTTGACTTTCTATTTGTCCAAGAAGCACCATCTGGCATCCACAGTTGGAGAACCACTGCAAAGCTTGTCTTGGTATCACCATCTGCCATCTGGAAGCCAAACAGCCACATAAGGTGTTCAGGTGACTAGCTGCTTTGAGTCAAGCCCAGGAACTGGAAGGACTGAGGTGTGTGAGCAGTGCAGAGGTACCGACCAGCTGCGGAGGAAGGCGCGGTGCTGAAGTGCGCCAGCGCACAACTAGCAGCAGTCAGGAAGATCGCTCTTCCTGCATCTGTGTTCCCACTTTTTTTTTGCTCATCCTTTCCAGAACATCTCCGCTCTCTTTAGTTCCTCTGCTCCCTCCTGCACTGCTCCCAGGATGGGTGCACTGTGCAGCTGGCTCCCCCCTCTCCTCCAACAACAGTTCCCACCAGCTAAAAGGAGCAGACTGTCAGCAACCAGGACCATGCACAAAGCAAACCAGAGAGCGCTCTCCTGCTTACAGGACACCTCCTTGATCTGGCCTGCCGCTGCAGAAGGGGGCTGTGGACAGGCAAGAGGGCACTGCACAGGCCGAGCAGTACAAGGGAGCTGGCGTTTCGAAGGGAAGCTGAGGATGTTGGCTGGGGAGCAAGTGGAAAGATCAAAAATATGGGAGACTCCTGCTTCAACTGCGTTTTTGGCAGTTCTGTGACTGTCGTTGGCTCGGAGCGCAGTACATGACTGGCACAAATAGTTATTTGGAGGAACACGGGAAAGGGAACACTGTATATTTCACATACAATTTGACCCACCATAATCAAATTTGTTAATAATAACCAGCAAATAGCTGAGCGGTAATGAAATGATACAGAACATGTTCTGTGGAAATTTCTAGACAGCACCAAAACTCTCATGCTGAGTTCTGTAAAACACCGCCCTTTTAAGGAGGAAAGGAGCCATTTGAAAAACAGCCTTCCCATCCTCCCATCAGTCAAATGCAGCAGATGGATTCAGTTATGGCAAAATCAATAGAACGAAGAAAGAAATTAAAAATAATCAGGTAGCTGAGCATGAATACATCCAAGCAATAGAGTCAAAGCAGCAAAGGAGGACGTATTGCCAATAACAGGGAGCTGAACAGGGAAAATATTATGGGGAAGAGGTGAAGGAGAGGAATTTGTGGGAGAGAAACAGCAGAGCAGAGCTGGAGACAGGCTCCCAGTCTCGGAGTTTCCCCAAGCTGCACAGTGCTCTGTCCAGTGGCACCACACAGCCATGGTATAACTGCTCCTATGGAGGACCACACTTAGTTAGCCTTGGCCATGAAACACGATTATGTAGGTCCAGCTGCCTTGCATGGTACTGGGAGGGCAGAAGACCTGGGGTCTGAATGTGCACCTGTGCACACAGACCTAGCAGCAATATGGGGAAAAGTTTGAGCAAGACAGGTCCACTGAAGCCAAATGAAGATTGTAAGTGGTGAGGAGGGAGAGCCAAGCACAAGCCTCTCTTGTGTCCAGCAAGACACACTGTGGCTCCATTCGTACTTCAATAGCAAGCCAAGTGGCAGCCACATGAGGAGACTAACCCTACGAACCACCAGGCAGTGGGGCTATTGAAATCACTTTTTATGCTACTATTTAGGGAAAAATGTAAAGACTTCACAATGTATTTCCCATATGTGAACAAACTGCCGCAAGACGCAGGGCTCATCATGGTTCCTGGTGCGCAGGCCTGCCCGGGGAGGTGCTGCTCTGCAGCTGGTCTTCGAGCACTGCTGGTCTCACAGCCGCCGCGCAGGCCTGTCAGCGCAGCGCTGCTTCCTGACTAGCGCACGCCATGAATCTTACCCTCTGTCAGCGCATCGTGCGGAGAGGATTTTGTTTATATACGCCCCTGCACGTGTGACACAAAGCTCACTGGAGCTGCATGCAGCGTAACCTCTGCTTTGACTTTTTCCTGTTGCTGGCTTTGATCAGAAAGCGAGATTTTTGTTGAGGACTTGCTATATGCAAAGTAGATTTTGGACAGCGTGATAAGGATAAAGCAGTCAGATGCTAGCTAAACAAACAAACAAACAAAACCCAAAACGCTTCTAAAAATTGAACCATGTTATCACATGGTTCTATTTTGGCTTCTGTCTGCAGCATTTAATGATAACCACACCAGTGGCTGACCATGAAGCGTCCAGCTGCAGATCCCCCTCTCTCTAGCTCTGCTGTGCTCCTCCAGGTCATCCCATGACCTTCTTTTCCCTCCCTCACATTCCCTCACAGGGATCATTGCCTTGGTGATTGTAACATTTGAAATCGTCAGTGCTGACTTGTTTGGCAACGTCACAGCAGCGTAAGGTAGCTGCCCCAGGGCAGGCGGCCTGCCTGAGGAAGGTGCCCCAGTGCAGGGCCACAGCAGTGCCCCTGTCATGGAGGGGTTTCAGGCAGGCCCAGTGCCCTGGGATACAAGCCCTAGCTAATTAGGCTCATTTGTTCCTGCCAGTAATTTTGAAGGGAACTGAGGAGATGCAGATCCCATGCAGGGCAGCTCTGACCTTGGCCAGGGCCTCCCAGGGCAGCGAGGGGACACATGGCAGGCCACAGACATCTCCCAGCACCGACCTGGCATGAAAAGCCCTGACAAGACAGAGGAAGCCAAGGTCTCCTGCTCCGACTTCGTGTGTCCTTGTTATTAGCTTTGACATGTATTTTTGTTGCATTTGAGAGTCCGGGTCAGAAATCAGCTGAGCTGTTTACACAAGTGGGGGTGCAAGTAAACATGAGGTTCCTCAGCCGCTTGTCAGTGAGGTGCACGGGCCTTCTGGCCTGCCACCTTCATCTCTGAGGCTGTTTTTTTGTACAGTAATGCTCTCTAAAGCCATCAAAGCTCCACTTGAACACAAACAGCAAATTAGATCTAATTGGATCCACCTGACCTTACACCTTCAAATAATTTTGAAGCTAGAAACTGACCATGGAGACATATTGTTACCTTAACATTTTACATGACACATCTGAACAAGCAGTGGCTTCCCAGCTTTCTACTCATTATTTGTCTTGAATTTAATTCTCAAACTATCATACCTTGAAGAATGGAGATGAGAGAGCACAAGGGATGACCTGACAGGCCAGTGGCTGCCTGCCCTGAGGTGATGCTCCATCAGCCGGGAGGGCTGGCTTCCAGCTGGACACTCCTGCCCGCGTGTGAGGCTGTATCACCAACAGGGATGTTGCCTCTGGGTGAAAATCTTGGCATAGGAGGTCCTACAGCTCACCCTTAAAAACTATAGCTCTGAGAAGGGCAGGTCCCAGAGAGCGTGCTTTCTTAAATCTCTGTTATATTCCTAGCCCTTGCAAATGACCATTTCCTGAGAGGGGTGGATTTTCTGCCTTCCTCAGGCCTGATTGATTTAGGTCAGAATAGTTATTTGGTTTTCGAGAAAGAGTTATTGTTCCCATGTGCAGCAATTTTTATATGGCCAACAAAGCTTTGTGATGTTTCTAGCATATGGCATGAGTGCCTTTGCTTGACAGCTCACTTTATATTTCATCCGGAAGCTTGGGCTAGAAGTGGGGAAACACGAGCAGTGATTAGGAACTTCTTTGCTCTCACCTGGCTCTTCTTATTGACTCCCTGTGTGGCGTGGGACACGGGGCTAGAACAGTTCTTAACACCAGCCTCTGAGCAGGACTGCGCAGTTTCTGGATAGCAGGAGACACTGTAGGTCTCCTTCTCACATTGCAGGTGATTATAAAAATTAAACGTTTGTTTTCTACTAAAGTGTTCACATAACAACCACCTAAAAGTTACTGGACATAAATGTCTGTATCAGTTTCCCTGTTTCTAAATGTGGTATGCTAATATCAATCTGCTTCACTCACATGGACTGAGAATCAGTTATTTAAAATCTGTGCAAACCTTTGATGTTCACTTTGAATCAGTTCATATTCAGTCTCTCTCATTTCAATGCAGCATTAAAGTCAGGTTGAATAGGGATGTATATGTCCTATGTAGCATAAGAAGACATTCCTTTACTGGCAATCCAGAATCGTCTCACTTCAGTCCAGTTTTAATGGCAATTGATTGAAGCATTTATTGCAAATCCAACAAGTCCCAGATGCAAGACTCCTTGTGCAAATGTGCAGGCTGGCTGCAGATTGCAAGCTTTGCAAACCCAGCCACTTACCCTCAGTGGCCTTCATACGGTATTTCTGGACAGCTGGCAGACCAGGAGCTCAATATCCAGCCAAACAACGTGACAAGGCAGTAGGGAATTGCTAAAATCTGATCTACCACCAAAGCCTATAGAGCCAGCAGGGGTACAGTAACCCCTGACTGTATGTGTAGAAATAAATTCTTCCAGGATAAACTATCTCTGAATAAAGCCACATTCTGGTGACTTCTTCCGATGACTTTTACTTGCATGAATCACAGGCACTCATTTTTTTCAACTATTGTTGCTCGGTTGACCCTGGAGAAAATGGCAGGCTTGTGAAAAGACTGGTCAACTTTCTTACAGCAAATCATTAAGAGTCCAGAATGAGAGCATTTCAGAAAAAAAAGTGTCATAAAAACAATCAGCAACTCAGAGGACCAGCCACATGGAAACGTTGGCTGCTCTAAAATATCTCAGGTACTCCCCAAAGCCTTCTTCTGTTGGTCCTTGTCTTGTGCCTGTCAGTTTTCTGGTGAAGAATGTTTTGTCCTCCCTAGCTCAGGGCCTGTGGTTAAATAATTAAAAATATTTGTTTGCTGAAGCCTCTAAGCCAGGTCTTTTAGTATAGGTGCATTTCTCCAAGGTGTGTAGGAAGAACAAAAAGTATGAGAAACTTTCAAAGACTTGTGGGTTTGTACTGGTTTAACACTGGGAGTTTGTGTTACTTTTAGTTCCTGGAGAAGGCACTGCTTTTCTCATTTTCTGAACATGATCGCTAATAAACCCAAGGTACTCTTGTATCACCCATGCGGTAGTTTCTGGATACTGCCCTGCTGTGTAAAAGAGAGCACACCTTGTGGCACAGTTTGTGTAAACCCCTAAATTTAAAATAAAGTTCAGCTCCTCTCCAATGACTATACACTGATGTTTTTGGCTTTCTACAACTAGCCTTATAACTCTACAACTAGCCTTATAACTTACCTGTGTCGCAATGTGTACATACAGTTGCAACCTTGTCTGCCATACTCAGCCTGTTCTGGCACCTCACCCAGCCACCCATGCAAGTCCTGTCACATGCACTGTCTGTTTCCAGCATTGTCATCCTGTGCCCCGTATGGCAGGCAGATCAGGAGATCCCCGGGTCTGAGGTCTCCTTACATGTCATCATGTTGGGCTGTACTCCTTGACTGGGATTTTTGGTGGGCCTGTGATGAGTGAAAGTCATCTGTGTCATTATACAAAGTATACACTTTCCACAGAGAAGACATTAAAGTAAATTTAAGCAGTAAACAGGACAGTTCATGGTATAATGTGGTGTAAAGACCAATGCCAGACTGATTATCTGACAATAAGCAGCTCCGTTAGCAAGTGCTGTCCTGTTATGGGCTGCCTACTGTTGTATTCCTAAAATTGGTAGGATCTCCTTAAATCAATTAGACATGGGTGCTTCACACTCAAATGCCAGTTTCTGAGTAAAACTTTCAGAGGTGCCTTTGTTACTAAGTGCTGTTGACTTTGAGTGGTACTTAGAGATCAAACACATGGTCAGGTTACTAGAACTTGTCCAGCCTGGAGTTACCAGAGGTTGTGCATAAACTGAATGGCAGTAAATATCTGTGTGCATACAAATGCAATGTAATTTGACCTAATTTAAACCTCTCATATTATGAGGTAAGTTCAGAGCTGCCACAGACTTAAAGCAGACACACAGAGAGGTATTGGTATTTAGCTGACACATGGTAACCCACTCTGCTGCAGTAGGTTGGGTGGTTGATGTGGGCTCTTAAATCCCTTTCAAAAATGGAACTTAGACACTTCAGAAAATTGCACAATTCTTGCTTGTATGTCGACAGCCCAAACTCAGCAGAGTAGCTCTGGAGGTACTTTTAGAGAAGGTTGCTGCTAATAATGATAGCACCCTGGGCAAATAAATACATAAATAAATAAAGCTTTCAAAAATAAAAAGCAACTCTGACAAAGCTCCTGCTCCCCCCAGCTGAAGGGACTATGGGACCTTGCAGCTAACAATGATTTCTGACTCCCATGCAGAACACAACAATTTCCCTCAACTTGTCACAGTGAGGAGATAACTTGGTAGGGGAAAACTGAATTACCATGTACTTAGTGTTATTTTCAAAGAGGTTTCTAATGAACTTATCATGTAATTTCCATAACAAAGTGTGTAATTATTCCTCATTTTTTATTGTGGAGATTTAATATTGAGTAGTAGCCTCAGGTCTATTGCTAAACCACATGCTACAATAAAGCTGTTGTTTTGTTTAATTTTAATTCTTAGACCTAACAAAAGGACACCCTAGCAGAGCTTGTTTAAAGTGGAAAATTGGCTACATCCCTTGAAGCTCAAAAAAACCCCAACATAATTTATAATACAGGCTTCTCAATGTCTTCATAAGCATTGTCCATTTTCTGGAAAATTATGTCAATAAATCAGATACTAATTGTTGTTTGAAGGTCAAGCTGAAGGTTTTGTTTTTCTTGCAGTTGACTTATGTAGGTGAAGAAACAATTTGGCTTTATGGCTAGGCATTCTTGGAATTAATTTTCCACCAGTTCTTGTGCTACTGAATGTCAAATATTTCTACCCTTGAAAGTCTGTCACATCATTCTGAGTAGCTAAATCTAATTGCCACCTCTTTGAAACATTTCTTTGAGCATTTCTGTGGCTTTTTCATTTTCATCTGTATTCTTTTCTTTTCTGCCTTTGGCACTTCTTGTGTGTGTGTGTGTGGATTCAAAGACCCTTGTGAATCTAAGTGCCTTGTTAGGAGCCAGGCTAAAAACAAAAATTGCAAGTGAAGCATCACTGCTCTGTGCTGACTTCCTCAGTGCTTTAGAAAAGGGTTTCAGCTGCCCTGTTGGGTTGAGAGAGTGAGTATGGGTGGCTGAGTGGAGGGGCAGCCACGAGAGTTTGCTTCACAGATGCGAAAGTCTGCATAGGAATAGATGTAGCAGGCGACTAGAGAGATCCAGGTGTTGATGGGGCTAAGGAGAGGAAAACCATGGAAAGCTAGTTGACTGAGGGTCTCCAAGCTCTAGCTGTGGTGCCTGGGATTGCTGTGGGAAGGGCTGTATAATGAAGGCAAGAAGCCACCATGAGAGTCCAGCAGACTGGGTGATCCTGGAGTCTGATTGCCTTGAAAATGAACAAGGGTAATTACAAGGATGCAACTCTTGTTGCGTCCTTGTAAAATATGCACCATCCCAAGGACTGCTGGAGGGAGCTGCTGTACGCAGGATGTCATCATGGAGCTTCTCTCCCATCATGTCTGTTGAGCTATCATATACCACCCCTGGGACTGCTGCACCAACACGTGTGAAGCTCTGGCTGTGCAGCCTGCTGTCCTTGCTGTCCACAGTGAGTCACGGTGGAAGGCTGCCACGTCACTGCCGGCACGGTGTGCGTTGCAGCATCCTTACTGCTCCAGCCAGCAAGGCTCATCTCACCTACTATTAGATGCCAGTATATATCTACACCTGGACTAATTGTGTAAACTCACTGCATAGTTAACAGGGAGAAACAAACACTTCAAAAGTGTAGTTCACCTTTTCCTAAGGCAGACACCTCAGGGCAGATCAAGTGCTCTCCCAACATGCCTATTTCTTTTCTTTGACTATAAAGGAAGTAGACTTTGTAAGTCTCTAAAGTTAGTTTAGATGAGTGCACTCTGCATATCCGTAAGAATTAATTCTCTTTTTGCAAAGTGCACGTGTGCAATATTTCTTGGATTTTTGCTTCTTTCCACTATTTGCTGTTTTCCACACCACAAACTCTTTTTCATATTTTAATCTCTTTGCCTTTATTACATGTATGATGCCTAACTTCTGTGATGTCTATTGCCTCTCTGTTGCCTTGCTTGCTTACCAGATATCAGCAATATGATTAGGTGTCAGTTACATCACAAAATATTCACTCTGACTGAGCAAAAGTAGCTCTTTCAGTGTAGATGTTGATGTTTGGCGCAATGAATCTCACCCTAGGTGAGACTTCTTAACATGCAGAGCCTGGCTGTAGCCCGGTGCTTTAGAAACAGACAGCAACTCCTCATCTTTTCCTGAAGAACTAGTCTTCCAGCTGAGAGGCAATCAAAGTGGTAAAGACCATGCAGCAGATTGGGAACAGATGATTTCAGAACAAAACTGAATTTTGGACAGGAGTGTTTGGAGGTGTTGAATGGAAAAGAAAATCTGGGTCCATTTTTCTAAGAAAGGAAATTAAATTGTTGCACATAGTCAGGAGAAAAGACTAAAATGAGAGAAAGAAAGAAGATTAAGAACATAAGAAATGAGTGAGGGCATTTTGGGGAGGGTGCCTATAAATCTCTCTCATCTCCTGCTCTGCTGCAATCAGACCCAAAATGCCCCATGGTACCCTCCTTCCTCGTGCCGTCCCTGCCTGCAGGCAGCTCGCGGTGTCACAGTGCTGCCCCTGCCCACGTCTCTGAGGAGAGAGCCTGGCCTCCAGCAGCAGCCGAGGTGAAAGGCTAGGAGGGGAGGACTGCACAGAGAGATGTGAGGAAACTGCACTGCTCTGTTCAGATGGGAGGGGGTTGTACCCTACTGAGATCTAGGAAAACAAGTGGAAATTGTAGCCATAAGTTTTGAATAAATAAAATAAAATAATAATAATAATAATAATAATAATAATAAAAAACAGTTCTGCAGTTCTAAGGAGAAAATAATATTTGATTAAAAGACAAAACATGTATGGGGTAACTTTTTCATTTCCTGTTCATGATGAAGGTATTACTGACATTATTTAAGCTCTGTTGAAGACATATAACGAGAGTCTAAGCAGATATAAATGTTCTTCTGGAATGTTATTTATAGTTCCTTGGTACCCAGTGCCAAACGTTAATAAGGTTTATGAGAAACCAGTGGAGACTGTAAATTGTTAGACTTCTAATTTAAATCATGTTGCTGACTCCATTTGTTTCCTGCACATTGATCTGACAGTCAGAGATAAATCTGATAAAATTTTCTGAGTTGGAGAGGGATTTGTTTTCTGTCAGTGGGAATCTAACTATTAGAAAGACAAGGAGTGAGGTTATTGGGAACAAAGCCACGGGCAGTAATATACCACACTTGAATACTTCTTTTTTATTTATTTAAATGTTACGGTATTTGATAAATTGCTTATGCAGCCATTTAACTGACTCTTCTGGAAAGTGTTTATTTGCAGTCACCTCAATGTCAGCAGTGAAATGAGCTGGGACTGAAATTTCATTAAGAAAGTCATATTTCATTATTATGGCCCCAGCGATCATCACTCTGTGTACATTAAGTACAAAACCCATAGAATGTTTAAGTAATAATACAGCTATGGCAAAAAATGGGCATGAGCCAGACAGGGCTGTTAACGCACTGGCCATACCAACAGCTTGGGCTCTTGTGGGTCAAATACCTGAAAGATATGTGGGTCTTAATCTTTGAATTCCCTTTGATTTGCCCATTTGAAATTGCAGCCTTAATTTCCTTTAGTGCAAAGAAAACCTCAGAGTACCTGCTCTGTGCCAAATTGAGCCCTCCGGCTGTAAAACCTGAAGGAGGAGGCCAAAAAGAGAGAAAAAAGTTACGAGGATCTTCCTTAGGACGTCTCCTCAGGACAGAAGGTGGTTGTCCTCCTGTTACGAGTCAGGCTGCAGAGGTGGGTGAGCATTCACCCCCTGGACAACCTGACAGACACAGGAGCCTGGGCCAGGGGCTGCTGACCCCTGCTCAAAATGCTGCATCTCCAGCCTCATGGACATTTGCGAGAGCTTCCTGCCTCCCCCATCTGTTCACCTCAGAACCTTCTCATGAAAAAAGACTCCACTATAGAGAAAGTAAGCAGAAAAAAATGCACCGTGGGCCAATAGAGAGTGCAGCTTGGAGGGAGGTGGCTAGGGTCTTTAGGAGGTTCAAATTCAGTGCCTTGACCTATCAAAGCATCCTTGAGTCACTGAGGGAGGTTCAAATTCAGTGCCTTGACCTATCAAAGCATCCTTGAGTCACTGAGCTACTTCAGTGGTTCCCCTCTGTCCCTGTGTCCCATACTCAAACCAGAAATCGTTCTGGTTTCCTACCTTATGGCAAAGTGACATATTAATACCTACCATGGACAAAGGTGGTTCTGCTTGTGGCCCTTGGTATGTGTGTGGATGGGGAGGCATCTTGTAGCACTCCTATTCCTCAGGCATGGGGACCTGCCCCAGAAAAGGGACAAAACTTCCCAGAAGCACAAGTGCTTTTGAAACTCCTGCCATATTATTTCCATTTCAGAGCAGCTAAATTTAGCCTTTTCCAAACGACACTGTAATGTGTGTCTACAAACCTGCTGCTTGCCACAGTTCAACTAAATCAGCTTAAACATTTCTTTACCCAGACATCACTCACTACAAGTCTCGTTGCAAGCTACACTGTAAGAGTTTGGTATTCCTATGAAGGGAGCATGATTCAGAGCCTGTGAAGCCAACAGACAGAATGATAGACAGACACACAGGCAGGGCTGCAAGCAAGTGTCTACAGCAGAAAGCTCCAGTCAGGAGGGGCCTGCTAGGAGGGACGTTTTGCCCAGATATAGCCTTGCACTTTAATTTTTCTTCCCATCACATACCCTGTCACATAAGTGGTCTGACGCACCCCAAAGTGTCACACACTAACTCAGAAGAAAGCTGCAAGATTTGCATACAACTCTGTTATGAGGGTAACCGTGGACTTAGAAGTCTCATCTTGAGGAAACAATATTTGGAAACGAGTCCTGTTCTGTGTGTGTGTGTGTGTGTCTGTGTCTGTGTCTGTGTGTGTTAAGACAGCATCAAGAAGCCCAGTCAAGAATCAGGACATGAAGCACTTCATGGTACTTTATGCTTTAAAGAGATTGATAATACATTGCATTTTATTCCTATTTTCTGTCAATCAGAAAAAATCCTCAAGGAAAATAAGCTTACAGAAATGTACGCTATTTAGACAAAGTAAATAAATCATAGAAGGTAGTGTTATAGTAGTTTTTGTGTGTGTGTGCCTTTGAATATACCAGATTGAACCAAATGAAAATCAAAATACCACAGGAAAATGGAACCAAAGGGGACCTTGAAACATAAGGAGCTTTTAGACAGCTTATCTACACCTTCCCTCCCAACGGTGTGATTCAAACCCTGCAGAAGCTGATGTGTGTCACAGGCTTCAGTGGCTTTAGCTCAGCTCCTCAGTGTTTTACAGTCCCTTCAGAGCAAGAGAAGTCTAGTTCACCTTCTCCCATACACCAAATAAAGTTTCCAAAATGGTACCTCTGCCTTGCTGACTACACTCTTTTTTTTTTTTTTAATTGTACACGTGTATCCCTGAGAAACCTCTCTCCAAGTTCAGGATAAACTCATGTTTCCTCTGCTTGCCAGAAGAAAATGAAAAGTAAAGCCCCATCAATTTTATTGCTCATAATTGTGGATAAAATGCAATATATTTGGCTCATATAAATTTGCTAGCAAATTATATTCAATAAAACCCTGGTGAGCAATTTAAAAGCATAAATCCCCCCATGCTGAAAAAAAGCTCATAAATTATACAAGAAAAAGGAGTGATTTCATCAAAGAGCCAAGCTCTGCCCATGGAATGTTTCAATAGTACTGGATTTATAGTTTTCTGAGAGACGATTTATGATCCCTAATTTTCTGCAATAAAAAGCTCAGCAGGGATTCTCTGAATGAAATATCTTTTAACAAAGAAATAAATAAAAAAATCCATCCAAGAGTGAATGCAGACAATGCCATTCTTGGAGATCTGCCCCTTTCGTATTCCTGCTTCAAAATTAATCATGGAAGACCATAATAAAGATTGCATAGTGAGAAAGGAAAGGAAGACCATTAGACTGAAATAAATGCACTGCACAGTTGGAGAGGGCGTTTCTAGTAATAAATTCACCTGTGACACTTCAGAGCCATTGTCTTTCAGTAAGAATAAAATGATCAGACTGGTTTAAAGGAAAGGTTAAACATTTCCAAAACACGGGAATGGCTATATGATATAAACAAGCTAGAGGGGGAGGATGTATGCGAAGCCTGTGCACATACGTGAAATGTAATCACAGCTAGACACATTGAGAGATTCACTCACCTCTCTTAATTTTAGGGCTCTGATTCACAGTACTTGCCAAATTTAGAGGTGACTGTTCCCATGGGTCATCAGTCACCAGGCAGCAGGGACCATGAATCAGAGTGTACATTTGTCACAGGTCACGGACCGGGGCATTAAGGTGAAGTGAGAATGACAAGTTTTAAGTTAATATGCCAGGTTGTGAATTATGACAGCTGAGGAGGAGACTTAATGTCTCTTTGACTGCTAAAGGAATGGGAGAGAAAAAATCCTAAATCACCTTTTAAAACTCCCACATAAATCACCAAGTTTGTGACCAAGAACTCCCATTTTGAGGATCTGCTACTGGGTGTTATCAGAGAGAAGATAATGGGCTGGATGGGCATTTGCTGTGGTACACTATGGCTGTTTCTCAAGATAAGAAGTTATTATTCCTGCTTTATAGATAAGAAGCTGAGGTACATAAAGATGTAAAGACCTATGTGCATAATCACACAAGCAGACTGGCAGTGCTGGGATCTGAGAGAATTATCTTGCATGTCAGATTGAGGACCGTCCCACCTCTATCATACCAGTCCTCCATACGCAGTCCATGATCCTAGTACACAAGGATAGGGATATCTGCCAGGAAAGCTGGGAGTGGTGAAAGTACCTACATTGCTGGGGTCAGCAGCAAGCACTCAAAAGCTCTCACTCTCTCTGCAGATTTCCAGACTTCAAGAAGCAGAAAAAGGGGGAAGGTGCAGTTCAAGTAGCTTTCCCATTTCTATCCATTGTATTTTCCCTGTTCTTCATTTCCCCTGTGTGAGGGCTCCAACCTAGGCTCCCAAGCTTTCAAATTCCATGGCAAAAGTACAGACACAGGCAGTTAGGGGTTGATCCAACACCCACGCAAGCCTGTAGATGAAAGGACTCTATTTCCTTTGCTAAGCATTAGATTGAGCCTTTGCCTAAACCCACGTAGTACAAATGAGAAGAAAATGCTCAAAAACATTATGTTTTGACAACAAACAATGGGCAGAAAAGGTTGGTGAAGATATTTGACTGACCAGTCTTTTTCTCATCGAGTTTTATTATGAAATAGAACAAGAATTGCTGAAAATAACCTTGGTTCAGCTAACTCTTGTACAGCACAGCAGAGTCAGTTAACAGAGCTTTGGGAAAGAGGGGTAAGAAAACTGTAGCAAGGAGCAAGACTTTTCAAGAAGTTAATTTAAACTCACATTGCAGCTCTGGAAGACTACCAGCTAAGAGTGCTGAGGCAGAACAGCTGGCTGAAAGGAAGGAAGTGGGTCTTTGGAAAGGTAATTTGTAAGTATTAAGCATGCAAGATTTGCTATCTATCATCTATCCCTGCTCCAAAACATTTTACAAGCACTGGGCATTTTGCCCATGTCTGTCCAGCAGGACCTGGGAGTACTTCCTATCTCCTCTGCCTAGATATTCATGCCAACTACATCCTATGCTATGTTGGGAGCAGACCCAGTTGCAGACAGGTCCCCTCCACCCCATGCAGTGGAAACCCAGGAGGCAATTGCAAAGTGTCCCTGATGTGGACAGAGAGTGTGTGCCTGGAGCTAACTTAGCCCATGCTCTGCAAACAACATTTGTGGCTGAAGCAGACCAGGAGAAGGCGTTCATCAACACCTCATTCATTTTTCCCATACCAAGAACAAAAACAAAAACAAAACAAAACAAAACAAAACCAAAAGTCTGCAGCTTGATCATTCACTGCTCTTACAGTGTTGCATTTTGTTTTGTTTTCTGGGAATCCACTATATTTCTGATTGATCAAGAATGCAAATTAAGACTTTGTTAGGAGGTATATTTGTTCTAGTTATCTACAGATATTCCAGTAAAGACATCTATATTCTTTTCATCCAATATTGATACCAGAAGAGATTTCAGGAAATGTATATCTGTAGCCATATATTAACACATCTACTTGGCCTCCCAGTGTACCAAAAACTGTATTTTCTTTAGCAGACAGTGGTATCTGGCTTCCATACCAAATAGCAATAACATTTATTTGACATAAGTAGAAACATCCCTGCAAAACAACATCTCCCCACAAAATAAAGGCATTCAAAACTAAAGCTCTGTGATCCATTCAGTCAGATGAATAGATTAAATTTCGGGGACAAAATGAAATGTCTTTGTAATATACTTTGGAGATAATTCTAACATTTCAGTAAATGAGACTTATCACCAATGATGCAGGGTCCTCATGTGTCTCCTGAAGTACATCAACTGACTGACCTAGGCAGGAGCTATATCTGTACATGAAAGGGCCTTTTACAATCTCCTTCTGTGGGTCTGTCTATGACTTCGGCACAACCAAAAAAAAAAAAAAATCTCTTCTCTTAGTTTTTTATCTTGATCCACAGAATAGACCTGAACCAACCTTTCAAACTTTTACTTGATCCCATATGGAAACTTAGCTCAATAAGGATGGTAACTATTCATGGCATTGTTAAGCCTTACTGCATTAGTACCAGCTGCCAATGATCCGCAACAATAAAAACAGGATTTTTAAACAACCACCCATTATTAGTGCCTAAAACAGCAGAGCTGGATCTCCAGAATAGGTTATGTTCAGAGAAGTGAAGGAACCCTGCCCAAAAGCTTTTTATTCTTTTTCAGCACAATCTAACTGACCTACAATAGATATCTTGCAGCTACTAAAAAAGCAAATAAGCAAATAAGCTGATTCCTCAAATCAAAATACATAAGAGAACATCCAAAAGGAAACAAAAGCAACTAAAAGCAAAATTTGCAGTAGGCACAACAAAAGCATCCTGAGTTGCAGAACTGTCAGTGTATATAGACTGAAAACAGCCAAAGAAATACCACTCAGGAAGGGGTCCAGCTGGAATAAGCAGCCTCACAGATAGTGTTCGTAAAACGCAAGGTAACATTTTTGCATAGTATGTTCATAAACATGCTAGAAACAAGGCTGGAAGGGATCTCAAGAAGTCATTTACTCCATCCTTTTGGTGTGAGGCAAGCTAAATACAGCTGAGAGTGGTATGTCCAGTCTGTTCTTAAAAACTTCTAGTGAAGGCCAAATGAAAGGCATACATGGAGAGTAAGGGAAGAAAATTAATTCCAAACACAATACCTGCCTTCCAAAGGGCCAGATCGCCAAAGCTGACCTATGTGTTATCTACAGAGTCACTTTATTGAAGCAATAAGCTACATCCTTACTGGCAGTTACAAGCCAAAGTACTGGCTATTGGGATCAGAAATCCAGTCCAAATGCTGGGTGCCCTTATTTTCTGCAGAAGAGTTGGAAGGGGATAAGGAGGAAGTGGGAAATGCCCCCCTTGAAAGAGAAAAATACTGCTATTAACACAAGAACAACTGAAATATCTTGGTACGACGAGTTGGCAGCTGGATCCTGATGGCTCATTGGTGTATCCAGGAACTTACCAGCGTTACAGGCCATGGCACTGACCAGCCACAAAGCATAAATTATGATCCTTAAGTCAGCTTCAGTATTGTCAAGGTGTCCCCACATCATTCAGCTGGACTTAATGCAAAGGGGTTTTGGTTTGTTCATGACTGTTTCTGAGAGCTGAAGATATAGTAGGCTTTTCCCAGATTTTGTAAATGTATGATCCAAGATCCAAATGGCATACATTCAAAATTCAGCTGCACCTAGCCACAAAGATTTAGGAGAGGAAAAGATTAAAAACAAAGGCAAGGCAAAAGGCAAGGCAAAAGGCAAAAGGCAAGGCGAGGCAAGGTGAGGCAGGGAAAGGCAAGGCAGGGAAAGGCAAGGCAAGGGAAAGGCAAGGCAAGGCAAGGCAAGGCAAGGCAAGGGAAGGCAAGGAAAGGAAAGGAAAGGAAAGAAATGTTCAACAGTACAAACAGGAGCTTACTAAATAAGCCATGAATGAGCCAGGGGACCTCTATCCTAAATATCACAGTGTAGTTGTTCCTTTCTCCATTTAATTTTTGACATAAGGCTGAAAATGGCTCAAAAGGAAGACAGAGCAAGAGGAGGCTGCGTGCTTTACTGAGGATCAGCTCTAGGATGCCTGTGGAAGTGAATCAATAGAAAGCAAGAGAAAAAATACCAGAAGGAGTACACCAACCTGCCTGCTTGCCCACTGTGGTGATCAGATATCTCCCGGTGATTCTGGGTTATGATGAGACAACTCGGTGCTGATGCTCATGCCAAGCCACAGATACCACAGTCAATTTGTTAGGGAATAACCCTAGGTCTTTCCAGCAGGATATTCACTCCTTCCATATCCTGTCAGTGAGCAATATGGAAAAACTTCCCTCTAATGGGTGAGTGCTGTGTCCTAAAGCAAGACTAGGAAATCATAGTTTGTATTTCATGCATGAAAGTACTGGAGAATTAGAAACTCAGCTGAACCATACAGATTGTATGGTGATGAGGGTGGAAGCTTATTTAAAAAGTGTGGAGGAAGTTATTCTTTGAAGTTTACAGCTGTTGCCATTTCAACCACAAGGCCAAATTTACATCCATGACAGTTGTAAAACACAGTGCAGAATCTAGCTTAAAAATTACATGACTGCTTTCCACCTTTTTGTAGGAGACTTTTGTGTCCTTCTATTTCAATGGCTTTGTCAGGGCAAAGATATTTTTTTGGTTCCCCAGGAAAATGAAGTCTCTTGTTGTTCCCCAAGGTGGGGTAGCTGGGACAGGAGAAGGATCTCAGAGTATCTGCCTCATTTGGGTGGAGGCCAGGCCATTTTCAGTATGCGTGGGATTTCTAATTTCTCCTCTCCATAATGCCTTCCTCCCTCCATGCTCCCCTTAAAACTACCTCTACCAAAAATGTACTTCCCTCCCAGAGGGGTGCTGGCATTGGACTCAACTAGAGATGGAAGAGCACATTGGTGTCCATGCTTATTTTCTTGTGGGCTAACCAGTTATAATCCAGCAAAGGCTCTGGAGATGTGCTTTTCTTGTTATCTGGATAAAAAGCTTATGCTCTTTAGCTACTTCAGTGAGATCCTGAGGCAATGTATTTCGCGTAGTCCATTGAACAAATGACAACAACCTTTCACTACCTTGATTTTACATCCTTGATTAAATTGAGTTGCTTATTTGCACTTTACCTCAGAAGTGGGTGGTCTCTTCACTGTTGTTCCAAAATCAGTGCAACAAGATCAAAATTATCCAAGAACAAACCTTAACATTGCCACATGTGCCCAGTTCAAACCTTCTTTACAAGACCTTTTTGTAAACACCCCTGAACCTGTAGATTGCTTAGTCTGATCATAAGAGCACAGGTGTCGAGGCAGGTGTTCCTCTGTGTTAATCATGCTGTGCAACTCTAAGGCTGATGTGCTAGGGACATCCGTATATGTGATGGGCAAGGAGCAGCCTACTGCATATTTGGCTAGGCGTGTGTGGTGTGATGGACACAGAGCTACTCTGCAATAATTTTAACAGTGTGCGTTGGCATAATAACTGTAGCAAAAATCGCACAAATATTTTGGTTAAGTTCAATAGCAGACTGTAAGGAAAACAATCAGAAAGGATGAAGAATGGCTTGAACTCAGCCAACCCTGCAGTTAACACAGGACAATGGGAAAGTCATGGGCTCGCAGGAGTCCAGTTCTGCTTCCTGCAGGGCCTGCTGAACTGGTTGGGAAAATCAGAGCCAAAAGTCTGACAACCGAGAAGCACAAATGAACTCCGGCTGCATCAGCAGGACTGTCTTTTCAGTGCCAGGGAGATCTTGGGGAGCTGTTCAGGGGCACCAGACCGAGACCCATGCACTCGCTATAGTGTCTGCAGAAGCAAGACCTGCCTTGCCCAGAAGGGCAGAGCTTTGGATAACTTGGAGGATGGGGAAGAATTGCTTATTTTATAAATGCTGTTTGGAAAGGAAAACAATACTATACTTTTGAGAAAGAGGTTTTGTCATTTTGTGGACGTCTTTGTCATACTGTCCATGAGGGAAAGTCCACAGGCATTCAAACATGGCTGGACTTCTTGGTGAAACTTTTCCTCCCTGTACTGAAGCCCCTGGCAACTCAAGGAGAGAAGAGACCCAAACTCCTGAAATCTCCCCCAGCTGGGCAAGGCTCAATGCCCAAAGTGAGTTCAAGATCCAGTTCCCAGTAGCAAAGTCTGGTGGGACTATGGATGTAGAGACCACCCTGCAAGCTCCACAGCCCAGCTGGTCCTGTATCACCTTGTTACAGCACTGGTGGTTGGCTTACCCACATCTCTACTGCCAAGAAGAGCATTAGATAGCCCCTGATGTCTGAGCCAAACTGTTTTCTTTCCCTCTTGCAGGCTTTGCGTCAGAGTCCCAACATCAGAAGGTCAGAAACATTGGTAGTTTTGCAGTCAGTGTGAGTGGGATTATATGTGCTCAAACAGACACACAGGCAAGCTTGTACCATCAGGAAAAAGCATTGCCTAATGGTGCTACAGAAGCTGCCACCTCATGCTAGGACCAAGTATTCTTTGCTCCACTGTAAATAAGAAAGCTAGGCTCATTTAAGTTACCTGAAATCATATTTAACCTGTTATCATATCAATATTTTTTCATGACAATTGCACTGGAGTAGGCACCAGGCTGGCCCAGTTCCTTCCTTCCAGCTCCAGGGCTGTAACAAGATGTGTTAATGCATGTCCTCCTTATGATCATTTGAACATATCCTCACAGCACAGCTTTTCCATACTGCATTTCAGGACTAGCATTTCTCCTCTTCCAAAACCAAACTGCTTATTTAGATGAAATTTCATTGAGACTTCTATGGGCATTATAGATGTGCATCAGTAAGAAAGGGCACAGCCCTTGCTGGACAGCAGTGAACAGTCACTGGCTTATGTATATGAGGACAAGTGACTGCTAGGTCATGTTTAATTTAACCTTACCACACTGGCCATAATTCTGTCTAACCAGAAGAAAACATTGCATGATAGGGAAAACAGGCAGACCACAAACTAAGTATATACCACAAAATCCAGTACAGCATGTTGAGTAAGCAGATGCCACTGGAAAGAAAGTACAATACTATAAGGTACTGAAAAGCTTTAACTGACATCTGCATTTCTTTATTTCTGTCTAAAGGTCTTCTTTAATGGCTGGCTTCATGATTTCATTTTTATTCTTTCAGATGTAAAATGCCGGTAGCTTACATCTGCGATTTTTTGAAAGACATTTTTCTCCCCTTCAGAAACTCAGATAAATTCTTGTTACAGGTGAGTTAATGTTTGCCTCATAGGTGATTTCTGAGAAGCACTGGTGGGTTACTTGAAAAAAGGTCATATTTGATCACACATAAAGAAAACAGGATTTAGCTGGATAAAGAATCAGCAGCAAAAACAAAAGGTTTGTCAACCTCAGATAACCTAAGTAGCACCTTTGCCCTTTAGCAGGGAGCTAGTCTTGAAAAGCAATGCTAACAAGGGAAGGACTGGCCCACAAGAGTGGCAACTTCTTCTCTTCTGTCCACAGTTCCGCATAGAAACTACGGCTCAAAAATCTCAGCAGGGACTTGGATGCTGAGTACCTCATGCTTTGGATGCACAACTTGAAAAATATTAAAGGGGCCCAATTTTAAGGAGGTCTCTCAAAAATCAAGCTTTGTTTTGGATATCATAAAATACTCAGTATCACCAGACAGTTGTTGAGATCTTGGCTAGAAAGTACATCCTCCCATAAGCAGTATGCACATCTTCACAACAGGAACCCAGTCTGCTGTTTGTGATGCTTGGCATTCTAACCTCAAGTAAATACACCAAGTAATCTGCAGGATATGTCTCTGAGCATGCTTACATGGTAATAATGATGTTAGAGTAGAATGTCCATATGATTTATTATGCGTTGTGAAATAAAGCAAAGCCAATCTCTTCCCACCATGGGAAGTACCATCACAGTAGAAAATGGAAACAAGAAAAAATGAAATACCACCCAGGCCTGGTTCAAACATGCAAACTTTCTAATAAAATATCAGAACCAGATGCTGCTAAAGATGAGTGATAATTAAAGAAGATAAATTAAAGAAATGTTTTTCCAGGGAATGACTCTACTGCACACAAATTGTTTCAGCATGGGGAAAAAATATAATAAAATTACTGCTGCTGTCTGTTTTCAAAAGTTTCCATTAATGAGTCAGGGCAGGTTCCCTGCTAAATTCCCTCATATCCAGGCTCCCTCTTTGCCTCTGTTGGTTTAATCTCAGTGTGGTTTAGCAGAGTGAACAGAGGACCGAGCGCCAGGAGCTCGGTTCCAGCACTGACTCACTGTGTGGGCTCTGTTATGTCATTCTCAGGGCAGGTCAGCCCTGGAAAGCAAAGCTGTAAAAACGGTGTTGAGGGGTCCAGAGCCTGACGGCCGTCCCATTCTCCCCATTGGATGCGAACAGTTCACTGGAGGTTTTTCCCTGACTGCCAGCCTAGCGAGCTGATTGCAGGCTAAGCTGGTGTCATGTGATTTTTTCAGTCTGGTGTCTCATCGCAAGAAATGAGTACCTTCAAAGCCAAACTGTGCAGACACCTGTGCAAACTCACAGCAGGAAATATGGCCTGAGCACTGCAGATGGAGGGCGGATGCAGCAGACCCTCTAAGACCACCCTGGAGCTTCATGCTCCTGTGTATAAACTCATCTAAGTCCAGGTTGTTGTTAAGCTTCATCTTAGCTAAACACGAGATCATGTTTAAGCCCCTTGAAGACTTTTAATTTCTTTAGATTTCTTGCACACAGAAAAGTGCCTATCCAATTGCCGTAGGCATTTTCATAGCAAATAAAATAACGTGCTACACAGGGAAAGAAAAAGAATAAAATGAAACCATGTAAATACATGGCCTAGTTCCCTTTTAACCACATGTTCCCCAAGCTCATAACCTCTGTAAATGCCTGTGAGGAATAATGTGGTTTGCAGTGTGCCTTTCAGGTCAACAAATCTGGCCTATGTCAGACTGAACACGGGCTCAGACACATGATCAGGTTCCCGTTGCTTAATGAGTTACCATGTGGTGAGTGTCTGTGCGAGCACGCTTCGCACATGGCAAAAGCAAGGTAAAACGCCAGGGGTCTAAGCGGCCTTGCTGAGGTCTCAGTGACGGGACTCTTGCCTCCTTGTCTGACGGGCTACGAGCACGAGCACGGCCAGGCGCTGCGGCTTGGCTGCTGCACCCCAGCTCACTCGGCCAAGGTAACCCAACCGCGTGTCTCGGATTCGAGTGTCAAAGCCAAGAGAGCTTCACGAAGGACATGGGGCTTGCAGCTCCTTCTCCTAGACAGCAGGGTCAAGCTGAATAGGTGCACATGCACGCACACACACAGAGAGTCAGGAGCAGGGCCTGGCCTCTCAAGCATCCAAGCTCCAAGCTCCTGCAGATGTTTCAGCTAAAACTGAGAATTTATCCTGCAGTCGAGACTATGCAAGCTAAACCTGTCCGCGGGCCATGAGTCTATTAGGCTTGCATGTGGTAGCGCCAGCTGCTCTCTGCACCTTCCCCTTCCCCACGCCTCCCAGCCGCCCCGTCCTGGGAGCACTCCGCAGCAGTTCAACCACAAGGGGACAAAGGCATGGACAACAGCAGCCAGGGCTGCTTCCAAACGATAAAAGCCGTGATCTGCTAGCCAGACTTGGAGAGGAAAGAACAGTGCTGACCACAGCTCTCACTAGATCCTCTAAAAAGTACATTTATTAAGACCCTCTGCCCCCTGCAGAACTTTGAACTTGAAATAAGTTTTGGTTATACATCTCATAGGAAGCTTGGCAACCTCCCCTCAGTCTCTGCTTCACTCGTGCGTGCTACCAGCCCTGCAGGGTGTCTGCCCCGGGTTAAGCTTCTCATGCAGGGCAGGCTTCCCCAGAGACTTTGGATGCTGGAGTCTGCGGAAGAGGAAGGGAGAAAAGAGGGATGTGGAAAAGGCAGGGGGGAGAGGAGAGGAGAGGAGAGGAGAGGAGAGGAGGTATGTCTGACTAAAAGCCTGGGCACAAGAAGATACCTTTCTCCTGTCAGGCATATCATCCATGTAACATGACTGCCTTAATAATTAATAACCAGATAAAATAAAATTTAAATCATATATGGTTTGTAACCAGGAAACCAGTTCCTTCTTAGAAAAATTAAGGCCAAGTCAAGCTTCTCCATCTTGTACTTCTGCACTTGATTTCTTCTATCAATATATAAAACCTTTCACTTGTCATTGTATAATTCAAACATAACTATTTCAGGCCACATNAAAGGAAAGGAAAGGAAAGGAAAGGAAAGGAAAGGAAAGGAAAGGAAAGGAAAGGAAAGGAAAGGAAAGGAAAGGAAAGGAAAAGAAAAGAAAAGAAAAGAAAAGAAAAGAAAAGAAAAGAAAAGAAAAGAAAAGAAAAGAAAAGAAAAGAAAAGAAAAGAAAAGAAAAGAAAAGAAAAGGAGACATGAATCTGGGTGTGCAATTTATATATGAGGGAAAGTTTAAACCAGTGTGATTGGCAAGAATACAATGTTACTAAAAGCCACAGACATGCTAATTGGTGAGTCATTTTAAGTAAACCCTATTGATCTTGTAAGTTTGCCAGCTTTCAATTTTCACTTTTGCTTGAAAACAGCTCAGAAAATAAGGCTTAACCAGAAACTCATGATCGGTGACTTTTTAATCCAATTTTTTAGCAATCGTAACCCATCTGTCTCGAAGGGAGCCGTTGTTTGATCAAGGAAACAGTTACAGCAAGCTTCCCTGTAGACACCTAAGCAGCTCCCAAAGTGGGCTGGAGACACACATTTGAGGTAGGTGAAGTCCTGTGCACCTTTCTCCTGCTGCTGCAAACCAGGATGTTGTTTTTAATGGAGGTCCTCACTGCCAGCAACCAGTTTTAGGTGTATCAGCAATAACCACCAGAGGCCCATGACGGAATCACAGACCAGTTGATGTGGTACCTCTGGAGGTCACCTGCTCCAACACCCTGCCCAAGCAGGGCCACCCAGAGCAGGGTGCGCAGGGCCATGTCCAGATGCTTTTGAAGATCTCCAAGGAGGAAGACCCCACAGCCTCTCTGCGTAACCTGTGCCAGGGACACCTTGGCCACGCCACTGAAGCCGAATGGCCCAGCTTGGCTCAGCGCAGCTCTGTTTTCTGTTGTTCTCATGCCCGTGCCCAGCACAGGAGCTCTGAGCTCTTCCTCACAGTGCCCTCAGAAATGTGACTGGCGTCATCTTCTTGCAGACAGTAAACAAATAGGTGGAGCACCTGCTGTGTTTTCTCTGTGAGTTAAGAAAAGGGGAGGGCATGAACAGAGCATGCAAAGGAACAAAAAAATAATTAAAAAAAGAAACTTTTATGATATTATCCCATTCCTCCTTTATTATTTGGGTCGTAAAGGCAAACTTTACAGCAATGGCCAAGGCAGGTAACCCTGCTGTCCAGGCAGCTCCTCTGCCACAGTTAAGGAGGCCTGCTCCTCCCTGAGGGAAGCACCGGCTCCTGCAGGATCCTGAGCCACCGTGATAGAGGGACGGGCTCCTGCTCCCCCTCCAAGGCAGCATCATTAAGCAGGCACAGGCTTCCCACATTCTTAACCAAAATATTTACTTTATATGTGCTGAAACAAAATTTGGAAAAGTGAAGAATAATATTTATTTTGACAAAGTTAAATTGCATTAAAGTTTAAAGTGAAAATTAGATGCATGCACATATACTGAGGGCATTATCCACTAATCACGGGAACATAAAAGAACTGGAAAATACCCTCCTCCACTGCCACTAGGAAAGTTGGTCTGGACTAAATTACAGGCAAAATGTATAATTAAGCAAGCTATTATTACCCAGTGTCTTAGCAGATGCTGACCTCGTTTGTGATGATTTGGATAAGAATTCGGCTGAGGTTTGATTTCACAGCTGTGTCCATAATGTCTTGGACCTGCCGGACTGCCCCAGTAACTCTCCGCATGTTAGCACTGGTGTCTGAGTGCAGTGATTACGGTCGGGGACTTTAGCTTCTCAGGAAAGAGAAAATGGCTTTACTGATCTGTCAGCCAGGCTTAATGCTTGAAACCTGCATTTAATCCCTTTGAAGAACCTTAATATTCCACTAGTACAAGGAGGGGGGACCTTCCACTGCTGTGTTATTCCGTTATTTTTATTTTTTGCAGGTGTACGTTTGTGGCTTAGTTACTGAAATAATAATTCTGCTGGAAATAGCATTGGCATGAGAGATGAGCTGCCAAAGTGTTATGGGCTCAGTAATTTGTACATGGAAATGAGGATCCAGGGAACGTCATGAATATCAGTGGCCCGAGGAGTTTATGATTAAAACATGATGCTGATCTTTTATGATTTCTACAGCTAATTAGCAAGATTTATAAGCATCTAACAAAAAACAAGGCTGAACACAGTAATGATCCTTATTTTCCACTTGGAGCAGTAAACTACTGGCTTCTAAAATAGAAGGAAAATGAGAGGAACAAACACTCCTATCTCTTCTCTTTTTAGACTAATCGTTCCTTTCTTTTCCATAGGATGAGTGAATGCCTCTCAGGTGGCAAGCATGAAGCCTGTGACTTATTCATATCGATGGCAATACCTCATTGATTTAATACAGAAAAGATTTCCTGCTGTTTCCTTATGGCTTCAGACTAACACGGGTTTTGTTTCCCAGCAGCATGTTGGGGGAATGCGAGACGTCTGAAAAAGCCCCTTCCACCAACATATACTTGGTTGATTCTGTTCCCCAGAGGTGCAGAAGGAAAAGGAGAAAATAAAAAAGAAATTCCAGGCTGGTATTCCCTACAGGAGCGAAATGCTCGGTCTGCAACTGTCAGCCCGCTGGGGCCCCCTGTTCCCAGGAGGGTTTCCAGCCGGCAGCGCGTGTGTGACCTGCCTGGATGCTGACGGTGTGCTCCGCAGCGGGGCTCTGCGTGGCCTGGGACCTTTTCCTCAAGCTCCTGTGCGTCCAGAAGCCCAAACATCCTCACGTAGTCACACACTGGAAAATGCTAACCGATGTGCAAAAGGTCTGAAATTCTGCCTGTGCTTTTCCAGCTAGAAAAGGAGACATGCTCCAGAAAACTTGGTTGTGTGGAAATCTGATTGCGTAGGATGACTCTTGCTCAAAGTATGGATTAAAAAAATATTATTATTGAAGCCTTTGGCAAAGGAATTGCTCCAGTGCAGACCCACAGCAACTAGAGTCAGATGGGGTGGCTGGTTCTGGTTTGAGCAGAGCCAGCTAATGTGTAGGCACAGCCGAGATCTCCCCCAGAATGGCTGTTTCGGCCAGGGTTTCCTTCGCTCCGTGTTGCCTTCGGGAAGAGGCTCTCTCGCTGCAGCGGGCGCTGCCCTTTCTCGCAGCTGGGGCAGGTACCTCGCCCACATCTAGCCAGGAGTGCAAGGAGCACCCCTGGGTCCGTGCTTTCCCGTCTGGGATGCGCGGGTCCTCTGCTGCGTGGGCAGCAGCTCTCCTGGGGTGGATGAGCTCTGCTCCATCATGAGGAAGGAGCAGTCACCCCAGGGCTGACTTCAGAGGGCTGTTCTTTGTTTTTTGGCAGTTGAAAGCTTCTAGCGGTGGGCACAGCATCTTCCTGTGTCCATGGAAAATGCTTTACCAATTCTGCATGTCACCACAATGTAGTAATTAAAAATACACTGTCTTATTAGACAGTTAGTGTGACCGCAAAAGTCCATTTATAAAGCTCCATCTATTTATACGGGAGCTGTGTCTGCTCAGCTCACAGATATACAAAGACTGGTGTGCCATGGTTAATAGCTTCCTAGTATTTTATTATTTTTTAATGAACCACTGTCATCACCTCCTCCAGTATTTTTTTTCTTGTTCCTGTATTCCTAGACAGCTGGCCTAAGTTGGGAATAACGGGATAATTTCCACTCCAGCAATGGTTTGGCGCTAATGTCAGCGTCTGGTAGCTGGTGCATCCTTAAGACACAGAGTTTGCTGGAGTTTATGGTGAGAGCCATGCTGGCTGAATGCCATACTCTCCATTTTCACCTCCAAAACCAGTCAATTTTTTGGTGAAATGGACTGGGAACAATTGCATGGAAACATTTTTGGAGAGTTTCTGGTCTAACATCAGCTAGAGAGGTTTAGGCAGCAAATTTCCACCCAAGTGGCACCTAGGGTCCTGCTTTCTTGGCTGGAGGTGCTTCAGACCACGGGCAGATCACATCAGGATCTCCAGCAGCAAAGACGCAGCCAGCGAGAGCAGCATCAGCAGAGCTTGCCCGCATCGTACACAGCCTGCATGCCCAAAGCAGGGCTGCGCAGGGCCGCAAAGCCCTCGAAACAGGGCTGTGGGTGAAGGGACCCATCCCAAATCAAAGCGGGGTGGTGGGGGACCCCGTGGCAGGTCAGACCCTTGCCCCCAGCACAGGGAGCAGGGTCCCCCTTTTACAGGTGTGCAGGGAAATGAGGGAGCAACGGGCAGCCGGTGCTCCCATCCCAAGCATGTGTGCTCCAGATGTGCCCGGAGTGAAACCCAGCCAGCGAGGAATATTATTTATAATAATAATAATAATAACAATATTAATAACATAAGAACATCTGGTAGTGTTTCTTTTCCATCTACCATTTGGCTGAAGGCAGAGCATCCGGGTGACATGACAATCGGCATTTCTGTTTCCAATTTAACCCGAGTCCAGCTGCTGCAGTGACTCAGAGACAGGCACTTCCAGGGACATGTCCCTGGCTCCTGGGCTCGGCTGGCCCCACAGGTGTCACTCGTGCCAGTACTGGCTGCAGGATCACCTAAAATCATCTGGGTTTGGGTTTTCTTCATCAGCTATTTCACAGGAGACTGCGAGGGGCTTTTACACTTCCATGGCTCCTTTCCATCCTGCCCTGTGAGAAAGCTATCCAGCTATACCGGTGTACGGTTTCAGACAGAAAACAAAGGCTGGCTATTTTGTAATCAAAACAAAAGTGGCTGTGCTACATATTTCACGCTATTGAAAGTATATTTGACTAAATACATGTTTAAACTGTTTTGGTATTGTTTTCAATTTCAGGGCTTTCAGACGTGTCCAGTAAATGTATCACTTCCACCTATGAAGATTTCAGTCTTGACACGCAACTAGCATGCAGCCTAAAAAATTAACACTGTGATTAAAAGCCTGCGCTCCAGCTTTTCTCTCCTCATTATACTGACAGAAAGCTAAAAGCAAAATTACCAAGGCAGCTGCGGCTGCTGCTCCCAAACCGAATGTGGGTGTAGTGGAAATCGTTTCACCCGTACTGCTCACCATTAGTTCCTCCCAGCGAGTTGTAAGCTGAGGCGTTCACTTCGCTGGGCAAGAGGGTCGACTCCACAACCGTGGACGAGGCGATCGTTTTGAAGCAGATGACACACTATGCGCAGTCTCTCATCTACTGTAAATTTATACAGGTTGATGATAAACTTAAAATGTGCTCTATTAAAACTTCATGTTCAAGAATAATGTTCATTTAAGTATTTGAACGTTCTCCCTTAAGTCATTAAAGATTGAGATTTATGTCGAGCAAATGAAGAGGCCCCCGTACGCCTTTGGAGACATATATCCTGTTCCTGTCCTTGGGGCCAGCCACAACTGCACGTACACTCAAGGACAAGCTAGGCTCCAACACTCATTATGTTATCACATTTGCATATGAAGCAGCAAAAGTTGCTGATAGACAGAAAATCTAGGCCTTTGGCTCAGCACTTGTCCAATTATTAAAATCAGATGCTTTAGATCACATCTTATTATAAATAAATCCATTTCTTCTAATGTACTTTACACACCACTCTGTAAATTATAGGTTCGATTAAATCTAATTATGCAGCTAGACCTCCTGGTTTATGCAGCTGAATTTATGGGGCAATGTTAGTTGCAAGACTGTTCCCATCGCCTCTGGTTCTAGTGTAACGATTCTTAAATACTTAAGGTGAAAATCGCAATAGTGCGAAGCCAGGAATTAGAGTTAATTCTACCTCCAGCCTTATTTTAATCCCCACGCAGGCTCCCTGTTGTCACAAATATTATTAGCACATGAAACCTGCTGACTGCTGAAGTTTGGGGAATTCCAGTAGCTCAAGAATTTCCACACCCTTATATCCGGCATATTTTCTGGAGCAGATGCTCAGCTGGTGTGCATCGATCGCAAAGGTCCCCCGGTTCCGAGGCTGAGCCGGCAATGCAGTGCGGCTTCGCCACACGGAGCTGGGGCCAGCTCTGAGCCCTTGGCTGGCGAACGAAGGACTTTGGGGCTTGGCAACAAGCCGGGCACGGGCGGCTCTGAGCCCAGCCACCGGTGCCAGTGCTCGCCCTCCCCTCGGCACGGGACCGCGCACACGGGCGCAACGAGGGCTTCATGCCACACGGCATGCTGGCAAGCTGGGAGTGTGCTTGGGTTCCTGCGGAGCCTTGCCGCGGTCCCTTCTCCTCAGGGAAGGGCCGGGCTGCCCGCTGGGGCGCAGAGGTGCTGCTCCGTGGCCGCAGGCAGCGCCGGCCTCATGTGGGGGCCATGCAGAGGAAGAGGTAAGAGCCAGCTTGCTTGCGGCGCTCGCGGGTCCGAGGCAAGGAGCTCGGCGTGGAAATGTGAGTGGGGATTTGGCAGCCAAACAGCCAGAGGAGAGGGGAAGACGCAGCGTGGAAATGAGCAGACATGGGAAAAAAAAATGGGAAGGAAAAAAGAGAGAGATATAATCAGAAATAATCTGAAGCAATACTGTTAATATGCTATGCATAACAATGTCCTTGATGACAGTCCAGGGGTCTGAGCTTGGGCCAGGGAACTGTCTGCTAGAAAGGAGTGAGTCGTTATGTAGGCTCATGCTATGAATAATGACAGAGCTCAGTAAATCTTACCTTGTGCGCTGTAAACAAGTCCTTGTTCCTGCGGCTCAGGAAGAGTCCTTCCAAGTCCAGAATTTATTTGTCTCCCAGCTACACAGATCAGAGGTCCGGCTTCACAGGCACAACTGAAACACTGAGCACTGCACTGGTTGCATGTATCTTTTACCATTAAAAGGTGCGATTCACCTTTTTGCAAGATGCTGAGCCCATCTGTTCACTTTCTCTTTCCCATCACACATCTTACCCCTCAGAAATGGGGTCCTCCCTCCACTCTGCAGGCTACTCTCTCGTGTAAGAGCGCTTTTGCTTTATGGGAACTAAAGAAGTATTTGCCCAGGAGCATCCGTAGAGGTGGTTCCTGTCTGGACCTGCAAGATTTGGTGTGGTGGGAGAGTGGGAACCAGATCTCCAGTCTCCAGAGAGGTCTAACAGCCTGGTGAAGGAGCCTGGCCTCTTCTGGTGTTTGCCCTGAATGTGATAATTAAATCCTTTCAACCAAACATGAGAGCTTGAACAGGGAGACTCGGTGCCCCACCACAGAGCTCTCTAACCCTTTTCTCCTACAAGGTGGGACAAACAGCCCTGGATCCTCCTAGCAAAGGAGGGGTCTCACACTGGGTGTCCCACGGACTGGGTAAGCAGCTAACACTGGAGGAGCCAAAACCCCTTCTCAGTCCTTTGGGGTCTGCCTTGCGTTACCCTGAGAGGTAAGCAGTGAGCCAGACAGTCTTTGATTACCAGGTCTCTGCAGCGGATGACCGCATGCCTTCACACAGAGGTGCTCTTCTCCCCACCTCAGTAGGTTACGGTCTATTGCTAAGAAATCCTGAATATCGACATTGATTTTCTGGTAAGATTTTTGTTGTTTATTAGAATGCACGTGTAGAATGCTGATGAAAGATCCCCAGAGCAATGTGTGTTATGGTGTTAACATCGCTAATCCAGAGGGAATATCAGTGATTCATATTTCTGCAGGCGTGTCATCTGAAAGAGCAGCTTATTAAATGCTGAATAGAATACTATTACAGAAGGACACAGAAATCAAATAGGAGAGGGCACACACACTTCTGGCCACACTAAAATATAACCCTAGGAATGAATACTGCAATTTATTAGACATTTCTGCTGCTTTATGCTTTCTTCCAAAGGCTGCCTTTGATCATCAGTCAGAGGCAAGGCACCTTCCTCTCCTGCTGGCCAAGGAAAGAAAAATCTTTCTACCAAAAAGGGCCTGGAAGAGAGTAGACGCAGTCTACCTGGCAGTTACAATCTGGGAGTCTCCAAGGACGTCAGCATCTTCCAAGCATCCATGCCCACAAACTTCCTTCAACATTCAGACCTGTTTTTCAGCAGAGACAACGTGTTGACCCTGCCACCCCAAGGAGAACGCTGCTCGCAGGGGAGCTGCCTCTTGACTCCCGGTTGGCATTGCTGCTGGTGAGCTGCGGGCTGGTGCTCTGCAGGAAGGAAGAGAGAATAATTCTGGGGTTCGTGCGGAGACAGCACTGGAGAGGCCAGTAAATGGGAGGCAGAGGTGAGGACAACTAGAGTCCTACTGACTGCTGGCAGCAAGCGACTCCGAGCACAGTCCCTTCCACCCTCTTTATTAAGAAGAACGAAAGGGCTGAAGAAGAGGAGAAGCCGTCCAGCTCAGTGAATCAGGATGGAGAGTCCATCTCTGCAATGCGTAAATGCTCTGGTCCAGCTCCCACCACAACATGTCAGAAGCTGGAACCCTAAGCCCACTTTCCTTTCACCAACTTTTGCTAATGTGGGACCTTAAACCACACATTTTGGGGGATCAAGAGACAAGAGTGCTACTGGCTGAGTTACAATGAACTAAATGAGCAGCAAAGTGACTGCACATGGGTAATAAAAGTAATAGCTGGTGGGAAGCATGAGGAATCATTTGAGTGATGCAAGAGAGAGGATATACATCTGAGTCTATTTTTCATAGGCAAACAGATGAAAACTAGTTCTCCAGCAAAGCTGGGGTACAGCCAGGGACTTAGATGTTGCAATGTTTTAATTTGTAGATTTCCTGTTGCTTAGCAGACTCCTCAGCCAGGACTTAGACAGTCAAGATACAAGTCCCAGGGAGAATTAGGTAGTTTTGAATAGTATTCCTAGAAACCAGCACATTGAGCATGAAGTTATTCACACTGGCCTGGAGAAACCACAGAAGAAAAGAGCAGGACCACAGTCAGACAGCAGAAACCTCTGTGCTCAGTCCTGAGTCTGCTCCTGAAGGTAGGTGCTCGAGCTCAATTAACCCTCCGTCACAAAAAGACACCTCACTCTTCTCTTCCTCCCCTTGCACTCAGTATCGCGGTAGCTAGATCGCTCCCCACAGAGAAGGGAAACCTGCTTCAAACCCCCACGCTGCCCGACCTGTGGCGAGGATGTGCTCGACTCCCGCACATCACGCGCGAGCACACGCATCGGTCCGGTTCACCCGCTCTCCCCCCAGCCACTACACAAAGTGAGATGGCTTCAGCAAGAGAAACCGAGGAAGGCTCGCCGTGAAGCACCAGGTGACGCGGTAAGCAGCATGCTGACAGAGGATACAAGAGCATTTTTTTGTTCCAAACCAGCTGGAGAGTGCGAGTCTGCAAAAATAGCCCACATCCCAGGTCAGCCTTCTGTCTTCTGGGTAACATCTGTCTGATACATCCATAACAGCCTGATTGATGTCTGCTTGCAAAAGCGGGACCCAGTCTGAGGAGAAGCACGAAGGCTGTCCTAGCAGTGTGGCGAGGGAGGACTTGCTGCACCTGGGAATCGACGCAAGGACCTGGGGGCAAGCGGGGCTCGGCAAAGGTCGGCCACGCCAAGGCTGAAGCTGTGGCAGGCATGACAACAGGTAGAGGTTTGGGTAGACAGCAAGGGCTTTCAATTGTGCCTAGAAATCAGGATGAAGGTGCCCTGAAGTGATACGCATCTGATACTAACAGACCCATAGCCGCCTGTGTTACTCAATGTGAAGATGCAGGTGGACTTTGTAAAAGCTTAGCGTAGAGGAATTTCACAGCCAGCTCTTTGTCAGCATTTTCTCGCTCCTGATGGACAGGCTTTTGTTATCTTCCCTCCTTCATGATACCTTGTGAAGGAAGGCTCTGCTCTCCCTGAGGAAGAGGAGCACAGCTGTGTATTTCTTTTATATTGGATGCAGTATCTGTTGAACCCGGCCAAAATTTTCACTCCTCCTTAGGCTTCCTTATTAAGTATATGAGAGTAATATTTATGTGAAATCAGCTGAGAGCTATACATCCAAAAGACAACTATCCCAAAGAATATTTATGTGATTTTATTCAGCTAACAGTAAAATGCTACAGACTTGCCTTCACAGAATCCATTTACACAACACTATAATATGCACAGCTGCACATTGCTTGGTGGGAACCTCTCCACTGATTTCAGTAGGTTAGTGTGCAGACCTTAAGGCGCTGACGAAACCTGCCTTAAAATGATTAACAGTATATTTCTCATTGCCATATATTCTTGAATATACAAGAATATTCTTGAAAGCATAGTCTTGGAACGTCATTTTGAAATCGCTGTGTGTTATATATGCTTCAGGCTTATATCGAGGATTTTATGAAATTTAAGAGTAGTGAAATGTGCACTAAGTCATTTTCACAATGATGTTTGCAATACGGCACCACTCCCAGTCCTTGATTCTGTGGATTTCTGTCTCTGTGGCTGCCAGTGAAACCCTTATTTCCTTCTGTAGGAAAAAGAAATTTCAGTAGTGTCTTATCGAGCTCCTTAAGACAGGCTTCCCTGCTAGATAAACTATGGCAATATGAAACCATGGGAAAGCCATCTGCACACCCTTTTGCCCAGAACAACTGTAAATGTACAAGTAAACATGCTATTGAATAAACGAAAAAGTCTTTGGGTTAATGACGATGCGTTCCAATATCCAACTTGTTGTCTGCTAAGAGAACATTCTAGACTAAATGGATTGAGATCAGCAGGACTTGAACAGTGCTGTTGATGTAGATGTTTTATTTGACCAGTTAATGAATTGTGCTACAGAAAGTGTACTGAGTCTAGTCTGAGTAAGAAGAGTCAAAAAACAGATAATTTTTCTGACCATGCAAGGCCATCTCCCACCTCTCAACAACAGCCCAGACTACTCCATTGTTATAATTAAGGTTACGTGGGGTATTATTGGTGGCAAAACTTTGTCCAATAAACAGACCCTATTTAGCAATCGACTGGACAAAACAATAGCAAATAGACCATGCAAGCAGTAATCCTGTGCTGGCAGCGATGGACACTGGATGATCTAACTGACCTCCTGCATTTGAACCTTCTCATCTATCACTGGCTACGGGCTGCAGAAGAATGAAAAATGTGCAAGATGAAAACAGGTTTAACAATAGAAAAAGAAAACACAACTGCAAATGCAGAATGCAGTAAGATTGCTCAAGATGCAAATTATAACCAGACCCAGGGACAGATTAAGAAATGATGAGTATACTCAGAGTGCCAGACTCTAAATAGTAGGTTACTGTAATGTCTCCTTTTTAACCCCACTCAGCCAACAGCGAGCTTCCTTTGTGGGACTTGCATCTCTGCATGTTCAGGAAGTGGGTAGAAATGCACATTCAAAGCTCCAGCTCTACTTCTAGGTCTATAGCACCGTAGAGGCAACAACCCAGACTTCATTCTGCAACTAGAAGAGTCGTGAAATTAGTTCATCTAATCTGAGGCAGCCCAAGGATGGAAAAAAGAGGTCTGTGGGAGGTGGTGCGATTGACACATCACCTCTGAATACAGCTCTATAAACTCTGATTTCCTAGAGTTTATGCTAGAGGCTAGAGTTTATGCCAAATGTAGTGCTGCAATTAGCTGAAAGAAAGCCTTCGACTTCTACTATAATCAGCCTGAAAATCTTTGGTTTGTAGAACATGTTGATCTGCACATTGTTTCCATGTGTGCTGATTTGTTATCACCTTGTGCACATATTGCAACCAGCCCCATCAGGCTAGCCATGGCCAAAGGACAACAGCATGTTAAGTGCTTCTCAACACCTTCTCTCTCCAAGATGTAACACGAAAGGATTCTCCATCCATTTTTGTAGGCTCAGGCCCATCACCTGACCAGACAAAATACAGGAAAAGTGACTGTTCTGCTCTAGAGCTGGTCTCCTTCCTTCCTTTGATAAATGCTGTATTTGCTTCACAGTTCCTGATGAAGAAGCAATTCTAATGTCACCCAGCCATCAGGTTCTGCGGGTTGGCAGCCCCTATTGGCAGGCGTAAAGACAGTTTTATTATCAACACTTCTAATCAAATTGTTTGATTACAAGATTAAGTTGCAAATATGCAAAATGATTAGCCCAAATGCCAAGGTTTTCTTACTCATTACCGACCCTTTTATCCAACCAATAGTAGGATACAAAAAGGTTCACAGGTTTTTGTAAGGCTACATCGTTCTTCAGTTAAGAAGGGCTGAGAAATACTAGCCTTATTCAAAATAGTCAAAGAGGCTACAAATCCTTCTGCTCTCTGCCATATGGTTTTCAAAGCTAGATTAAGAAGGAAAAAATATAACCTTAAAGTAGACAGACCAACCTTCCCCAGATTCTTAGCTGCAATAGAAATGGAGTTGGAAATGTCCATATGAATGATTCTTTATTTTGCAGTTTTCCAATTTCTTCTCCTGCAAGTAGAATTAATAATAAGTTTATGTTCATTCTATACCTCAGAATCTTTAAGGAAACCAAGTGCTGTCCTCTGTCTCTAACAAAAGGTCCCCAATCTCAGCATTAGCCCAACAGCTCTAATAAACATTTACAGGTTGCCACTGAACAATTTCTTTGCAAATCAGATTGACACAGAACAATTTCCTTGGCCAAGGAAAACAAGAATTCAGCCAAAAAAAGACAAAAAATCCCCTTTCCCCTCAATTGTCAGGCAAACACACAACTGTAATAATATTTGAGCATATTTTATCATCAAAATCAACTACTTCACTCTTAAACAACTTACACTCTTTAGCCAACCATCCAACTAAAGTATTGCCTTGTCCAAACAATTAGTCATACTTTAAACCAATGATAACAGGCAAGATCATGGTTTCCATAATAAATAGAGTGATCATTTTTAGCAGAAACTATACTTTGTGTCTGTTTCTCCAATATATATGTTATTGCATATACATTGATGTAGTTAATATTCAGATGATAACTGATGGAGAATAGACAAGAAACCAAGGCTGGCGTAGATCCTACTTCATCCCAAGTTTCTGCTTCTGGGACAGGAGTCAGCAAAATGAAAGGTCTTCAAAAACTTTGTTCTGTCGTAAGCAATGAATAAGAAAGAGGAAGGTAAACCCACAAAAGAACCAGAACAAGATGATACCTCAGGATTTCAAACTCTCTTCCAATTTGTATAAACAGGATATTTCCTTTGTGTTTTAGATCCCTACCCCACCCTATGTTCCATTGCACATTATAAATAGAGGTCCCAACCATTGAACTGACTGAGTTACTACAATATGATCCCAGAAGAAGAACCGCAATCCCCGGGAGAACTCAGGTGGTCAGCCCATGAGGCCAGCTGGTTTGCACCTGGGAACTGGTGGGCTCTTTCACCAGGGTGAAGCAGCCACGTTGTAGCCAAGTGCACGGCACATTTTGGTCCTTCTAAGCCCCACACCTCTGGGCACAAAGCTATGCTTCAACAGAAAGGGTGCCAACAGCACAAAACAAAGCAACTCAACACACCAACTCTGGCTGTCCACCACAGTCAGAGAACGGGTGTCCTTTTTGGCCTGTGACATCCAGGCAAAGACTCCTTTCCCCTTTACCAGCCCGCCTAGGCAGTGCTAAGAGGAAGCCATCACCCCTTCCAGGCTGCTGATTCTTCACCTTGGCAGGGGCTGGCCACAGCAGGACCCCCTTTCTCACAAGGACCAGCTGAACGAAAGTCTTGGGACATTCAGAACACAAAGACAGGGTTTGGTGGTGGTTTTTTGTTGTTGGTTTTGTTGTTTTTTTTTTTTTTCAGGCAGAAGTTTATGTAACGGAGAGCACCTGAACTAACTGAAATCTAATGATGTGGGGGAGGTAGAGGGGGAGGAATGGGGAAAGGAGTGGAAAAGTTTGGTTGTGAATAGTTCCTTACCTATAATAATTTCTGAAGCTGGCTAAGCACATAAGCATGTGCAAAACTGCATACACTGAAGCCTTCCTCTGGATCACCTCCAAGACATTAATTAGAGTATTTAGAACTAAAATATATAAATATATATACATGATTATAATTAATGAGATTATAGATTTTGTGAGATCCCATAGTTTCCAGCTCAACGTAAGAACAGTAATTTTGGAAGGGTCAGTTGCCCTTTCTTATCCGAAGGACTTGCGCCAATGTAAAATTACTAAGTGGGAGGAGAATTAAAGCATGTCCCTGGAAACTGGACAATTTAAATCTCTGGAGATATACATCTGGTTTTATAGTTCATTCTTTGATATTTTTCTTTAAAAGCCTGAAAAAGTACAAGCAATTGAATACAAATTAAAGTGTTACAGTGTCTGCAGTTTTTTTTTTTTCCATTACAGGTTCAATAACCTAAACGAGGCATTTTAGTTACTTCTACAGAATCCAGATTAAAAAAAGAAAGAAAAGAAAAAGGAAAAAAAGCGCGCACACACAAAAGCCTTACAATGCTGAAAAACCTGGTTTATAAAATCACTTATTAAGATTAGTTCTGAAGGAACTCAGAAGCAAGAGTACAATTAGGTACCTGATAGGACAGCCAGCAGATAGTGATCATTTGGAAGAAAGACACCCTTTTGTCCCATTCAGAACAGTTATATTTCTGGTAGTCAGTCAAAGTGAAGTACGCGCAGCCATTGTAACTACAAAGGCATCCTACAGTTACAGCAGAGATTACTACAAAATTACAGCACTTGGGCTTTGAGCTAAAAATAAAGCAACCAGGTGCTTAATGTTTGCAATTCAACAAATGTTCTTTACCCCCTTTTCAGAACTTTAGGTACTAACACAACAGATTTGGGCGCGGTAAAAACTGCCCTGTCCAACTTTCCAGACACTCCACACCTACAAAGCAAAAGGCAACTGGTACCAAAATAAAGTCTTTGGGTACCAAGCTTACAGACTGGCAAAATCTTAAGCCAAGAAGCGGTTAGGTTTCCTGCTCTCTGCCCAGACTATAAAGAGGATGTAATATTTCATGGTAAAAGATTGCCATGGAGGATATTTGCCTGCACATTTTTTTAATGAAGTCTATTTGGCAGCTATAGGGGAATGGGCCATTAGGTATTTTTCCACTTCTAACGTCTATTATTCTAATTTCATCTAGGAATAGCAATTCAGTATCCATCTGTAGCAGTGAAGCTGGAAAGGTAGAGTTAAGCATGGACATAAAAATGCAGGCTGCTGGAATAGCCATCGCGATCAGTTGCCCATATCTGGTAGGCGGTAATCTGATAGTCTAGCCTTTTACCTTTAGGACTGAAACTATCCATCATCAGAGAGTGGAAATTCATTTCTAGAAGGACAAGCAAAAAAACTTTGAAAATAATCTTCTAGGCATATGCTGGAGGTACCTCACCACCCTCTCCTCTCTTTTTGTGCTGATGTGTAGCATCCTGTGAAGAAGGCTAAGCCAGACTCTCTGAAATGTTGTGATGTTTTTCTCTTCGCCTTGTCACGGCTCTGCTGAGTGATGGAAGAGGATTTGAAGGGTCTCTTGTCTCTGGAGTGAGAGAATAGTGTCAACACTGCTCTAGATTTCAGATCTGGCAAAATGTGCCTGAAGGTGACATGGAAGAACAGTAAGTTTTAAATGACATCTCCGTTCTCATATGACTCCTGTGAAGATCTGCCATTAATAAGACAAAGCTTTCTTAAAAATTAAATGTTATTCATGCATCTCTCATACTGAGTATTTCAGCACAATGGTGAGTTAAATAAAGCAGTCACTTACTTATTTCAGATGGGGAGTGATAAGCATCAATTACTTACCAGTTTTAATGAAATTCCATCAGTACGTTTTAGTCCCAGCACTATCGGTGCTCACAGACTAGCAGTGCCCCATAGATGAATTAGCCTTTCTTGACATTAGCAATCACAAACACAGTTTTTCCTTTGGAAAGCCTAGCACACATGGGTCTCTTGTGGAAAATGTCTTGCAGGCAAGCTTTGAAGATAACCACTACAATAAAGTCCCTCTTAGTTTCCTAGGTCTTGATCTGTTTGCTGTAATTCGGTATAAAATAAAGAGCACCTTCCTTACAAATGGCAGGTTAAAGTGAACAAAACCAATTGTGCAGACTACAGCCTTTGAAGTTTTACTTGAAGATTACACTAACTGTCCAGAAAAATTTAACAATCATTTACAAATCTGCTTGCCTTGGTGCTCATGGTACCAAACAGTTTACATAACCTGTCCAACGTATTTTGTTCAACAGAATGTGCAGTATATTGTAATTATTTTATAGTTCACCATGAATTTCCCCACTAATTTAAAAATCACTTTCATCACTTTTTAAGGATCACTGGTTCTCTCCAGTTAAGAAGAAAATGAATGTCAATGTTGCCCACAAGCATTAAAATATTAAATGCTACAACAGAACCCTACAAAATGACTAGCTTCACAGCTGGATCCAGATTTAGATTTACTGATCCAGAACATTTTGCTTCCTTTATCTCCTAGCATGGAAAAAAATCCCAGTGAATGTACCGCATTGTGAGCTGGTTGTGGTCAACCCTAGAAGAAAAGATGGTGGAGTGGTTTGGGAGCTAGCCTGAGACTTGGAAGATCCTCATTTTCCTGCTCCACCACAGGCGTCATGTGTGACCTTGGGAAAAGATGGGAATAATATCTCTTTCGTAAGGATCTTGTGCAGACAAATGCATTCAAGAATGTGAGACACTCAAATGTTATAGTTGTATGGTTTATATAAATACATAGAATAATTATGCAAGATCCGTGGCTGGAAGCTTTGCAGTGTAAGGAGTCCTAGGTTCCCATATATTTGCAGAAGAAATGGTCACAGCACTGGGTGGGAGTCTTCAGCCTGAATTCCCGAAGGCAGGTGTTCCACGTGGAAAGACGTTCTCAGCCTCAGAGATGAGCACCTACTTGCATTTCACACACAGAAAATCCCTTCAGGCTTCAGGCAGGGTATGAAATCTGGGGTACTCATTGCAGTCACAACTGCTGTTCTGTCACTCTTCCACACTTCATCATCTCAGCATGTGGGGTACCAATGTCCCCAAAGGTACACACATAACATCTCATTTCAAACAACACCCAAAACTCCTCTGGGCACTGATGTTTGCCTGGTAACTGACTTTAACTGCTACACAACACTGCTGTTCCCATATACTATTCATGGTGGGATTAACGAGTCGATGATTTCCCACACCGAGCCTGATTTATATCCTGCTACTCAGACCTGACCAACATAGACAAGGACTGTCTCACCAAAGAACTCCCAGAGAACAAAAAGCCAGCACATCCATCACACCAATGCCCCCATGTACCACCACATCAGCTACCCAGGCATGCTCTGCGAAACACCTGGCTCAAAAACTTGCTGCAAACAAATTAAAGGAATCCCAGGCTACACCTCATTTGATAGACTAAGAGGAAAGAACTGATTTCTCAGTAAAAATCAATAGCCACCAAGGTACAAATCCAAACAGGACACAGACCAAATTACAAACACATCATGATCCAAAAGGGCCCATTTCATGGGGTTGGAAACAATTTTGAGCCATATCAGCTTGGAGAGGTAATTTTTGAAAAGAAAACAGAAGTAATAATTATGAGGTATTCAAAAAGAGAACACTGGATGCTGAAAGAGCCACAATCACACTCAAAAAAGGAAGAATTTGCTGCCGTGACACACACTGTGGCTGAACTTTTCTACACCTTAAAAACCTCCAGAATCTGAAGAGAGGCTGCCAGTGCCCCAGGCTGCAGATCTCCTCACGCCCCTCTGAGGTGCTAAATCCCATGGACCAAAAGCCCAGTTGTGGCTCCACTACTGATCCTCATGGTTCCTCTTGGTTAACTTCAGCACACCCTGTCCCTAGACCACAAGAAGAAAAGAAAGCTTTCCACAGCCACAACATAAAACTTCATTGAGAAGAAAAACACAAGAAAGCATAAGTCACACATACGTAAATAACCCCCAAATGCAATCCTTCTCACTTCATCTTTCTTTTTCTGAAAGACATGGTCAATCTGTGTTTAGAGAGGCAGCTAATGACTTCTTCAGCTTTCCACTATTTTATGTTTCAGCAAAGCCCACTGTGAAACTAAAGCCCCTCAGTTGCTTTCCTTTTCCTGGCAGGAGGTCCTTGGGTGATTCAGCAAGGAGCTGCACAGTCTCTGAAGTCAGCCCGTGGTTGAGGAGTGATGTGGCAGAGACCACAGCTTCATGATCACAGCCAGCTGATCCAACAGCTCACCTCTGATGGAAGAAAAGTCACTCCCTGGTCGTCATCTTTTTTCAGCAAAAGCATAGTTTTCTGCTGGCTTTGTAAGTCAAAATGACACAAGACAGGGTCCAGTAAAAAACACAGCCGGTGCATGAGCGGGCAACTCTGCTGAGCACAGTGTGAAAAAAGACAGGAATGGGGAATGGGGAAAGGCACAAAAATCCTCTCCTTTCAGCAGCATTGAACTGTCACATTAGCTCCACCGCTTGTGAAACCGCAGGCTGAGGACTTGCTATGGAGCAATAACTCATCTGCAGAACCCTTCATGAAACGTAATCTGGTACTCCCAAGCAGAATTCATATCTCACCCATCAGCTCCCCAAAGCATCATATGTATTAAGTAACAGCCTAGGGAAGGGGAAGTAAAATGTGCTGTAAAAAAATATTTAGATTGCTCATGAAAAAGGAGAAGTAGGTAGCAACTCATAGAAATGATAAGCCAGAAAACTGATAAGGCAAATGGATAAAGGGAAATAAATTCTGTGACCACCAAAAGACACTAAGAAAGGGGAGATTTTGATGTTTGGGTGTTTGCTCTCTGTTTTGTTGTTGCTGTTGTTCTTGAATTCTTGTTTTCTTGCTGTATATCAAGAACAACACTGGTTCACTTTTGGATGGACAAGTAGATAAAAATGAAGAGGCAGAACTATTTCATAAATATTCTTATCCATCATTATAGAAGCAGCAGCTGATATGTGTCTATGGAATGAAGGTGAATTAACTGGCCTCACCGTAAAGAAAGAGTTTCAGTAAAAAATTGACATTACCAACTAGAGACATTCTTAAAGGAGTCATGCATATCCAAGAGTTCTAGAAGAGCAGACCGACAAGTGCTCTGGACTTATTTGACTAGAAGGAGACTAACAAATCTGGTTTAGATACAAATGTTGACATCTGCATCTAGACTGAGTCAAATGTTAGACTGAGCCAAAGCTCAGTCTGAACACTGATTGTCAGTACGATGCAGAAACTTAAGATGTTTGGAATAAAGCTCATGTTGTGCTTTTCTGGTAAAAGACAAAGTATTGGCTTGCCAACTTGGTGGTACCAGTCTTCGTATGAGACCCGATTAACAACAACAAAAAAATATTAAAACAATTAATACCAGTCAAAATGGGTATCCGGAAAGCAAGCTTTAACAAACTTGCATTACAAAATTCCATACTGCTGATAAAGATTTCTCAGGAAAGCACTTGACATGAGATGTTGCAATATCTCTATTAATAAATCAGAACAATGGAAAAACAAGCTGAAAGTATTAAAAAAAAAAAAAAAAAGCCTTAAAGAGAAGGCACAAAGTATAATCATGAATAAGAAATCACCAGCGGTATGTTTCTATGTACGTAATCCCACAGGCGTCAGCTCTTGTTCCTCTGCTACTTGACCTTTTACCAAGCAGCCATGGAGCACAAAGCACTGTTCACACACCCGGAAAAGTATTCCACTGGAGACAGCAAATGCTGGTGGTGGAAGTACAAACAAAAACAACCTCCTTAGCACAGCCAGAGTTGTTGGACTTAAAGCAGGAATTAAAGCAGGGAAATCCTGTGGCAAGCACTGTGTGCAAGGGCAGACCAGACAACCACAGCAGTCCCTTCCGTATCTAACATCTACAGATTAATGCCTTAGATAACAAACTGCCCTGCAGAAACTAGATGCAAAACCATGTTTAAAATATTCAGAAGACTTTATTAGCAGTTACTCGAAGGCACAGAGAAGGTCCTAATAAGATTTTCCAAATGCCTATGACCCTAGAACTAGGACCTTAAATCTAGTAAAGTCTTTCCCGATTAACATGGTTTCACTTCTAAGAATCTTACTAGTTGCTTTTTTTGGCACGTAGCAATTCCTGAAAGCCTGCTATGTGAAATTCTAAAAAATCACAGTACTGTATGGTTTAAACAATCCAAATTTTGAAAGTTTCATTCCCAAAACATGGTTTCCATAAATCAAGAGAGAATGAAGTATCATGGGAAACAGTGAACCATTTTGTCCAGTTCATTGGTAGTGAATTAAATGGATAGCTCTTTCAATTAGCTATACATTCCTAAGGTACAAATGATTTAGTGAGATGAAAATTCAGAGGTAGGATTCAAAAGTCTGCCATCTCTTGTTGTTCTTGTAGGGTTGAATGAATTAAAAACTTTAGTCACATTCAAATAAAATCGTATAAATCGTATAAAATTCCCTAATGACTAGGTTATTTTGTTAAAAGCTTTTTCAGGTATTTCGTTTAAATCTATTATCACTGTAAGGATCACATAGACCTTTCTGTCACCGAGGAACTTCTATACTAGCTTTTACCTAAATTCTCTTCTCTGATAGGCGAGCATTATTACCATTGAATACGGTGGGAATTGTTCACGCAAAAATGGATGCTCCTTGTGGCTTATGTTATGGACTTTTAGATTCTGACGTGTCAGCCTAAGAGTTAGAATTTGATGCAAAAGCAAAGCAACCCATTAAAATACGTACTTTTATTTCAAAAGTGGGATTCAACACCTACTGATTTTTGATAATTAGAAGATGATTAAATAAAGTATCTTTAAAATGAAGCATGTCCAAATTCACGCCTTGTTTATGCACTAATACTATAAATGGGAGAACTGTGGCAGAGGTTTTCAAGGGCACAATCTGAAGGTAACAGCTTTATACAGAACTTGTTAGGAGTATAATTTATCCTGAATGACTCTTTCTGCTCATAATAGCAGAAAGGTGGGGTGGGCACCCTCTTACAGGCCACCCGAACAGGCCGCCATTGTCACAAGGCCTGAATTTAGGGCACTGCCTTGTCTCTTGCATGGCTGCGGAGAGAGAAACACAGCAAGCAAGATCGTGGTAAGCTCGCAAGCTTCCAGAAAGCTCTCCTGTAGAGAGGGAGGAGGGAAAGGAGCATGGGCTGCGTGCCAGAGATTGATCTGTCCAGTTTAAAGAAATGAATTTAATCGTTTGTTGCAGGAGGAGAGCTTGCAGCTGCTGCCTGCATGGGCAGAAGGCCTGGACGGTGAGGAAACGCAGCACCAGCTCCACGCGAGCAAGGCAAGGGAGGCGAGCGCCCAGCGCTGGGGCGATTGGTGCCTTTGCCAGGCCAAACAGGTAGCCCTCAGTGTGGCGAGCCTCTTTGAACGCAGGCCGGGTGTCCCGGCACGGCATGGCTGGCACAGGAGAGCGACGAGGGCCTGCACCTGCCCTCACAGCCCCAGAGCCCGGCCTAGTGGAGGGCAGCGCGCAGAGCCCCACACGCATATACCGCAGCCCCTGGCCCCTGGCAGGCAAGGCCCAGGGAGCGCTAACAACTGTGTAATTACAAAATTATGTTTGCTTGTTTCTCCCTTTTTTCTTTCTTTTTTTTTTTTTTTTTTTTTTTTTTTTTTTTTTTTTTTTTTTGCCTCAGAAGATAAGAACAGTTGGAAAAGTCTGTGCTGTGGGGCCTCAGCAGATCTACTGCCAGGATTTGCTGTTTGAGGCTTTCATCCATCCAGTTTTAATCCAAATTAGTAGGAGCTTCAGAAAAGGATTCTGGCAAAGTCACAGCTGGAAAGATTTTCATCATTAATTCTGTCAAGCATATAAAAACACAATTAAAAAAAAAAGAGAAAGGGGGGCGGGGTGTAGCAGTTCTTGGCACAAACATGTTTTGGTTTGCTTTTAGAGTAAAAGCAGAAAAAAAAAAAGAAAATCCATATTTAATTAAGAAATATTCCATACCTTTGTCATCTTTGCCATCTTTACATAAGGCTAGAAATGCTATTCTATGATTACTATATAATTTATTTTTTATGGAGGTGGACGTTTTCCTTGCTTTACGAGGAGGAAAGGCGGCCACGAGGTCCCATCTCCCTCGCCCCATGGGCACGGGGCCTCTGCAGGTTTTTGGCAGGTCACTCCCTGTAGCAAACAGAAGTAGTTTATCAAGTTCAAACTGCAGCTGGTCACATTGCCCAAGGGAGCACCAGAAATACTGAGGCAGAGCAAAAGCATGCAGTATTTGGGAGCTTGTGGATATTCACCCACCGCTGTACGATGTCACCATTCAGGAAGACAAAACCCAGCCGCCAACCACTGTCCGCACCAGCGCCTTGAAATTACGGGACTGAGTGCATTCATCTTGTTACTGAAGAAGCTGCTTTCCAGCAACCACCACCAGCTCACAGGTGCATATACATCTCTGTGACAGCAATTTACAGAGCATGAACTGCAGCTGGAGGCATCATCCCACCCCATCACACACAACCACCCAAAGAGCAGGACCACAACTCAGTGGAGAATACTGCTTGTCTGGAAGGACCTATCCTTCCAATTGAATAGATCTCTAGCTAAAAAAACCACAATATTTTAAATGAACCTTCCTCGTTACTTGTTAAGAACTTTCACAGCTAAATTTATCCTGTACTGAAATTATGTGTTTGTGTTTCTCCTAGTGCTGCATGCAACAGAAAAAAGATCAAGGATTAGTCTTGCTCCAAAATGCAGTCATCAGCGTAATTCCCAGTTTCTGGTGGAAATCTCTGGTGTTACTCTCAGGTAAAGCATAGAGACTGTGGGCTGTCCAGTCCTGGCACTAAACATCCATCCTGAGTCATCACTCACAGACATTACATCTTTTGGGGCAGACCTCTATAGAAGGAATTATTATGATTAATTGCTATATACCTATTTTGCAAATCATATCTCCTTGTGCAGACAAAATTGTTAGGAGTTATGTATTTGCTTAGAATTAATTACTAATCCCATAACATACAGTAACATGATCAGTTATTTTGGACTTCATTAGTGCAAAATGTATTAGAATGAATCCACGAAGAAAAAGTTTTAAATTAGAATTTTATACAGTAAATGGTATTTGCATTGAAATAAAAGCTTGAAAAAATATTTTTTAATAAAACTTAGTTTTGGAAAGAATTAAAATAGTGATAATACAACACTGTTTTGATATCATTACGACAGAAGATCGTTTATTTTAACCATTTTATTTCATACAATAGAAATATTCAATTAGAATCCCAGATGATTATTGGCAACCATTGTTCCTTTGTACAAAATAATCTCTTCATCCCACACGGCAAAATTGAATTAAAAAAATAACTTTTGTGGAATTTTAAATAAAACAAAATGTCCTGTTCCTAACCATTTGTACACAAAATACTCCTTGTCAAATCTGACATGCAGGAAGCTTCCTACCCTAGGTCTGCTGCGGTTTGTCAGAAATCTGTAATGTATCTCCCCGGCATCTTACTGAGCTCAGACATACCTAAAATCACAACAGTGCCAGTGAAGACAGTAAGATGTACTATCAATGGGTTTTATTTTTCAGCTGCCTACCTCATTTTAAGTGACATACAAGAATTTTAAAAGATCTAACTTGGCAAACCTGTCTTGAGGTCCAGTATCTTTAGCATAGCCAGGCAGCTTGTCATTTCTCCAGAACCTTGAGTTTGATGAGGCTTTTTAGCTGAAAGAGAGCTGACATCTCTTTTGAGAGGTATCCTCCACATCCACAGGCTCAGGAAAACTGTAACTGATTAGAGACACTGTACAGAATAGTAGCAGCAATGACAGAAAACTCTAATGAAAACAGTTGTGAGTATACATAAACAGAGATTTTTACAGTCCAATAAGCCAATAAAAGAATACCAGAAAATATATTTAAAAGGGCAGCACGGAGGCAGGTGATATATGTTTCGGTGTTTTAAATGACGCGATGACCGAACCAGCAGCATACACGAACAAGGTTAAAAAAACATTTTTTCCAAATAGCAGACAAAAGAAAAAGGGATACTGGCCTCTTCCATCTCCTGACTACCCAACACTCTATTTTTAGGAGCAAGGAAGGAATTTCCAAACTGAAAAGATAGTGTTGTTCAACTCTGAACCTCAGTTTAGACTGTAGACCAAACTAAACAGCAAAGAAGAATGTTTTCAAATTTTCTTCTCAGCTTCGGTGAAGGGGTGGAAAGAAGAGTCGGAAAAGAGAAACGTGGTGGTGACGGGAGCTGAGCCAGCAGCGAACAGCCTTTGCTTTTTGGAGCCTTTATCATAGTCTCCTGTCAGCTACCCCCAGAGCTGCTTTTCTGCAGGGAAACTGGTAACCACTGCGTATCATCTGCTCCAGACTTGCCCTCTCCCAGAGGACATTTTTGTCTCTGGAAGACCTGGGCCAGAGGATAGTGCAAAGTCACATGGTAACCTTCTCTGTACTTTTATCTTGTTAGCAGTGTTTTTCAGTATTTTTGGACAGGTAAGCCTTGACTGAGAACTCAGAAAAATTTGGCTGCCTTCTGCCAACTTCCACATGTATGGATACAAATGACCCCCTCATAAGTCATAACTCTGAGCTAAAATACTGCATATTAGGCTAATGGAAAAAGGAGAAGAGAGACCAAACAATTAAGGACTTCCACCACAGTCTTCCTGCCCTGTTGAAAAAGTAGAGAGGAAGGAAGGCTCCACCAAAAGCAGACTTCAAGAGCTTAAGTGCCCCTCTCCCGTGAGTGGAAATTGCTGTAGTGCATGGTACCAGCATAACATCCACTGCAGGTGCTGTGGAAACAAGAAGCTTGCTCTACTAGTGGAGACCTTGCTCTAGATATCCCAACAGACAGGGTTTTTGAGGTTGGTTTAAAGGGAGGACTGCATTTTCCCTGAGATGTTCAGCAAGCTGGCACATCTGCTTGACTCCTGACTAATGAGGAGAAACCACGGAGTCTCAGCTTTTGCGAGTACTTAGCTTGAGTAGAATCAGAAAGCTCTGCTGAGACCTTTATGTTCCTCCTAAAAAAGTTCTTTATATGCTTTTATTTGGGTCTTTTTGTTTTAAAAATAAGTTCAAGAAGCAGCAGGACCAGCAGTGGTTGTGGCAGCAGCAACAAAAATTGTTTGTAGCATTTTTGTCTCGAGGTCTTGTGTCCATGCAAGTTCCCTAATGTTGAATGAGAGCTGAACTCATACTACATTTTTTTTCTTGGAAGAGATAATTAACTAGGCCTTTTTCTTCAACACCTCTGCTCATTTCAACAAAATTTGTAGATTCTTGTTATCTGTAAGACCCCATCAAACCTTGACCTTCTGTCAAACCTGTTCAAATTGACCCCTAATTAATAAAAATTATTAGAGAAAGATAAGCAGGTAGGGCACGCAATTAATGCAGAGGAAATCTATTTCCGCTACTTTTCCTGTAGATATATGGGAGGCTTTGCAGCCAGAAACACCGCCCCCAAGTAAAGGGATTCTGTGAAGAGACGGGGACTCTTTCCCTTTATTGACTCAACAAATCACTCCCTACAGCAAGAGAGGGCCTCTCCCCATATGACCTTGCAGCCGTTTTCAGCTCCCCCCTCCACCCAATTTGCTGCAGTGCAACAAAGCGCTCCAAAAATAACGTTTATTTTTCAAAACTGGAAAATGGCACAAACCACCCCAAAGGAGAGAATGACAACAGAATGAGTTCAGCGCGGGCTCACGAACGGACCCTCCCTGCCAGGGACAGGAAACTGGAACTTCACGGAAAGAGACTGAATGGAACCAGATCGAATGAAAGCGCCAGAAACCGCGGCCATCGGTGGCCAAGTCCTGTCGAAAGGATAACTCACCCGCTTGTCAGTCCTGTGCTAGAGACAGCACGAGGGCTCTGTCACGGCTCTACTGCTATAAACGCCTCTGCTTTGCAAGTCTGCGCATACAATTGTCTGGAGCATGCACGTTAAATAAAGAGAAATGTAGAGATCAGAAATATTTCCAAATGATAGCTTTAATGTTGGGGATCAGCAGAGCTTGAACATCTGATTTCAATTCTAAGCTCTTTTTGATTAGTGAATGTTGATGTAGTACCCCAAATACACACTCAGCTTCTGTTCAAAAGGGTATTCTTCAGTAATGATAGAGCTGTTATGTATGAACTGCTAAACAGAGGCCACACCACCACTGCTGAATGGACTAAAAATTGGACCAAGAAGAGGAGAAATAAAGTAAATCATTCTCTTAGAATAGACAGAGCCAGATTTGCCACTACCTTACATCTTGTATAACCATTTAGATCATGTCTATGTAGGGTAACTTTTATGAATATTAAGTTATAAATGCATAATAAATCCATCTACAAAATTCCTTGCCTCTGAAGAACAGAAAGTAATTTTAATTTGTAAAGTAATAAAGACTGAATGCCAAATTGTAATGCTAAAATTGAAGTCAGAAGTTACATGAAGACAGGTTTTCAGAAGTAGTAATTTTTTGATGTAATATTTGAAAGTGATCAATTCAAATTCTGCTTTTGAAAATTTTTCTGAGCTTTGATCTTGCTCCAAGTTTAGCCCAGAACAACTATTAGATGGCTGACATTAAGAGTCTCTAAACAAAGTGATTTATAATGGGACCAGAGAAAATAAATCACTGTTTCAGAACTACCTAAGACACCACAGATTAGATCCAGAAGGTCAGACAAAGTTGTCATTGAGTATTTGAGCTCTCCCTGCTGCAGCTGAGGACCACAACACACAGAAGAGCAAATTCAGTTAATGAACTCCATCAGGTACACAATGATTCGTACTTGCCTAAGTATGATTGGGTTTTTGGAGAGACTCTTAAAGATTATAATCTACAAAGATTGTAATATGACCACAGTCGGTAGTTTGCAGCAAATTAAGAAGCAAGGCTTTCCTGGGCTGGAGCAAGCAGATACATTCACCAACGCCCTGCTGAAGAACATTTGACCATATCTGACCACCAGAATGAGAAGAGCCATTAACATCCCGGATTAATGGGCTTAGTGGTTATCAAATAAGGTATTTTCATGATGGACATGGTGTGGATTGAGTAAAGTTTTCCCTTTAACAAATACTGCTTCAATTTCAAAGATTTGATTAGGCTTAATACCATTAGGGAACCATTACTGATTTTATGCTGTTGTTACTGCTTTAACTATCAGTTTCTGAACCAAAAATTGCAGACAGTTGGCTTGACCAAGAGTCAAGGTTTAGGAATGCAAGAGCAAATCCAAGGTACAGATGAGCTTCAGATGTGGACAGGCTTCACAGGGTTTAATAGGCTCTCCAGAGTTTGTCAGGTCATAGAGGCGTGTGTGTGCCCGTGTGTGCACATGCATGCGCACACGTTTGTTTCTTTGTGTTTTTTGTTTGTTTTAAACACTGCTGGCCTCAGCCAGACCAATCGAAATACATATGAGCAGTTATTGCATACAACAATTAAAAACTCACAACAAACTTCTCTGTTTTACTGTATATCATTTAAAAAAAAAAAATAAAAATTATCTTCATAATAAGCAATCCTTGATCACCACCACGTGTTTCTAAAACAGCCAGATGTTCACAGTTTAAGAAGCCAAATAATACTACTACTTTCTGTAAACGTTAATGGTGAAAGAACAATAATAATGGTTTTAGTCAATCATCATTATGACTTGAAAGTACAAATATAAATTAAATAAGACTCAAAAAAACTTGTACAACAAAATCTGCTATAAACAAAGCTAATTAAAAAGAACTGCTCTCAACCTGTGTTGTGGGCTTCGTTTTGCTTTAAAATTAAAAGCAGTATTTATTTTTCTGAAGCATCCAAATGAATGTTCACATCCAGATGTCCTTACAAAGAAACACAATCTTCATTCTTTCCTCATTTTTTAATCTGTTTATATTATATTTTACTTCTGGTTGTCTTTTTCTTCCTTGGCAATTCTCTTTGTCACACCACTGAAATACTTCTCACGAAAAGAATTGTGTCCCCTGTATGGCATGTATTGACCATCCAACAAGTAAGAATTCTGATCTTGATCCTGCATGATATCAAAATGCAAGTGTTAGTTTTTATGGCAGTCTGTTCAGCATGCATTGCCATTGTTTTTCCTCCAGACTTTTTACATGATTACAAGTAAGAATAAAGTATTTTTTAAAATTTAATGGCAAATATTTAAATCATTGAAGAATTCAAAAAATACAATGCTAAATTTTCCATTAGGATCAACAAGAACACATACATCCTACTGCAAACTCTTAACATTTAACAGAAATGAGAATCCATATGCAATGGATTCCCATTTGACATTGATCAAACACAAGCTGTAAGCAGACAAGTTTTTGTTTTGTGTGTGTTTTTTCTGTACTCACATAAATTTTCATTATTCTACTCTGTACAGCAAACTGATGCAAGTGGTCAATACCAGACATTTGAAACTTGAACTGTGCTGAATCACTGGAAATACCTCAGCTAACATCACCAGAACTCAGCCTTTGCATGAATGAATGAGAGCAAAGTACTGTGCTACACAAACTTTTATAAAGGGATATATAAAGATTAGTTTCCAGAAAAAATACCACCTGGAGAATTCAATCACTCATTTCATGGAAAGCAGATACAAACAGAAGAGGAATATGAATGATTAAAAGGAGTTCATACAGATACTGAAGTGCTATCAGAGGATTTTTTCTTGTGCAGTATTCATGTACTTCTGAAAATTAAAGTTGACACAGTAAATCCCTACACACAATATCAATCTGACGTTAGCCAAGAAAATAGTTTAGAAAATTGGCCCATCATATGGGCCACTGCATATAAAGGTTTAGTTCATCACGTACTGTGGCTTTATACAATTAAGATATTTGTCAACTGATGTTATCATTATTCTAAGATAAACAATACATCAACCTTTTTTCTGATCAGTAAAAACTGATGGCAACTTTAAAAACACTTATGGTTGATGGCATTACCACACTCAATAGCAAGATGGAACCGAGATAAATAGCCTCACAAGCACAACTGAACTGTGCAAAGAGAAACTAAAAACAAGCATACAACAGAACTAAGCTTCTCTTCTACTAAATGTTTCTTCTTAATGCATCCTCATTGCTTACAGTAAGTTTTTTAAGCAATGCATCGACATACAGATTGGTTCATTACTTCAGTATACAGTTCAGGGTTATTTGTTCATATTTGAAAATAAAGTTACTCTAGAATGCTTTAGCAGAAGTAGTAGTAACATGGAAGCAGATTTAAGTCAGTATTTTCGTACATTACCAAACTACTACAATGCTAGACGAACTAAATTCTTGTGGACATCCCCCCCTTCAGCTATTTTGTAGCCCTTCTAGGCTTTCACCTAGCAAGATCAACACCACGTCTTTCTTTGGACATCCTAATATGCATTCTAAAGAAGTGAGACGATTTTTTCAACACTGCAAGACGTTTGTGTGCATGAACAAGTGCCCTCTTCTGGACACAACGAGTTATTCCTATGAAGCAGTTCTCATCTGCTATCCTAGCAGATACCAGTGGAATACCACTGGCTTAAATTAATTTGCTAAATGTTAAGTGCCACATGCATATCTAACATGTAAAGCACATATACCATCAGCAGCCAATTAGCTCTTTTTAAATATTGCAGTGCTGGAAAATAGCAGGAGAAAATGACCTCAGTAAACCCACTCCAGACACTGTACTGTCGTCTTCTGGTCACCAGTGAGAGACAGGCATCTCTAAGATCATTCTCAGGGTCATGAACAATGCCTTTTAACATGTCCATGGGAAAAAAAATTACTACTGGAAGACAGGAAACAAGGAGGACTTGAGACACTTTCCTCTCACAGTCAGCCTGTACCCACTTCTCCAGGTCTCCAATGCAGTACCACACTGAGGAAAAGAGCCCTCGTTCTTCCCCTGAATTTACAGGTCAGTAAACCTGCTTTGACCTAAGCGTGCAATGTATTTTTATACCTTCAGGAAGTGTTTTAATGATGATTTTACTTAATTCACTTGTTTCGAGAAATGGATGGGATAATTGACCCTGAAAGATAATGATGTATGGGTCAACAGTATTTTAACATAAAAATTAATCCCTATAACCTCTAAGAGGCCACACATCTGTACACCATTCCTCTTGATTCCTTAAGTAACGAAATGCTGATTCAGGGTGAAGGGAGGAAGGAAGAAAGGAACTAAGTCCCTCTATCCCCAGGCTGGTTAGGGCAAAGAGAGGATATGATATGTAAGAGAAAAAACTTCAATAGGAGCATCTGCATTCATCGGATGGAAACAGGCGTGGCACTTCACACCACAGCAGAATCCATTTTGTAAATCCAGGCCTCACCAAAAGCTATGCAAATCATTGCTTGCTAGAATGAGAGGAGATCTGCAGTCAGGTACTGATTTCTTGGGGTGGATTACAAAGAAAGCTCCTGGCCCACATCATAATTCCAGCTTAAGAGCTTCCATTCCCTTCCTCCTCCCTACACAGACATGACTGTCCAATAAAGATGTTAATGGCTTTAAAGAAAAAGCACGGGTTGGGAATGGCTTCTTAAAACAGGAAAAGAAAATAAGAAACCCTAAGTTATCTGGAGATGCCACTCACTGTTGACAGTTACTAATCAAAGTAGTTTTACAGGGAATATGAGAAATGAACAAAGTAAAAGGAATTCTTGGATTTCAGAGACTAATGATTTCTGAATGAATTCTAAGTTAGGGTATTTTCTATCTACACAGGGAGCCAAAGGGGTATAGTCTGAGCACTAGGAATAGGCTGCATCTAACTCTACAGAGATAAGAGCATGTCAAAAATCATCTTCGTGAAAGTATTCTGACTATTTGGATTGGAATTTGCCTGGGCATCAAGCACCTGTTCATTTCAGTGAGGAAGCCAGTCAAATATCCTCAGGTGAGCTCTATTTTGAGTAGTATAAACTAGCAGAACATGCCCTCTGCATTTTTGGCAGGAATGTTTTTCAGTCAGAGAAGATCTCTTATGGAGGGTGGACAGGACACGGTAATGAAAAAGCATTGGACCAAATCACGAGAACGGTTTCAGTCACTGATCATACCATTATCAACTCTCCCTGAAGTGCATTAACTGTCCAGTCCAGGTAACAGACGTGCTTTTCCTTTCGCTTGCCCTTTTTTATTTTAAGTTTAAATTCAGGGAATGGAGTTGAACGGGAGTGTTTTACCAGATGTAGTCCCTTTCCTCCTCTTAACATGATGCACTGGAAGAATCAGGAGTACTACTTGCGACATAAAACTGCATGTAGGGATGACTAGCTTTTGTCACTTATTTCCTTCGAAAAAAGTGGACGTGTTTTTCAAGGCATAAAGTTTGTAACTGGTTATTTGGCACAAAATACTGAGACTTCCCAAGAAAGACATTTCCTTAGGCCATGTGCCAAGACTGATCAGCAATGATCAGCCTACTTGGCAGTAAGCTAGCTCCTTCCCAGTCTACGGGTGAGGGCAAGAAGATGAAGACTTCTTCCTTTATTTGTAGAAGTTGGAACTGAAGATGTTGATCAGCCACTGGTCATTCGTTTTTGAATCATCCTTGGTTCTTACTTTGAATTATTCAAGTTCTCAGAACGGCAGACTAATTGCAAACAGCAGTTATCACATAAAACTTCTGCTCTGAAACGTTTTACGATGACTTCTGTGACAACCGAAAACCAACAAAGCTCTTGTCAAAGTGGATGCTACCAAACTGCTTTTAGCTAATTTGTGTTTTCAACTTAACACTTAATTGTTCTAAAGACAATACTAAAAAAATAAAGGTGTCACATCTCTGATAAGTAATGAAAGAGGTGGAAGAAAGAGGAGGGAGCTTGAAGATAACAAGAAAGCTTTGTTTTTCTTTAAGTCTTGGCAGATATGATGTGCAAGTTTACAGGTTTTTATGAATCTGGCGCACCTCAGTTCAGCCTTAGGGTAATTACCCACATTCATTTTTTGTTTAAAAGATCTTCCTAGCCTTATCACAGCTTCCTACCGCTCTACATCTGGTGCTGAACAGTAGCTATAGAAACCACTTGTACTGATGTTATACAGCTATAAACAGCACTGAGCAATTTCCAAATCACAGACAACAAGGTCACATCCAGGAACAGACACTGATAAATTCAGTAGGAAAAATTCTACGCTAGTGAAGACTCTGGAATGACCACATGACGTGGAAATGCTGGACCCACTCAGTGATGTGGATTTGCACGCCCAATGCCTCAGAGCCCTTTCATGGGCAGTCATATGCTCAGGGTTCATGCTTCAGTCAAGTTTTCTGTTTCATCTCTCTGTATAATCTCTAGGTGTCTCTCTTAACCCTTGTCAATTACAGATCTCTCCTCCAATATTTTTTTTTTTAAGAAGTGCTAATGAGAAACTTTAGAATTAGGTAGCATTTACCAGTGAAATAGATACGGTCTGTTTCTTTAAGCCAGCCAGCCAGCCAAGGAATGAAACAAATACAAGCAATTCCGCAATGGCTGAAACAAACATTATGGGGAAATCCACAAGCCTCAGAAGACAAAAAGCTAGACACACTGTATTAAAGAAAGGGAACACCAAACCACCCTACAGTTAAACACCATTAATAAGTCCACCCCTGCTGAGGTAGTTGGTTGATCACCAAATACAGATTCCCAAGAACCCTTGTGGTAATAATGTTTGTTGTTAAGTTGTAAGTTGTTATACTCCAATTTTCCTACTGATTAACTACTTACCAGTTACTTGACTTTTAAAAATACAAAAATAATTGTAACAATTCAAATACGTATAGCAGAGATGAAGACCTTTCAGTCTTATACACCTAGATTTTTAAAGGCTTTTGAAAAATAAACCAGCACAATGGAAGATATATTTTCACTTGATTCAGTCTGGAAGCATTGGTTCAAACCCCCTTGACCTAAAGCAAAAGACTGGACTCCCACTAGATTACAGTCAACAGACATTACAACACAAATCTACTCAGCCAACAGCTTCCCATTCTTCCACTGCCACTGTATTTCAGTTCTTATGTATGAATGCCTTCAGACTTTGGAGAGTGGAACTTGTGTTTTTACTGCTCCAGAAAACCTCTCTCTGTAGTTCAACGAGGCTAGACTTGCACAGTCCTGCCCACTGTAATATCAATTAGAAAGTTTAATTTCAGGTTTAGAAAGATAACGGGGAGGTCCATATCCATTTAATACCAGAAGAAAGGACGCTAATATCTATACAAAAAGTAACACATCAGGCTAGTAAGCTCTCACCTCATACCACTTCTGTTTTGCTCCTCTCCCATTCCACACTTGTTCTTTGTTTCTCTAGCTCTTCTGCCATCAGAGTTTAGAAGTCACTGGCTGGCTACTGCTAGCTGCCCTCTACAACTGCCTTTGTTCACTTTTATTACCATCATTGCTATAATGTAAGATTGGAGTGTGCGGGGGGAGTTACTAATGATCACCATGGGTGTCCAAAAATGTTAAAAAAACAACTCTTCTGCTCATATGGTATAGATGCTGGAAAAATCTATTCATATTTACATTGTGTTCAGTAAGAAATCTTTTCCAGTCAGCATGATTGCATCATAAACTTCAATAGAACAGACTGGACGCTTACAAGTCACTGAGCTATATACCAACTTTTGTGATGGTTATAATCCAATATTTATGATCTTTATGCTTATGATTAATTATGATAGATCAATACTTCAACTAGACTTGTATTCACTTTTTACACGCGCTTTGGTTTCCTTTATACCACAAGCACAATCAAATTGCACCAATCTCACGTTCTGTAATTGATCAAATTCATCTCCAGTTAAGAATTTAGAGTGTTAATAACGGAATTGAATTTGCTGTGAAATGTGCAATTCACTATTGGTGGCAAACACTGGGAAAACTGAAGGATTGCATAATGACACTACATAATTTGTAACATTTCTTAGTCACTTGCGAGTACTGCACTAAGCTGAACTAAAAGAAATATGTAAGTTCCTGTTACAAACCAGTTTATTAAAGAAAATGGGAACTGTTTGGGGACGCAAATGCCTGTATATTCATAAAAATCCACTCTTTCATTTGTGGAAAAAGAAGAACTACCAAAGCTCCAAATACTGAATTTTATGATAGTATCTGATAAGTCAGAAGTATCCAACTCAAAAGTTTTTTTGAGATACTAAGACAGGAAGAAACACGTCCCGGAGAGCCAAGACAATACGAAGCATGGCAGGTAAGGGCAACTGGAGTGGAAGATCTTTGGTAGTTAGATGCCAAGCAACAAGACCCTAAACCAAGCAGGCACTAGTTAAGGTGTCAGTATATATACTGCTATTTGTACAACTTTTGTGTTATCAGCAACAGTACATGGGCCTTGGCATCTTTAATTTATATAAAAGACATCTGGAGCCCACAGCAGAAGCACCTGCACAGTTTTATCTAGGCAGTAAGCCTGCCAAGTAGCATCAGGTGCTCAAAGCTAAGTGCTTCCAGACGCGAACCTGTCAAAGCATGTACTGAAGAATACACGATGCACAAAACAAGAATAACAAATGATGAAAGTCTATTTGCAGAAGGGTGAACATATTTTTAAAATTAGAACATCTTATCCTACAGACTGGCAGCCACATACCAGCTGGCATATAATAAAATTCCTGCAGAAAACCTCCACAGACACCCTGAGACATGCATGTCAAAAAGTTTCAAGATTTACCCTTGTGGTTTGCTACTGACAAAGTTGGCAACTCTGGCTCTAAGCTCCACATACAGTGCTTTACAAAAAATCAGGTGTTGCTTGAAAATTTCAGTCAGCATTAGCATTATGAACGCAGTACTGAAATCCTGCTTTGTTATTAGTGCAAGCACCATGCAGACACAGCAGTCTGACTGTATCTCCTGTCATTTTAAATAGCTCTTCCAACTGAAAAGGAATATACTAAAGACACTTTCTTACCTCTTGCTTGTGTTTTCATTAAGAATTTGCTTCACCTTGGTTTAGCATCTTTTTTATCAATATTAGCCGGTGAGAGAAGCAGCAAGAACAGAAAGGAGACTTGAATGCAGTATTTGCCAGTCAATACCTCAGGAAAGGAACTTAGTGTGTGTACCCCAAAAATAAATTTAAACAAAAAAATCCTTGCTTCATTGTACTTATGTCACAGGTATAATATTACTTCCAAAAGCTATATTCCTTTCAGTCCCTTGTGGATTTAAAGATCACTCTAAAAATGAAGTAACAGAATTGAATATGGTTTACCTGTACTGTCAGATCCACAAAGTATCTGGCATTCAGTATTTACTTGGGCCCAAATTACACTTTGGAATCAATGGGAATTTAGGCATCTAAACATCCCCGTGGATCTGATTCACAGAGTTCAGTTTTCCAAGAAAAGAGTATGCAATTTCCATAGGCAAGCATAGTTTCAAAGATCACTTTCATGCTATTAGGGGGATTGCTCAGGACGAAAAGTTTATCAGAAGCTGAGGAGAAAAAGGAAAACACCAAAACCAGTACAGTCCCTTAAATCACTACTCAATTTACTTTGAAGAAATTTGTTACAATTTTACAAAAGCTGTCGTCATAAAAAACTCAAGCGTGAGAGAAATGACGATCAAATGCTGAATAGCACGAACCTTTCATGAATGCAACAGCTACCATTTTACACAATATAATCAAGAATTCAAGCTTACCTTGAATTCCTTCACCTTTTCCATGGTTATCAGGCGCCTTGACGTGTGGCTGGAAAGCATCTGCTCACAGTTGCTAATAAGTTTCAGGCATGGGTGGCGGGGAATGATCTCTTCTGTATATCTGGAAGAAATAAACATTCAAAGAGTTGTAAGCTCATGCACTGGAACGCTTGCATCTGAAATAAAATTCGTACAGATTTTTCACAAAATGGCTTATGCTGGAAAATCGCTATGCATTTTAAATTAAGTTACCAGAAGCTCAGGTATTGGTGTTCAGTTTTTCCCCATCATACATTCCAATCATCTCATGACATTAAACGTGTAGAAGAAATGAAAATGTTACTGTAAAGAGGTCCCAACCCACATTTTACACATGTATTTACACTACGTTAATGTATGCATGCATGCATGCCTGTATCATTTCAAGTGGAAAACATCTCAGCCAATCAGAAGTAATAACTTATCCAATCTGGAACTGTGATTTAAAAAAAAAAAAAAAAAGTATTCCACAGTCAACATATATAAAGCTGCAGCAACAACAGACTTATCTCCAGCTCCCTAAAAGCAGACCATTACACTTCTATTCCAAATCATACTAAAGCAGCTCTTACGACAATGACATTCCTAGAGTTCAGAAGATGGCATTACAAATGTATCACATTGTAATCGTTTTGTCAAATGACAGAAGATGTTTCTAAATGGAAAAAAATCAATTAGCTTTTAACATCAGATGGTGGCAACATGGCTTGCGATTAAGTCCTGTCTATAGAATCAAGTAGTTACAGTGTTTTAAATGCCTTCCATCTTACAAGCCCACTGTTTTCCAACGGAAACAGGAAATTTCCCTCCTTCTGTTTCTCCAAATGCTGAAAGAGGAATTTAAAATTTAAGAGCTTTGCATGAGACTAGAGAATTAACCTAGCTTAATAAGATAAACGAGATCAGACATCATTCCGTTATACTGGAGTATAAATCAGCCACGTAGTCTTCATTTTTGTAATAAACTCTCCTATCACTACAACATAATACAGAAAATGATATACGGTATTGTCAGTGACTATGGTTTTGTATAAAATGCTTGTTCTCATGATTCCCCTGTGGTTGGGGGCCAACAGAAGAATTAAAATTTAAGTAAGAATTAAAAATTAGAACTAAACAACTTTTGCAACAGTCACTGGAACTTAGAAGCTTCATATTTTTCCTGTAAAGAAGTGGATTTTCTGCACTTTACAAAGTAGATGTTCTAGGAGAAAGAGAAGTCAAATCCAACATAACTGAAAATAGCTTGTCCTGTATGTATGGCGTAGGATTGTGCATGACACTAGGCAAGTCACAAAATGACAGACCTGCAAAGCTATTTAGACACACAAACTAGAGATGCAGTGAGGAGACCAGGCCAAAGAACACAAAAAGCAGTACAAAAATCAAATTCCTCTTATCTAGCCCTACTGACAAGACAAGGACGTGACATGAACTTCTCTAGGCCACAGTTTTGAGTTCACTAACAGTAGCTGGTGGGAAAAATAAAAAAAACCAAACTCATTTGACAGCCATGCTAACCCAGGATTTGGTAGAATAAGTTTCATGCAACCTCCAGTATTACTATCACTTAACACTAATTTCAGAGGCTTAGTTGTTCACACAGTATTTGTAGGGAAAAAAAAAGTCATTCTTCACAAAATCCTGCCATAAACTTTTCACTTAAGAGAATAAAAATGCTAGTTCTGAAGCTTTAGTAGCCTTGCAACTTCACAAAGCAAGAATCCATAAAAAGATCCCTCTAGGTGTTGAGGGAAATCTTCAGATTTCTTAATTTAAAGACAACAGTGAGCTGTTAAACAAGTAAGACAATACCAAATACAGACCTGTACACACTTAAAGAAAAAAAAAAAAAAGCAGTACTGCATCTCTGCATCGTTCCAAAACTTCCAGATAGCCAAACAACCTTTGAGTCCCTTCTTGTGTCTGAAATCAAGGCACAACTTCTGCTAGGTGAAGTCAGAACATGCTTTTGACAAGGGAGAATCAAATGAATTCTCAACTGTTTTTTCTACTACACAAGTCTTTCGATGCATCTAGTACCACCAAACTGCCTGTGACTCTTACAAAGGCAGGCACTCTGCCACAACATCCTAAAAGTTTCTCTTCATAACCATATAAAAGCCTGACTGCGAAGGAATTAAAGGAATTCAGACTAAATAATGATTTCAATGTCAGATTGAAAGAGTAAACTTTGGAGTGAGATGCTATCTTGCAGAGTGAGAGATCATTATCGGTTTGTTAAAAAACCTTGTCTGTTAGCATTAATGCATATTTATCTTTCTGCACTCTCAGGTGAAAGTCAGAACATTATCAAATGAGAAATACAGTAGCATTGCTTTTAACAGACATCCATTTTAATTTAGTTCTGTTTTTAATTTAAGGTAATACACAAGGATCTCAAATAACACATGAACCTGATGGCAGGTATTGCCTGGGCATATTTGATAGCACAACATATTAGTAGCCAGTAGCTTATCTTTCCTCTACATATTTGTTTTAACATTTGCTCTTGTATTCATCATTACAACTGAAAATAAAGTGACAATACTGTGCTAATACAGGGACTTCCATACTTCAACCTTCATTGCATAAAGTCAGTTCATCGCAATATGTACAAATGTACTTTTTAAGAGGCAATTCAACAAGAGCTTGAGAGAGCTGACCTCCCCAAACCAGCAACTAACGTAGAACGAGAATGTGTAGCTCACAGTTATCTGAAGTTAGACACCTTATCCTGCTGTACTGAGGAAGCATGCTCTTACCAATGTTCAAGGAATAGACAACAAGCTCTGTTATCTTGACAAACAGAAAAAAACACAATTATTCAAAACAGAGCTTATTGACATGGAAATCTAAGACCCTGTGTGCTTGTGAATTCTATCAGGGTTAAGCATATATAAACAGACATTTTGAACAATGAGTTATAATACTATTAATGGCCTTGTTTTCACTGTGATCAGTCTTATATAAAAAAGCCTAAAATACCAATTATAGAATTAAAAAACAAACAAAAAAAAACCCACAAACAATTAAGTGCACTCTTCTGTTACTGGAGAGCATGCAGACCTCTGATGAAACAGAATTGGCTCGTTTCAATTTCCAAATTTTCAAAACAGCATGTGATAATTATACACAGGACTGTCACAAGGATTTGTACGGTGAAACCAGGAGAGCAATCAGTTCATTTATCAGTATAGCGCGGCCGTACACAGTAACATACGACACTGTAGAAGCTACTTTCAGTGCACATCTACATCTGGGAGACAATCAGAAACAGCTACTATACGTAACTCCCCACTTTACTATAAAACAGTTTTCAGGAAAAACAACAACAACAACAAAAACCAAAACCTTATCTAAGAGATGCTGAACTCAGGTATGCAAACAGATGTCTCTTCTCTTAAACCTGGTCCTTAACCCAGGCTGCACTACTGAGCAGAAGCATCCCACAGTCTCTGCTGGCCTCTCTCGTCCTTAACAGGGCTGCTTCACTACACTTCCTGCCTCTCACTGCCACCTCTTGGTCACTTGACTTTTGATTTCTCAGAAGAGAGGGGTCTGGAGAACAAGTCCTACGAGGAGCAGCTGAGGGAGCTGGGGTTGTTTAGTCTGGAGAAGAGGAGGCTCAGGGGGGACCTTATCGCTCTCTACAGGTACCTTAAGGGAGGCTGTAGCGAGGTGGGGATTGGTCTCTTCTCCTATGTGTCAAGCGATAGGACGAGGGGGAATGGGCTGAAGTTGCGTCAGGGGAGGTTTAAGTTAGATATTAGGAAAAATTTCTTTACTGAAAGGGTTGTGAGCCATTGGAACAGGCTGCCCAGGGAAGTGGTCGAGTCACCATCCCTGGATGTATTTAAAAGACGTTTGGATGCAGAGCTTGGAGACATGGTCTAGTGGAGGGATCGTTAGTGTTAGGTCTTAGGTTGGACTAGGTGATCTTGAAGGTCTCTTCCAACCAAAAAGATTTTGTGATTCTATCAACTGCTCTAATACAAACACATATTAATAAGAACCTTTCTACTACTATCTTAGGAATCTATCCACACCTTGAAAGTCTAATTTTCTAAGTTTAAATCTCAAGCCACTGAACATGCATTTACAAGGAGATGTGACAGCTTTTTCTTTTTGGTAACAGGCAGGAATTAATCTCCATTCACAAACCTTATTTCAAAACCTGCTTTCCCTCATACGAAGTTCTAACAATATGATGTCTGAGCATTACTTTTCAGTGCTAGCACTATGAAAGTTCCAGCTGTACTATGCCCAAATAACCACGGTTAGAATTTAGCATCCATTCTGACATACTACATACCAGAAATCAAGAATACATACTCAGGCCTGTATATTGGCAGCCAGTAAACTAATCTTCCTCCCATCACCAGATATTCTGCTGCAAACTTCAATAGGTCAAAAAAGATGTCACTCAGATGATAGTTGGATGAAATGAAGATGTGATTTTCTGTGCTACACAAACAAACAAACAAAAAAGTGTAAACATAAAAGCACAGGTAAATTCTGCATTTTTTAACTTAAAAAAATAATAGCACTACTTGAGATTTGCAAACCTAGCTCAATTCAGATGTGCATCTTCTACTATGAGGAATAAGACTTCCCAAATTCCCCTACTGGCTCTTTAGACTATCATCTTTAGGACTTCTGAAAGTCACTAAAACACAAGCATGTTGGAAATGGTTATTTTGCATAGCATCTTTTCTAAGGGCAATTTAGAGTAAAAGGCAGAAGATGAGGCAGGCCACACAAGTGGAGAAGCCATGTGTGATTATCTGTGAATAGAAAGGATCAGTGGAAAACCAAGCAAGAAGGTTAAGGTAAAATAGAGGTATTCCATTTTAAATGGATTCCGCAACTTGCAGGGACTGAAGAGAACTTTCCGAGGATAGGAATCAAGGCAATGGTGGTTCGCAGAGGTGAGATAACAGGATTTGAAATCTGGACACATGCCAGTTATAATCAGGTAGAACAAAACCAAGAGGATTTCAGGAAGTGGCATATTGGTTTTGCAAACAGAAGGAAAGGGGCTTTTCTTCTTTAATTATTAACGTATCTTAAACAGCTGACAGCCAACCAAGAAAAAATAAAGCTTCTGAAACTGTGACTGGCTTCCCATTAAGACATTTATATTCTCTGACAGACAAGACAGCTTACCTACCTTCTTTCAGCTGACTTAACTGATTCCTTTTGCGAACCAGTTCTGCGAGTAGCTTCTCTGATACCATATGGCGCTATACAAAGCGAACACATAACGCAGAGATGACAAGTTCACTCTTTGCCCAAATAACACTATACAATTACATTATAAACACGCAACAGTGCATAATCTGTGGTTTATACAAAGTTTAGGAGAAAAAAAAAAAAACTTTGCAAAGGAAGTTGGTAAGGGCAATTTCTTCAAGATCCAAAGAACCACTTAAAAACTGTTTCAAAGAAAGCCCTTCAGCTTTAAGAGGCTTCTAGCATACTAGACATTAGCTACAATGCAGAGGACAATGCTTTTGTGTTTTGTTAACAGTTTTGTTCATAAAAAGATAATCTTTACATTTTCAACACATGACAAATAATCCCATCCTCTTTTGTTTGACAGACACAAACACCTCTGCTATAGCGCTTAGCTAATCTTTTTCAAAATGACATTATATATACTGGAATTTCTTGCCAACACATTATGTAAACGGTAATTCTCATACAGATAAGAAGAGACCTATTTCTTACCTATTTCTGCAAATTTCTAATAGCATAACATGCTTATTTCATGTTCAACACATTTGTTACTGTAAGACTCATTTCAGTATTTCAGCATGGAAACACTAATATCACCATTTTGTAAATACAGAAGTTTCAACACAATTTACAAACTCAGTTCTAAGTAATGTTAATATTCTACATTGTCTTATTTTCAAGCAAGCCAAATAAAAATCAACGGACAACTCACAGAGAAAAGTCACCCTCCCTATTCCTAATTAATATGAGTGCGTCATGGTAAAAGCCAGTACTAGAGATCAGAAATTACTGTATCAAGGTCTTCTATTTATTCCCTTAGCCTCTACTCCTCTCAGTCATGACAAATGGTGTTAAGTATACAGGTTTCTAAAAGAGCAGAGGATCCTTTCAAAGCTCTAGCGCTTCTAGCAGTCAAGTGTATCATAAATGCATTAAACTCTCTCTTTGGAAGCATTCCAGTAAGTACTTAACATAAGTCTACAGAAGTCCATCAGACTCCAGTGTGTTGCAGATGAAGTCCTAAAAGCAACACAGACCTTTTTGGTAAGAAGTCTCCATGCATGCATCAGTAAAGTTATGCCTTTACTGAATGAGACTTCTTCAAAGGATGACTTTCAGTCATATTGATTTTTACTGTCAATCATAATATTCTCTCCGTGTAAGATAGCATTATCTCCAGCTTTGTTACACATTTATAACTATCCTTAAAATAAAAGCAGTGATGTCAAAATGCAGAACCAGTTTCCGCAGTGCTGAACTCAATGGCCATCTTTTCTAATATGGAAACTGCAGAGCTGAACACTCATCAAAACATTAAATGAATACACATATGCATATACCTAGGCAATAGTATTTTAGCCATTGTCATTAGGCAACAAAAAGCACTAACAAACTTACGATCTGTAATGATTGCATCAAACAGCATCCCTTTTCGCCATATTGGTCTTGAAGAATCAGAAACCAGTGCATCAAGGTAATATTTCTCTAAACCATACTGTCGGAGATTAGCTCTGATATTTTCATCTGGCCCTCTCCATTTCTGGTTCTTTCTGCTCGCCTTGCCTGAGAGAGAAAAGAAAAAAAATGCATCCTCAACAACAAACTATTTTGTAGGAAAACCTTTCGTACACTCTGTCATTTATTTTAGAGGAACAGAATTAAATATCACACGAAACAAGAGTTTATCTCCTGCCTTATTCTACTCACCATCACAAGTATTTGTGATAAACCTCGTAAGTAACAAGACACAATGAAAACACTTGAGAAATAGTTCCACTGTACCATCTGTACACGGTGTCACAGAAGTCATTTTTTAAAAAAATGTTAGTTTGTAAGACATTAACTTTGGAGTAGCACTATCCATCAGTTATAATCCTGCACAGTAAGTCTGATATAATTTGCACTGCAGTTTTTCAGAGAAGAAAGAACGGGATTAGACTTATCATAGAACCATAGACTATCCTGAGTTGGAAGGGACCCACAAGGATCATCGAGCTGGGTTTGGTTATGAGAAAAGCTTTCTACATCATAGAATAAGAAAGCATACAGCTGTTGTCATTATTATTTTGAACTTTGGTTTCGTTTTCATTATTCCTTTTATTAAATATTTCCTGCTTAAAAATTAACAGAATAGCTTAGCTAGGACACACGTATATTGATCAATAAAATTACGCATGACCAAATAAATCCTGTGAAGATTAATGTTGCTTTAAAATGCACTATCATCTGCTATCATCAGTATTCTTCAATTCCACAGAGTAAATTTTCAATGGCTTAGAAATGTGTAACATACCTAATCCATGGATTGTGTTGTAATCTATATCCGTACCACATACATATGCTCCAAAGTGTGCTGAGGAGATAAGAAGGCCACCTATAAAGGACAGAAAAGGGGAAAAGAATAAATTGTTGTCATGAATGTTATCTGTGTTAGGATTTTTTCCTCAGGAACTTCAGGAGTTAACATAAGTAGCACACTAGACTCAAAGCTAAAGCCAAGACAAAAAAAAAAATCTCTACACAATTATAATCAAAGATAATAACACTATTGTCTGCTATACCTGATCTTCCTATGCCACTCATCTCTGGAGACCGTTCTTAGGAGTTTGTTTGTAGTTTTCTGTATTTTAAGGCAATAAGACCCTCTAAGCATTACACGAATCAAAACTGTTAATTCCATTTTACAAGCACTTCTGGCAAACAATTTGGGAAATTATTACCAAACAAATGGCAATTTTGCAGTGCCTATTCTCAAAGTTAGTCTCCTCAACCATTCAAAAATTAAACTTGTTGTGTATGTGGTCAATCCCTTATTAGGAAGCAATGAACCTCAGGAAGTTCATTTGAAGTCAAGAACCTCATAAATATCTCCACTGTAAATGTCAGGATCAAAAAAGTTTCCATAACTGTTTTGCTAATTGAGACCTATATACAGATGCATTTTTTTGTGTATGCAGCTATTTTGTCAACACATTAGCTTACTAATCTAGCAATAAAACTAATTTTGTTTAAAAACTGATTTTATCACTACTATTGTGATCTGCATTTCTAATTAAAAAAAGAAAATTAAAAAAAATGCTAAAAAAAAAGGAGCATGTGTGATTTCCCCTTGAAACAGGGCAACAGTGGAATAGCCTACAGAAAAGAGCACCTCCACGAAGTCTTTAACAGCTTCCAAATGAAAAAAGGATGAATGGCAGAAGATTATCAAAGAATCGTGTTGTTGGTTTGTTCATCAGAAGGTATACAGCTAACAGTTTAAAACTGAACAGTAACCAAGAACCCAGCTGTGAACCCCACACTTCTGATGCCAACTGCTTACAGGTAGAATCAGTCCCACTAAAATGAGGGGGAACATTGCTGTAAGACAAGAAGTCACCAGCACCAGGAGCACGCAAGCTGCCTAGGTGGATGACACCAATTGTTGCATTCACTGGCAGCCTGAAAAGGAGCATCTCAGGCAGCTGCATTGCCCCACACCAACCACTCAGCACCAACAAGTCTGTAACGCATTCTGCATGTACGGGCTGAAGGTCCTGTCTCAGGGCACTAGAAAATTCCTGGATCATATGCTAATAAACTCTACCAAAACTGAAGGTGAGGGAGAAAAAAAAAAAAAAAAAAAATCTGTTTTTTCTTGTGAAATGGATCAGGGAAAAGCAAGGTTACTCACCCCATAGGAGTCACCCATTTCCCTTCTTGGCTGTAATCCCTCAGAACAGATGGGCAGTACCTCCAGAGGGTCAAGACAAATTTAGCTATCCCTGACCCCAAGTATGGCATACCACCCAGTCCTATAAAAAAAGTAAGAAGAAAGTACTTTGCCCATCTAAGAATATTTTTAATCACAGAAAAAAAATTATAGGAGAACATGAACTTACAGCTTTTAAATCTCAGCCGGTACTAGTTCAATTTTGTTCACAGAGAAGGTGCACAGGTACCTAAATATTCTAACTTGGCCAGCCCTTTGACCTACCCTATATTAAACAGATGTATATAAAGGGTTAATCAGATAATCATTGCATCCACCGATGGCTATTAACAGAATGACAACGGCACAGAACTTCATGCCTTTCTATTGGATAGCGTCTGTTTTTCTCATCTCTTGAGCATGGGCCTCGAGGGGCTGGTCATATCACTATCCTCCATGATGTCAAAGAACAAAATTCTGTTATTTGCAGAATGCTGTTACATGCATCATGAATTGGCAAAAGGAAAGTGGGGACAAACACCTTCCAAAAGCAAAAGCAGTAAGCTTACTGGGGTAACAAGAACAAATTGTCAAGGAGAACAATACAAAGTATTCAGACAAAAGACTTGATTTCTTCTTCAAGAAACCTCCAGGTTTCCTTCTGCCTAATACTGAGAAAAGAATATCTAAAAAGTCTATGGAACTTATGTTCTACAAATCAAAAATAACCCTGGCCATTCCAATTCTGGTTTAGGAAATAAAAAAATAAAAAAATAAAAAAAAAAGGGAATTAAGTCTCTTAAATCACCCTAGTCAAAAGCACTTTTTATTCCAAGGACAAATTCCAGTTGTCCACTATTACACTAATCTGGAAGACTTGTGATTTGGCTCACCTAGCAAAAACAGTTTGCTTCCAACAAGCAAGCACCATTTTGCAAGGCTGTTCTAATTTGGTAATATTTATCTTTTCAGCATAAAAAAAAATAGGAAAAAATCAAGTCAGGTATTCAAGCTGCACCAATGAAGAAATCTGAACTACAGTTTCTTCAAAGTACTCCTCGAGCACTGAAGGTACATTCCTTCCAAACCCATAAGCTCAAATTTACTGCTTCACTCTCAACTCTAAACTACCTTCCAAAATTCCAGTGATAGATCACTACTGCACCTGACAATTTTGATAATCCTATAAAGGACCTCATGAGACTATTGAAATTCCTTGGTCCTACTCACCAAGAGTAGGTGCAAAAGGAAAGCCACTGTTCAGTCATAAATACAGTTTACTGACTGTGTTACCCAGCATCTCCACTATCCCTATGTACCGTTAATCTCAAGTCCGTATGTTACACATGTCTAGTGCAATAAAACCACCACATTTGTAATTCAAATCATTAGGCAGTTTGGGGAGAATTTTGTGTATGTTATACTTTTGAAATGAATCACTTAAGTCTTAACACTTATCATTAATTTCTATAGCTTCACCATTTCTCTGTGATTTTTCTTCCTCTATCTTTACCCCTTCGTTTTTCCTTCATTTTCACTCCCAAGAGAATGAGTGCTCTCAGAGAATTTTTTGTGAGGTAGGTTTAGCAGATAAAGAAACAAAACTACTAACACCTAAGTGAAACAAACTGCTTAGAGATGAACTAGAGGAATTTCCTCAACCTTTCAAAGAGTAGTACATAAGCACAAGGAGGATGAGTAAATATTGTTAGAGATTATTACGTATGCAAAAAATCAGGCCGTATGTGAATACAAATATTAAAGACAAAAACATATAGTTTACTGAAGTCTTGTGTTTCTGAAAATACAATATTCCTGGTGTATTTTCAATGGTACAGAGAAGCCACATGCTAATAAAAATTGTCCTACTAGCGATGCTGCAGTGTTGCCTTCACTCTCTCTAGCGTCTTTGTAATAATTTCTGCAGTGGATTCTCTTCACCCTCCTACTAAGTATTTTTAATTGTATGCAGCTCACATGTGGTCTTCTTAACACATGATTAAAGTTTAACAAAATCCAGGTCAGCCTTTGTTTTGCTTTTCAAGAAACTACTAAAGGTAGCTTAACATGATATACCCTTGTATGATTAAATGCCACAATCCATGGCTCACACCATGGATTTTCTATCTCAACTACAACACAGTTGAGTTTCCCTTAGGTAAAAGGTACTTCTATGCCATGCACGTTAATATGTGGAATAAAAGCTCCCCCTCCTGGTTTAACAAAGAAAAATCTCAGCTGGGGCGAATACATGGTATGAACAAAGCTGTCCTGAAGAAGAGGTGCAACAGTACAAGGAAGCCATCACTGTTGAATGCTATGACCTAACAACTGCTACATTGTGTTACATGCTCAGAAGTGCCCTCAACACTCCTCTAAATAGTCACCTCCAAAAATGCTGCTCCATGCAACATTTTGAACGTTGCTGCAGGGAACGTTGAAGCTAATTTTCAGTTCTGAGCCACTTCAGATTTTAAGTGGTCCATAATATACATGAACTGCTGTTTAAACCATGTTACATTAAAAACAACTAGTTAAGATTATTTCACGCTTCTGAGAAGCCTGTTTACATCTTCTGAAGTTGGTTTCCTTCCCCAAAAATCCCTTTCAAGATTAATTTTATAATCACCATTTTGCTTTTGGTACAATCTCAAATCTCAGTCGAGCACCTGAAGCTGCTGCATCAGGTGGAAGCGTGGACACAATCTCCCAGTTTTTCCCTCCAGTAGAAAATAATATACCTGTTCCAACAAATGGATCATATACAACATCATTGGGTTTTACTCTTCCATGGTTTGCCATAATAAAAGACAGGCAGGCATCCATGCTAGTATTTCCAATAAAGTGTCTCTTTTTTACACTGTAGGACTCAATAAGTTCTCTTTGGCCATCTGCAATCTGTTGAAAGATTTGAAATCACTGTCAGGTCTTAGATAAAGAGATAAGCAGACTAACAGACTTGCTTAAGTGACACTATCCAACAAACAGCAAACTCTTCATTTCATAATACATCATTTTGCTTTCTGCCTTCTGCAAATATCACAGACTTCTTTCCAAGCAACAGATATCTTGATGCAATACCTAGGTATATAGTTCAAGACAGAGATCAAAAAACATATATAAACAATTTAGAGTGAAAATTGTTCTAAAGAAATAAAAATTAGAGCAACTTTGCTATTATTCTAGATATCAGAATAACAATTCCTGGCAATTCAGAGTTAAAAGAACTTCAAAATGTTAACAAATAAGGTACATGTTAACAGGTGCATGCACACAGCTTAAGGTCACGCAGAAGTTCAATCTTCACTGTTTTTTTTGTCATGCTCAAAATCTAAATTTACCATAGCATTGGCAGATCAGAATTTACTGGAAAAACAAACAAGGCCCAAATGCTAGCATTTTTTTCCCCTCAGACTTCCAAAATACATTGAAGATTACCAAAACAGTCTGGAATAGAACATGTTCAAAAACTCTTCCAACACAATTCCCCAACTCTGGTCAACATCAGTCTTACTGGGTAAATAAAACAGATTTGTCTTTGTTTTCCGTGTTCATTTACTTGTTTTCGAACACTTCAGGAATCCAGCACAGATGGGACAACAGCTGCAACATTTTGCAGTATTGCCACAAAACAGGGTGTTTTCAAGTTAATCACAGCCATGGAGACTATTGAGAGGTGCTAACAAGTAATGCAGGCCTCTAACTTCTCATGCAGTTATCTATATACAACCCCTGACCACAGCTGTGCATCTCAGCAGTGATTTTCCTCCCTTCTAACTGCTCTTGACACAGGACATTCCAGAACACATTTTCCCATCAGTCATCGGCGTCATTCTGTAAGATGTCCTTTGGGGACCCACTTTTTCCTCACAAGATATAGAAGACCAGATCCGATTTCCTCAGAATATCCTAATTATGCAGCAGGTTTGGAGTGCATACACCCAACAAGCAAGAACATTTGTAGTAATACCTCAGATGACAAGCTCTAGACAGCTTTTGAAAATGACTCTTACTGTACACGTACAGCACAGCACCGTCAGTGTGCTCTCACGCACCCCCCCACTCATGGGCTGGACCCATGGCAGTCCAAAGTCTCAGTCCATGATAACTCATAACTACATGGTAACTACTGAGCCCAAAGGCTCAGTCCATACCTTTCTATGGAGGTAATCATCAGGACCACGTGAAGCACTTGCACAATGCTCCAGCAGAGCTGATGCAAGTCAGCATGGTAGCAAACCATCTGTGGTTCATGTAAATGTTTCTTCACGTTTGAAACAGGCTGATGGTGCTTTTAGCTTCACTTGGGTTTACAATATCATACCTGTGCAGAGGCTCATTACCACCAATTTTTTCCACCTCTTTTTAAATTGCTAAATTAAACTGATTTTTGTTAGTCACAATAAGGATTTTCAAGACTTGCATCACCATTTTATACAGTGATATATTCAGTCATTATTATACCGTCTGCTTCCATTAAAGCTTAACGCAACTTTTACATTTTAAATTGAAGAATAGTCTCCTGAGTATACAAGCCCCAAAACTGAAGCAATTGTACTTACGCACCCATCTACCAAAATACAGATCAAAGGGCTCTTCTGGAACGTTATTAGGGTCCATGCCATAATCTTCCAAAATCCAGAAGATATGTTCTGGATTCTTTAAATTTACTTTTCCGTTGAATGGCAGAAATTCAAGAGCCTATATAATAAAGAAAACAGTCTACACATTCTAGGTCAAGTTTTTAAAATATGTGTTGTCGTCCCCCACCACCAACCAAAGAAACAAAACCAAATACCCTAAAATTCTACCTGTGAGAAATAACAGATTATTTCTAAAAGTACGATCTCAAATTCCTCAGGATTTCTAAAATTAACCGAAGAGAACCCAACTTTAGAGGCCATGAACTGTGCATATGAATTATGCAATTTTCAAGTTATGAAAACAATGCTTCTGATGGACAATAAGATACAAAATTTCAGTGATGTGCAGCTACACCAATTTACATATTCAGCATTACTTCACATACACAAAAAACTGAACAAACATGAAAGGGCACCTGCTATTAATACAGGTAATTTCAGTATCATTAAATGATGTAAACAGAATCAGTAGTGTCTAAAAATAGAATGCAGAAAAGCAAAAACTAACAGTAACTTAGAAAAATTTCCTAATTAAAATACTGATATAATTAGGAGGAGAACACAAGTGCAGACAAGAACATAAGGACAGAACAGAAAATTGGCAAACAATCCACAGCTTGCAACTAAAGTCACTGGACTGGCTCGTTCCACATTCTACAACAATAAATGTCTCATATGGAGATAAAGTAAGAGATTTTCTTAAAACCATCTTCTAACTCTATATGAATCTTATAGATCTAGGCCATAAGCCTATATTTCTGTGTCTGCAAAATCAGCACTGTGATACTTGTTTGTCTTTGTATATGCCCTACATGATCTGCTTAGGAAAAAAAACAAAGTCAAGAATTTCATGGGGAATGTTAAGTCAGACACAAAGATCTCACTTACAGTTGACAAGACATAAGCTGTAAACTGCTTTAAGATCTTCAGGAAACCCAAAATTCAATACATCTTAGACAACACTGATAGCATGGAATAAGAACAACGTGAATAGATTAAAATAAATATTGAAGATCTCTTAAACATCTACTTACATCTATCTTTTTTATTTTCTGTGCTTGGGTTAGTGTTTTATTAAATGTATGAATATGTACTTTGTATGTAGAGTCTGGCTGTAGATACGGAAGCTGAAAAAAGGCAAAGACTTTCATTAGTACAGTTGCAGTGTTAACCACTGTGATGAAGGTAACATAGTTCCCAAATTCTTTACATGCATACCATCTTGTCCATCGGATAGTTCTTCAAAGATGCATAGAGTTCCCCTGCAGATCTGCCATGACCCCACAGTTCAAATATAGACCTGAAAATACCAATATTTTTAGAGTGCAGTAAGACTGCTCCAGCAACCTTATGCTAACATACCTCCCCCTAACTAGTAATAGGGCAGGAAAAAATAGTGGGCCAGTTATGCTTTCTACATAAAATAACCATACGTTAATTTACAGAGCATGGCATATAGAACATCTGTAAGCTGTTCTGTCGTGTTTTAATTCCTTAGTCACGCATGACTCCTTTCTGAAGTGCAGTACAGTTTATCCCCATCGGAAACATACTGTCATAAGGACCATTTCGTATACCTGGGGTTTCGTTAGGCAAGAGTGAACAGCCCAAGCCATTGTAGGTAAAACTGAATATGTGACACAGCAAGCGCTCAACAGGGACCATGCAATGCTCTGCAGAGGTGCCCAAACCAACACTGAAGAAGACAGCACAGACACCACAAACTAAATTCAGTATGGTCAGACAGCCAGACCACATCTGTGCTGCTGCTTGTCCTGAGCTACACCTCTGAGGCATCTCAAGCCTCATGGGAAAACGTGTCATTCAGATCCATCAAAAAAGGGCCATAAGCAGCAAGAACAATCAGTCTCTGGCATATTCCTTTGCTCTTGAATTTTGTAGAAGGACCTGGGCTGAGGGCTCAGATACAAGCTCTAGAAAGGTGACACAAGGAATGTTTATCTTATCATACCATTCCCTTCTAAAGTTCATCTTCAGTTTTTATCTACCACTGTTTTTATATTTAATTCCATGTGTATTTTAAAATAAGCCACTAATTAAGCGGTAGTCAAGTCAACTAAGAAGTCTGTGACACTACAAGATGCGCACTGGCTCTGCAGTGAAGAACACTGCTTCAAGACTTGGTGCTGATCATAAATTAAGTAAAGGCATGCTATGTAATCAGTCCTACAGGTTCCAACAATGCTTCCTCATTTCTAGATGTAAGCAGTGACTGTTTATTTTAAGACTCCATACAAAATTAGTATTTGCCACCATATAGTGAAAGTTTTCCACAGCCTACATTACCATTTTCAAGATTTTTCACCTCTTACTTTGCACATACTGTCCGTTTCATTAGTCCCCTTGCCATCTCTTCTGAAGGAATGTTGAGAATCCAAAATGGAGACTGAAATAAAAAGAAGATGAGTGATGCAAATGCCTGACTGGAGGATGTTACAAGTGTTACACAATTACACAATCCTGTTGTATCAAAACAGAACATGCATGCCAAAGAAAAATAAATTGTTAACTGTACAGAGAACATGAGGATAAAACATTCAATTTGAGGTACAATTGTATATTAGCTTGAATGGGTGAGAATCTTTATTACAAATTCCATTTTCCCCACTGTATCTTTGACTTGGTAAAATATTATTTGTTTACGCTTCTCTAGATTCTCTACAGAATCGTAACACCTAGCTACACACAACTAATAATAAAAAGCAAGTAATGTTGTCTGACTAAGCATTGAGACCAGAACCATACAGCTTGCTAGCTTCACTCTTTTGGATATACTGTCTCATCAAATGAGAGGCAAGCACTAAATTCACACAGCTACTACATGTTTTCATGGTTCAGCTATTCTGAAAAGAAACAAGCCTCCCAGTAGATGGCACAATTTCTTTTTGTATAGTTAAAGGATGACATCCTGATGTGCATTTTGTGCATCTCTTCCTCAACTCAAAATCTTAGCTGAAATTGAGAATTGCTCATTTTTGGAAGATACCTTATTCTTTTTCTTTTTTTTCCTATTTAAACTCCAAAATGTATTCAGTTACCCACCTCTAATAAAAATATCATAAAGAGTGTATTTGTATATCATACATGCACACAAGTAAAATATTTAGCTTTCACTTACATTTACACAAATTTCCTGCTGACCACTAAATTGTCCACCATAAAGCGAGAGCAAAGATGTTATTTCCTAAAGTGAAAATATAAAGGTCAGGCATTAGAAGCATTCACTAATGTTTTAAACTTAAAAAAAAAAAAAAAACATTCAGAGACAGAGCAGCATACAATAAATTCTAACACAGACTGTGACCTCCACAGGGATTATAAACAAAATCTTAGCAATAGCAATATAAGAAAGAATGGCATTTACTATGGATTTATTAGGAGAACCTACAAGGAAAAACTCTTAGCGTAATTGTGTGGCTAGGGCAGAGGTTTACAATTAAATTCAGCTTGTATATATTATTTATGAGCTGAAAAAATTAGACTTTCCTGCTGTAAAAGTAGCTGATTATCTTTCTCAGAACTCAGTTGCAAATGAACAAGTTACTGACAGGTTATGAAAAGCTGTACAATGTACAGTACAGTAAGATCAAGTCAGGCAAAATTTCAGTAATGAAACCCCACTGTTTTCCATTCTTGTATTCATCTTTCACTGAAATCTTTACTGCTCAGTCCTAAACTCTCACTACGACATTCCTTGTATGATATTGCTCTAAGCTGTCTATCCTTAAAGTAGTTTTCTAATTCATGCAAAAAACAGAGATGCCTCACTAGTAACATTCTGAACCGTGGCTGGGCCCAGCTCTGAGCACTAACTGCTCTTCTGTTACTTCCCTGCTTTACAGGTGTCTCAACAGTTTTCTTCAGTAGGTGTCTGTTCCAGAGTAAACTACATCAGAGACTGTAAATACAACACAGAAAACAACAAGTCTCCAAGAAACAAGCTAGCAATGATTAAACAAACAAACAAACCATACACCAAAAATAACACTCACTGAAAGGCTTTTTGAACTGAACTGAGAGTTAAACATTGGGGATATTCCTCAAGGAGCCCCTTCACTAGAAGTGACAAGCTGCAGCCTCTGAACATTACCAGGAACAGAACATGTACACAAGATTTTGTATTGGCTTAGATATGAACTGAGTGGGTAAATAAAAAGATTATATTATAAAGTATCCCCCAAAATGGAGGGAAAGAACATTGCTACACAACACTATCAAATGGCTTTAGGGGGATGTCATTCCATTCTCTTCCATCTTTCCATTTAAGCAGAAACAACACAAGAAACTCTGGTGGGGAAAAAACAAACAAAAATTTTTTTGAATCGGTGGCACCTCCACACACTACTATTAATACTGTCCAAAGGAAAGTGACAAGAATCAGACGTGCAGAAAACACGCCCCGTGAGGAAAGACTTACAGAAATGGAGAGAAAGATGATAACAATCTCTACACATGCTAAAGGCTGCTGTGATAAAGGAAGGCAATACTCTGGTTTTGATGTTTACTACAGAGAAGACGGGCAGTGGGTTCAGATCACAGCAGCGTTCCGGGTTGGGCATTCGGACGATCCCTCCAAAGGAAAGTGGCGGAGTGCTGGAAGAGGTCTGCCCGGAGAGGCTCCTGAGGAGCGCCTGACGCGTGCCACCTGCCCGCTACAGACGTCCCGCGCTGGGAGAGCGCGATGCACGGTGCTCTCCCTCAGCTCCTGACCGCACACGAGTGACCCCTGAGTAGGGAGCACGACTGCGTACAGACTAAGAAACAAGGAACGCTGAGCTTTATTGTTAACAAGTGACTGCTAACTTGGTATAGAGCGTGGACTTGGACAGGCACCTTCAGCCGCTGCGACCCAGCACCAGCACGCCCAGAAGAAAAGCTGTCCTCTCCTGGCCCATACGCAGGCGCGGCACAGGGGGACATCAGGCAAGTGGTCTTGCTGAACACCCTGCGCCTGCTTGTTTCCGTGAGTTAAATTTTCGGACAAATCAGCTCCCTAATGCAACTCAGCACACGGCCAAGCAAACTAAAAAGCTCATGTCACCAACGCAGGGCTTTCAAATCACTTCTGTATAGCAGCTCTTTCCCCCAGGTTTCCGCTCCTTACCCAGAGTCCCAGCTCCCCGCCGGCAGCCCGTCCCGGCTCTCCTTCAGACAGGGTCCGCGCTCTGCTCCGCGCCCCGTCCCGCCCGCGCCCACCGGGCGGCGCGACACCGGCACCGAAAGCCCCGCCTGAACAACCCCAAGGAGACCCTCCGGGCGGGGAGGAGGCTCCCGGAGGGCTGA
>VXAA01000762.1:408718-422788 GCA_013399115.1 Anseranas semipalmata
CTGGTTTGCGGCGGGCCCTTCCCGCTGCGCAGCCCCATCTTGCCTCAGCAATAACCTCTCCGTGCCGGCGTCGGCAGGGCAGGGGCTCGGGGCACGTTAACAACGTACGGACACCGACGGGGTCACGCTCGTTTTTCCGTGGCAAGGAGGTCAGCGACTGTGACACGGGCGTAGAAGCCGAGACAAGATTGTCAGGAAAGGGGCAGAGATACGGCTACCCAGCAGAACAAAACAAAGCTTTTTGTATTGCAGGTTATCTTTCTTTATATTTTAACATCAAGTTTAGATGTTAAAATATAACAAAACTATAATCCCGTTCTCCCTGATCCCCCAGTTACGTTGAGCTGAAAGGTTCAGCTTATCCAGATTTCAGTAAGCCTTTTATTAGGAGCAGGCCAGCTCAGCAGTTGACTCATGTTCTGTATTTTCTGTGCGGATTTGTTGGATAGCTTCTTTCTACATGGTTAAGATTTTGCTCATGACCAGTAAGCACCGCATGGGCTGCATTCTTGATGCATCTCCATAGCCGCACACTGGAGCTCCTCTTCCTGCAGTATTCAAAACTGAAGCTTGGTGTGAAGCTTTAGCCCTGATGACTGACAAGAAGACAGTCCTACGTGAACTGGCATCTACAGGTGAACTTTCTTAGCCAGTCCTTCAGGTGGAAGAAAAGAAGCATATGAGGATCTCTCTTGTTCACTTCATCAGTTTATTGAAACCTAGCAATAACCATGTTGTCAAACTGCTGATAAGCCCAGCTGGTCTGAAATTGCTTACAAAATCTTGGGATCGCTGAAGATTTAGTGGAGGATGACTGCTTCTATTTCTCCGATCTGTCGCACTTTAAATTTCTTAGCTGCAGGGCCTCCATTTTTAGAAACTTCTTAGGACGGGCTGCGGGTATTATTGTTTGAGCTAAACCTCTCTGAGACTGGCTTTCTTTTATTTTATCTGCACAAAGCATTGCTGTCTGTTCTCTGAACGGATGACCTCAATTTTCCAGCGATACTGTTTCCTAATGAAAGCCCTACATTTTGCTGCTCTCCACCTGGGGATCCATGCAAAATCACCAGCAGTCTCTATATGCTGCTCAGCATAGTTTAAGGGTGTATGTATATTAACAAGAAGGGGTTACAGAGTATTTGGTGCTGGCATGAAAACCAAGCGTTTGTCAGATGCTGTATTTATAAACTTATCATCTAGACCTATAATGTCATGGAAGAGAATCAAGCTGTTTGATAGAGTGGAATTAGGGGGTCATCTGACGTCAGCAACCTTACATAACTATGTTAGGGAGGGAAAGGAAGAACAATCCATCCTTTTTAGCCTTCGGGGGAATTTTAAGTACACAAAATGTAATTACTCAAATTGAAAGGTTTCCAGGAACCCAGAATTAACCAAAACATACAACAGGATCACGTGACGATCATGAGTTTCAATTTAGAAGTGCGTGAAAGGCTGGGAATGAGAAGCCTGTTGAGTGCACGCTGTGCTCAGCTTTCCCAGCGCTCGGCCAGGGCCGCAGCCTTGCTGCCGGCCGCTCGCCCCACGCGCGGTTCTGGAACCGAACCCAGCAGTGGCTTCTTGGGCCCTGAGTCGCAGGCGCTGTTGGGGCGGTGAGGGAACACGGCCCCTGCTCGCGGGGCTCGCGTGCGGCACCATCACTGTTCATATGTGGGCGAATACCACTGAAACCATNTTCTGACCGCTTCCCCGCGGCAAGGCCTGCGTTACCCCTGCGCTTACCTCCAATTGCCCCTAACAAAGCGCCAGCCCCGCTGCCCGCCGGGCGCCACGGCCGTGAGACGCCCGGCTCCCCGGGCCCGCCNGGCCCCCGGCCGCTGGCGGCCGCCCGGTGCGCGGGCAGGGCCCGGCCCCTCGGGAGGCGACGGATTTATTTGTGTTTTCGTTTCCTTCACAGCTGGCAGCGCACCCGAGAAGCAGTTACCGTCGGTCGCTGGCTGGGGTCCTGTCTGAGTGCCACAAAACGTTTCAAGGAATGGAGGGAGATAAAGGGCAGAGCGCCAGCACCGCCGGCGCGGTGGGCGACTTGAGGAAAAGTTGGCAGACCTGGGCGGAGGATCGGCTCGAGGACCAGAGAAAGAACCCGTTCAGCAACGCCGACAGGCCTGCATCCAAACCTGTGCTTACTCACAGAGCAGATCCCACCTATGGGAGACCCCCCGAAGGGTCTAAAACAGAGCAGAGGGGGAAAGATGCTCACTCGCACGTGGGGAAGGAGGTGGAAGAGCTGTGCTTGATCATCAGAAACACGGGACAGATGGGAGAAGACGGACACGTGAGTGTTACGTTCGGGCAGCTGTTTGAAACGTACGTGACCATTTCCAACAAAGTAGTGGGAATCTTGCTGAGAGCCAGAAAACACGGCCTGGTTCATTTTGAAGGTGAAATGCTTTGGCAAGGAAAAGATGACGATGCGGTCATCACTTTACTAGAATGAGACCTTGTCATCTGATGAATTCTGCTGCATGTTCCCATTTGGAAAAACATCTAGATACCGTCTTGAAAGAGGTTTTCTTTGCGGAATTTCAGCCTGGCAAATTAATGGGACATTCGCAGGAGAGAAAACGCGTGAGAAGGCTAAAAAAAAGTTTTCATAAAAATGATAGCTGTTTTGGACAGAAATCACAAATAATCAACTAATCCATCACATTGCCATTGGATTGTCCTTTCATTGTTATCATCCACTACCAAGTGTACTGCGGCTCTTCAAGCATCCCTGCTGCCTTAGTGCTTTAGGTTGCTGAAAACAAATCGCTAACTTGCTACCATACAACACTGATTCGCGCAGGTTGCGAAGGACTCACTGCGTGGGGGATTCTGGTTTGCAAAACATGGAATTGAAAACTTTTATGGGAATTCATATAATTCTTCAGACAAAGAGCTTGGTATGTAGCAAAAGTTTAGATTATTTTCCCATGGTGAAACTAAGTAAATGGAAGTTATGTTGACTTTCATGAAGCATATGAAAATTCCCGAGTTTACAGAAATATCACTTGCTTGGTGGCCTACAATATATACAGCAAGGATATTTCATGATTGCTAAATCAGTTGCATCTTGCATGTATTTTGGAGAGCTGCACTAGTCCTGGTATTTAAGAATATTCTTAGCATCGTATCTTCTCCAGACCTTCTGTGTCTCTCATTCTTTTTCCTCTCTGTGTCTCACACCATTTTTACCTGTTCTTTTCTTCTAATGCTGTGTCATACCCTAGATCACAAAGCTCTGCAGCCTTTTTGGTGAACTCAGCTATACCCCTTTGTAGAAAGCAGGGTGCTACAGCGTAAAGACATGAAAGACAACAGAAGCTGTACACTGGGGCACTGTGCATATATGAAAAGAAAAATAAAAAAGGCTGTCACTTCTTTCAGCAGAGTGTAGGAATGCTGTTTACAACAGGAGAGTAGAGATCCCGTAGTGCCAAATGCATAAATAAAAGTATAGTGGTGCAGTCACATACCTCATTTAGTTGAAGCAGAGCTGTGCTTTCAGAGCATGGTTGTGAGTTCTCCAAACTGGGAGAAAAAATGATCTGCTAGATAAAACTGGGACTGAGAGATGAGCGATAAGAATTTTCTCCATGGTTCTTCTAGAAGAACTTTTTCAATGTTCAGAATTGGTTATATAAAACTGTTGTAATAATGCTATTTAAAATATTCACGAACTGTGTTTACAGTAATTCCCACCAAGAAAACTATATACATTGGGAATACAAAATTCTATTTTTTACCAGTGCAAATAAAAGGTTTTATATGATGTTAACTACATTACTTGATGAGTTTTAAAATAAGAATATTCTCTTGCCTCAAAAGGATACTGGGGCTTATTATAAACTCTGAACTTCATAAAAGTGATAATTATTTTATGCTATTTAAATAAGTGATCGTTTTTTTTTGCAAAAAGGATAAGAAAAGAATGATTTTTATTTGACATTTTCATCTAATGGGGATTTGCATCAAAATAAGCCTTTTGACTGAGCAAGTAAAAATCCAGTTTTCGTTGTCACTCTGCCTCCTTTTCCCAGTGAAAAGACAATGAAACTAGAAAAAAAGGAAGAAGTGAATGTGGTAAAATAAGTATATTTGGGCAACAGGAGAGTCAGAGGCAGGTACAGCATGGAGAGAGAAACAAAGGATGGGTTTTAATCACCACATAATTTTACTGTGTTGGAAACTGGGGAGTATGTGCTGTACCAGACACTGCTGGTTTGTGTTCCCCTAGCTCTCAAAACCACTCCTTTCCAAAATTATTTATGGCTTGCACTTTAAAACAAAACTTATATAACTTGTCATCATGACACATTTAAAATGCTTTGGTTTTTCAAAAAGCATTTCTGAGCACATATTAATGGATTTCAGCTCCAATTAGATAAAGCCTGGGCATGCATTTTGATTTCAAAATGAATCAAGCTTTTTATAATACAGCTATGGAATGTGGTCTGCTTAATTCTAACAATTTGTAAATCCAGTTGCTATCTGCTGCAGCAAAAATTCCTAACTTGTAGGAAACAGTATCAGGCAGTTCAGATATTGCCAGCTGACTAACAGGATGGTTACATCAGGAAAAATAATTACTCTCAAAAGACACACAGTTGAGGCAGTGTGTAACCTGAGCATGCGAAGGTGCAAGTCCAGCACGTGCAGACTCACTAGTTCTTAATTAAGACTGGCCCAAGTAGTTCAACAAGAACCGAGGCTTCCACTGCCATGTATGTAGTTAGTGTCAGATAATTACATGGCCTCAGCTGCCCTCCTGCTACTGCTGGTTGGTTTAAGTATCACTTGAGTACACCTGCAAAACCTTTAAGCATGCTTCTGACCAAATCAGACAGAAGCAGAGTAAGCCCTAATGAAATGGCCCTACCAGCTTTGTAAGTGACTGTGAAATGCTTGCCCTGTCATATTTTGAACAAAACCAAAGATTATTATCATAATAAAAACATAATTTATAGAGGGATTTGTTTTTTTAAACAATTATAGGGCCAAATTTCCTGTCTGCTGTCTTTAGATGAACATTTTCTGAAGAGTGACAAGTCTTTCTGCTTTGTGTGCCCACGCAATGGTTATCAACACCAAAAGCTGCCAAACTGGGCCACCACACAGGTCATCAAATCTAATCTCCTGCTTTCAGCAATAGCCAATATTTCAAAAGAAGTCTAAAAGGTAATACAATTGTTCAGTTTGTCCACCGATACACTCAAGAATAAAAAATTATTCCTGAACCCTGTACAGTCAGGAATGCACCGTATCTAATGGACATGACTGAATTTAGCAACTAGTTTACAAGATTTACAAAATCCTGCTTCTTCATCTGCAGTGTAGAGCTTAGATTAGCATCTACAGATGAAAATTTTTAAAACCTTTTTTTTATGTAACAGGCCCCCATTAGTGCAAATGGAACAGAATTTAACATATTATTTTCACAAAAATGTAGGATGTGAGGTTTAAGTATTACAGATTATTTGTAGTAAACTCTGACCTTCTAAAAGGTGCTCTTGTCCTGTGAAGTGAATTTCAGTTCTTCCAATCTCTCCTAGAAGTTCACTTTTTTTTTTGTAGCAAGCCTATCTGCTCCCTCTGTAGTCTTTCCTTTTCTTCCAGTTGAAGCCTGTGAATTCTGCGCCTGTTTTAGACTGCATATTTTACAGGAATTATCTGTATTTTGTCTTGTCAAACACTGAAAGCACTTTCAGCACTTCAATAAATATTGCACAACAGTTGAAATGACAGCAAGTGAGTTTTTTATGCAGGTTTTTACTGTTTCCAAGCTCATCAAATTTCAAATTTTTTATACGTTTAATTACAACTCATGCTTAAGAAGACCTCCAAATGCCTTGAGGAGCTATTACCAATTTAATCACATTGAAAATGCTGTCCTTAGTCAAAACACAACTTTTTTTGTTGTTGTTCTACATTTAACAGCATTGTATGTGCCTGTTTCATCCTTTCAGAAGGGGGCAATTAGTACTTCAGCATACAAGTACTATTCTCTGGGCTCTCGTTAGGTTGGGAGCTTATGTAAAACAATTGACCAAAAGAGTACAAATAAAGCTTTGTCATTCCTAAACACGTAGTCAAAAAAGCAGCTTTTCTCAGGACTGCTAATATTGGATCAAAGACCAGCAGAGCCAGGGGCAGTGCCTAAGCAACTTTCCTTTGCTTCTCAGTCTTGTACATTGAAGAGTAAAAACTGTCGAGTTCACTCTCCAAGAGCTTTTGAGCTATCTTTGCTCACCGGAATGCTCCACAAAAGATTGGGGAAGTCTGAAAATGATGTTATAATGCTGCTGTTGAAGAGGGTGATATAATGAATGGGGCCTGCCCGCTGCCTTTTCCAGAGGGTAGCCAGTGATCCTGAAACATATTCAAAGCATTAGAATAGACTTTTCAGAAAGTATTTCTTAACCCAATTAAAAAATATCTACTGCGTCCAAGAACAACGCTCGTCAATACAGAAAGAAAATGGAACATGGTTCCATGCTGCAAAACACTAATGAGATACTGAGTATTCATCTCAGTAATGAGTGTGGCTCCATTTATAGCACCTTCTTGTCCGAGCCTGTTTGAGGAACTGTCATTGCTGTGACCCTCCTCAAATGTAACATGCAAAAGTTAACCTTCATGTTTCCTGCTGTGTACATTTGACAATGTATTGGGGCTAGCTGGGATGGAGTTAATTTTCTTCATAGCAGTGCACATGGTGCTGTTTCAGATTTGTGACTACAACAGCATCGTTAACACACCCATCTTCCAGCTGTTGCTGAGCAGTGCTTGCACAGCGTCAGGGCCTTCTCCTTCTCCCAGCCTGCCCCTCCAGCGAGCAGGCTGGGGTGGGCAAGAAGCTGGGAGGGGACACAACCTGCACAACTGACACAAATGGGCCAGCAGGGATATTCCATGCCATATAATACCATGCTCAGCAATAAAAACTGAGGGGAGGATACTGGGGGGGCTGGGGTAGCCATTGCTACTGGACTGCTTACGGGAGGTGGTGAGATTGTCTTTACATTACTTGTCTTGGTTTTTTTTTCCCCTTCCTCCTTCCTTCACTTACTAAATTGCTGTTATCTTGACAAACTCTCTTCCCTACCCCGCTGGGAGCAGGGGTGAGGAACGAGCTGTGTGGTGCTTGGCTGCTGACCATGGTCAGCTACTCTGCTGTGCAGTTACATCAGTCCAAGATTAGCACTGGTGCCGTTTATTAATCCTTTTTGACAACAGTTCATGTTGATACTTTAAATATTACATATCACAGTTAAATATAGTTACATAGATTAATTACAAATCAGAACACACATAGTATTAACCCTTGAAAAATCTTAATGTTCAAATATTTCATAAAGTTAGGAACCAACTCAAGCCTCCTAGTCTATTGCACAGAATTAATCAAAGTTCAGTGGCTTTAATTCATACTCCTCCTCGCTAATATTACAAATTAAAACCGCAAAGTACATGAGTGCCCACTAGTAAGAACAAGACATTAGGAACGAGGTCTTACAGAAAAGACTGATAACTCTTCTGGATAGAAAACACCGTTGTTTAGAAGGGCGTGAGTCTTCTGAAGTATGATGTATAGTATATACTGTAAGAATATTACAATACATTGTCCCACTAAGGCAACAGGTGCTGGATCAGTGGAAAACATTGAGAAGATCGTGTTCAGGGAATCTTGCAGGTGCAACAGACCATCACCACCTCAGCTGCATCTAACTGCATTAGCCAAGGACACTTGATTAGTTAAGCACCAAGAGATACAGTCTGTGAACAAAGAAAATCCACTCTGTTTTCTGGAGTTTTAACTTTCTGAACAGTCTGCTTTAACATGGTATTGAAAAACGGAGCGCTAACATTACTGATTACAGTCATACAGCAAAGGCAAATGTTCAGCAGGTTCCATAACCAATTGAGAACACAATCCCTACATGTTCCAATCTTGGGCTGAGGCCCTGCTATTCCAAATTCAAATCAGACTGCTGTTATGCAAGCCTGCCACATACTCACTGCACTAAAGACCCGCTTCTCTTCTGACCTCATTTAGAAATGAAATTTAGCCAAGGCATTAGTAATTGCCAAGTGACTTCCAGTAAGAACAATATCAGAATAATCTCAAAATTTGTTTTTTTTTTCTACAATGATGCAGAACAGCAGTGTACAAATCAATTCTTCCAAACTCTTCACATTTTTGTAAACACACAATAACTAAATTAAAAATATTGTGCACATAAGACAAAATCTTCCAGTCCAACATACAACCACTTATACATACAATTAAACTATATTCTATGTTTTATAGCATTATCACATGCTGGGCACATACTGTATTAACATTTACCCTGTCACTGTCATGCAAATAAGACAGGTAATATATTAAAGTGGTTTAGCACCAGAAAAGTTAGTAGTGTACTTTCAGCAAGGTACCTACTACTAACTAGGCATAAATAACATATCATACAAGTACAGATGGAAACTGAAATATTTAAAATGTTCCTTGCATTCCAGAACAATGGATCTTTAAAATAAAAGCTAGATTCCACAACAAATATTACCTTTGGTACCATGTGCATGCTGTTACTACTAACTCATTTCCTTAGTTAGAATACATTCTGCTGCTATACCCTGCATTTTACTGAGAAAAGTTATCTGCATATGTGTACGTGTGTATGTATTACGTATGCATATATTATATATGTATACACACACATAAAATTATCATTAAAATAGATTGCCTTATTGTCAGAGAAGTACACAGACTTCTGAAGTACCCAAATGTGCGAATTAGGTTGACAGCTATAAATTCTGTATTTCCTCATAAGGAACTAAGCCTTTTTTGTCCTGGTATATTATTAGCATCAAACTGTGCAACCTTAAATCAGAGTTCAAAAACAAAGAACAAACTGGCTAGTGGCACAAGGCTAAGAGTGCTCTCAACTGGCAGCATTTTCAGTTTGCAGTCGCTCAATCAGTTGTTCAGCCTATGAAAGAGAGAAAGCAATGCATTAACTTTGCTGTCGACCTTCAGTTTACTGAAAAATCCATTTTAAAAATAATGGTAAAAAAGTAACAGCGTGACACTGACAGACACAGCATATACTTCTCACTTTTACGGACAAAGCATACAACAGAAGTTGTAAGAACTTCTTACATGATGGCACATACAGAAGTAAAATACAATGATTGTTTTAAACAGCAGACTTCTTCACATTTTCATCACCCATTAGGTGATCAGGAAAGGAAAAAGCAACTATGAAAATCAGAGGATGTTTGAGCAAAGAAACAGTAGTTAAAGCAGCATGCTTTAAGGACCTTGGAAGACAGCAGTGCTCAGAACAACCAAGCTAGGAGAACACTCCAGAACAGCGTCTTGTGGCCTCTCATCACCAACAAACTGCACACCAGTCATCCACACTACTGAGAGGTGGAGAGCAATCACATGCTCTTCATGCCATTAGACATATATTCATTCTTTGGTTATGTCACCATGCTCACACATACTATTCTCATCACATGGCTATTTATGCCACATAGCTGGGGCAGTTATATTTTGTATGTATGACAGCACCAGCCCCCAGAAAGGACCAGGGTGGAAGGAGGTCTGCCACCATTGTTCTAGCAGGCCAAATTAAGCTCATGGAGACTCACCTGGACACTTCTGAAATAAATCAGTTTAGATTTAGATATTTTTTTTTAAACACTAGTCCCACTGGATTAATCTTTTAATTAACATCTCCAAGGAACTAAGTTAAAAGGTGAAAAGCCAGTATGTTTTAATACACATAGTCAATATGCAATCAGCTAATTAAGATGGCAACAACTTAATAGGAGTTAAGTAGCTATTGCTGTTTATTTGCAGATAAAGCTAGATAAAGCACGGAGCAACTGAAATTGAATTATCTGAATCTTAGCTGAATCATTCTTAAGTAAGTGTCACATTCAAACCATTATAGCTAAAAAACACAACAATTCAAGAACATTTTCCAACTTGACAACAGGCCAAAATATCTTTTGAATTGCATCCATATTAGATAACCAAACTTGGTACGGATACTTCTGAGCTAATCCAAAACAGTAAGCACTGTAACTAGACAGCTATAGTTTTTTTGAAGCCCAAATATCTCTGTTATGCTCTGCTACACAGCAGATACATCTGCTTGTTTTGAAATAGGTGACATCTCCAGCAAGGTACCACCACAAAGAAGCCAAATTTTTCTCTTTAAGAGGCTGTCTATATTCTTCTTTAGAAGACAGAGACTTTTTTCAGCATCTTTGTTTTGGGGTTGTCCAGCGTCACCAGGATGCTGGAGCTACACTGCAAGGATAGGTTCTTTGACGAGTCAAAGCTGTGCGAGTTAGTTTTAGTCCTCCAGAAAGATTTTCAAGCAGTGATTTAGTCAGTGCCAATTCAATCTCATTGCTAATCTCTACTGACAGAAATCAGTATAAACAATGTTTCTGTAAAGCAGACATTTGTTTCAGTCTAAGGATGGCAAGATAAGAAAAAAATGTATGAACTGATAAAAGCAACCATTAGGTGGCCATGTTTTTCACCTACGCTGGATAAACCAAGGTGTGTACAATACATAGCTCATCACATTCTAATATATTCTAATATATCCTTTCACTTTAAAGAACAAATACTTACAAAGTGTAGTCAGAAGCACATCACATCAACCTAAGCTATGCATTAAATCCAGAACTACTGTATTGTTTGCTGTTAATGTTATTGTCACTCCATTTCCCTTATTAAGTGCAAACATTAATATTAAATTTTACCATTATATTTTCTCAAAGTTAATGCAAAATACAATTAATAATTATAGTAATGACAAAAATAATTGCTCAAAGAATTTTTGGACATGGTTAAAATGTTGGAAAGACATCACATTTCAGCTTGCAATTGAAAAGCTATCGAAAAGTTCACATGCATTACACTTACCGTGATAAACCAGTAGGAATTGATTCTGTAAATCAGCCTGGATAAGAATCCTAGCTGACTGGCTGGGGCCAGGACATGAAGATGCAAGTGGGATATTGAGCAGAACGGAGGCCAGTGAAAACCCATTCTTCAGAAAAGGAAAACAAGTTAAAAACACTGGCAATGTTAATTCAGAAAGTGGAACATCATAAGTTATTTAACAAAATCAATTGAATTAAGAAGTTAACTCATAAGATTTTCCTTTTACATAAAGGCAAGAACAAAAATATGTTCTCTCCTTTCATCATGCTCTCAAGAACCTTTTTCAGAAGACCATTAACCTCTTCCTTCGCATCTATTTAAGATGCGCTGTGTTAAAAAGGGGGGGGTTAAAAAACAGGATATTCCCTAGATATATCATATCTAGTTTTCAGCTGGAAAGTCAACTGTCACTCGATTAATGTAGTTTCTACCTAACATTTCTACTAACAGAAAGACCCAACTCCCTATACTCTACACTATTGAAATTATGTTACATTTCACTTCATTTTGGCTACCAAACTTACCGGTTTATAGTAAAGGGAGCAGCACTGATAGTAAATGAAGGCAGGCATGACTGAAACACAGTGCAGTGCCCCAATTAAAAGGACAAAGTTTACCCCTCCTGGCACCTAGAATCAGAGCCTGTGTTCAGCAGGTAACTGAAGAGCAGCCTTTTAGATAAGCTGTCTGCAGTGCCCTTCCTGTCCCACAAGGAGGGCAGTGTTCAGGAAGGAATCTCAGAGTTGGAATGCAATCTGCACTAGAAATTGATCAGAAAAAAAGAGTTTATATTCTGTGCCAGCACAGGTGACTTGACAAGTCATACCCTAAGTCAGTGCAACCCCAATTTCTTCAACAAATCATACTGCAGTTGTTAACACTGTATCTAAAATAGCATTTTGAAACGTCAAGAATGTATTCAATAAACACAGAAGGCTTCCATTACATACCTTATATCATTTAAGTCACTAAAATTATTTCTCTGGAGGACAGATTTTCCAACTTCCATCATTCTCTTCACTATTAAATACAAATAAATTTCATTTAACGTTTAAGTAATATTTTACACATCATATGTCTTTGAGTCAAGTAATTTGAGCAATTTGAGTAATTTGAGCAGGTATTCTTCAGGAACAAAACCTTTGAATACTAACTTCAACAATGATTACACTGAGATCACAAACTCATGTTTGTTTGCTTTTTTCAAAGTATAAATACTGTAACTGCTCATAATCAAAGATTATCGAGGCAGTGTTGGGCAAAGTTCGATATGAAAATCACTACTGTTACTGATTTCCAGACTAATGACACTTAAGTCTGGTACTATTCTAACAACATTGGCCAAAGCCATGGTATCACCACATCCTTATTAAAAAAATAAATAAAAAATCAAAACCTAACTGCCAACAACAACTACTGATTTGTCAGAACGATGAAGTTTACACTAAATCCTGTGTTATGGGTCTACACAGCAAGTTTCAGAGATAAAACAAAAATTAGAAATAAAATTAAACTCCCAGTCCTACTTATTGCTAGAACAAATTTTTCATTTATGTAACAGATAATACAAAAACTTCCAAGGTGAAAGTCTAAAGAATTGTCTTGAAACCAAAGACATATAGAAGTTGTTTCTGGAGAAAACTACTGTACATTTAGAAGACAAATACAATGATTCAAAATTTGCAACACGCAGCTATAATGCTTTTCTTGCATCACTTGTAATGAAAGGTTTTCTTACAAGAAAAAAAAGCTTATCAACAGCACATCATAGTTTCAATATTTTAGAATCTTGTCTTTTAAAAAATTATATATACGTTTATATAAGTTTTATAAGTATTTATATAAGTATTATAAAGTTATAAGTTATAGAAAGTATTTATATTATATATAAGTTTATTGGAACACTGTTTCTCTCTTTCTTCTCTATCCCTTTTCCTGAAAAATAACGTAGCACATTATAAAATACACATTTTATAGAATTCTTTTTTTCTCCATATAATTTAAAATTGCACATATACCTAGGAAGATGCAATGAATGAGCACATTAATACTTTAAAAAACAAAGTGAGAAAGCACCCATCCTCCATGCAAACAAAAGCGATTCCGTGCGCTAGGGCAGCGTCACCTCGAATAGCGCACAAAAAGTCATGGAAGTTGCCAGCAGGGGTAAGGCCCTCCCCACACTCACTCGCACCATCTATTTTGGTGTTTCACAACACAACCAAACGGTGTTCAAAGCTGTGATTTGCTTGACAGCACATTACTTCAGACTGCGGAAAATGCTTTTCCTCCAAGTTAAGCACAGGCTAACACATATTTACAGCCTTACCTACAGGTATGTGTTCTGGCTTAAGCGTTTTGCAGTTTCCCATGTGCTCTACTGGCACCACCAGATAGTGGTGGGGGGCACCGGGTCTGATATCTCTAAAGCAGACAAGGTCTTCATACTAAAAAAAGAACACAAACAGATTACATCCATCAGGACGAGGGCACTAGGTAACAAAGCTGACCCCCCCCCAGTGTGATACTTAGTATTATGTTTGAAATAACTAGCAAAAATCTGAAGACTGCAAGTCTTTTTTTCCATAGCTACATCAAAGTAAAGTATCTTCGGAATCTGCTTGCAAAAAGGCTTCCGAGTACAATTTGTTTTCTCAGTTGACTTTCTGCAGTCAGGATTCCTCGACATCTAACAGCTAAAGCACCTGTTCTATGGCTAGTTTTAGATTTTTAGCTATTGTGCAACCATTTAAATTGACAAGATGCTTCCTGTGTGCTGAATGATCTGCTACTGTCTCCAGGAAGGAACAGACGACCCCTAACCCTACAGGGCAACCCCCAAAGCGCACACTTTCAAGTGACACCCCTCGTCAGCTGGACATAAAGGCACAACCTCAGCGCGAGACAGAACTCGGGTCAGCTGAGCGACATACACACGCGATTTCAAGGTTTGATCTTTAATTCCCATAGATTAATCTCTTCACGGCCGCCCGGACGCTCCCACGCACTGGTCACGCCACGCGGCGCGCGGCCCCACGCGTGCCCGTGCCCCCGCTCCCGCCCGATGCCACCCGCAGCCGCTGCTGCCGCCCGTG
>VXAA01000762.1:427684-517295 GCA_013399115.1 Anseranas semipalmata
CACTGTAACAGGTTGCCCAGAGAAGCTGTGGATGCCCCATCCCTGGAAATGTTTAAGGCCAGGCTGGATGGGGCTTTGGGCAACCTGGTCTAGTGGAAGGTCTCCTGGCAGGGGGATTGGAACTAGATGGTCTTTAAGGTTCCTTCCAACCCAAACCATTCTGTGATTCTATATTTAAAACTAGGAACAAGGCACCCTAATAATTTTTAAAATTCTACTTGCATCTTTAAATCAACAGGTATTCTGTTGAAAAGGACCAATGTATTCAGTATTGAAAAATACTGAGGTGTATTTCAGTGGCACTCTTATCTCCAGCTTGTTGTCACTGTGATCCTAAGCATGTGTGGAATTATACCCTACTCTTGATATCACGGCCTTCCAAGGTGAGTCTTTGATAGTTCACTCCTTATTCCTCCCTGCTTCAGCCCCTCAATCAACTTGAAACCCTCTGCTTACCCCCACAGACTGTCGTCTCAGCACTTCTAATAATTACAGCCATTTTTTGCTTAAAGCATTACACTGAAGCAATGAGTGATTAACTGCATTCATCAACAGCTGGCACATCTTCTAAACTCAAATATGCTGTCTTCACAAAATTTTCTCATAAATGTTTCACAAGTGGAATCCAAAAAATTTGAGAAATTTAACACCACTTACCTTGAAATTTGGACAGAATGTGTAGAGGAATGTTTCACCAGTGCCATAGTAATGGTCACTAAACCTGAAGGGATGTGTAGCATACGCTCCAAAAATCTGTCAGAATAAAAGGATTAAACTATTTTTGAGAACTGCAAAATTTAAGAGAAAAAAAAAACATTTCAAAATACTTTCTGAGTTGGTGTTTCATCTCACAAGAACCAACTAGTGAAATACACCAGCTGAGCAAGTATTCCTGCAAATCTTTTGTATCCTTCAATTTAAAAACCACATGGCAACAGGAAAGATGACTCTAGGAGCTACTGAAGTACTAGACCTCCATGGAGGCATTATTTGTGAGAGCCTGTTAACTGAGTTACCTAGGGAAGATACTTCCATGGGCACTATTAAAAGGAGCACTCATTGTAATTATGAAACTATGGGGTTTTATTTCTATTAGTGCTGATGTACCTTCCTGCCTGTAAGTTTAGATTAAGAAGTAGAAAATATGAATAGAGTAAAAGAAAACACCAATGTCTTCTTGCAGTATGATGTTACTTCACAGTATGGTTAGCACTTCATAATGGTTTTTTTTGTTTGTTTGTTTGTTTTTAATAATGTTACCCTGTCAGTCCAACCCCCGCACCACACGCACTCCTTACCTGGTTGTCCATATCCTTGATGACAAGGAGAACTGGACTGTCAAGAGATGCCGATTTACGGTACAGAGTCTTCAGGCTAGTCCCATGCTCCAGTGTGCTATATGCAAGCCGCCATGGATATCCCTGCACTCTTGCGGGCAAGCGCTGCGCAAGCTAGGCAGTGAACAGGTAGAAATAGTTACGTATTCAGCAGGTTTGATCACAGGTGGTGTCTTACAGACTATTCCCTTTCTGTAGTGGCTTCTGATCCAAAAAAAAAAAATGGCTGCCAAGGTAGCAGCTGATGCCATCAGGTTAACACCTCTACCACATGCACATGCTTTCCTACTCCAAGCTCAAATGACTGCACTCACATCACTTGTAAAACAAATTTTGAAACTGGCACCCCCTCTCCAAGCATTAAAAAACTACCAGTCCTCAATGTCACAACTCAAACTCCAGAGCTGCAAAACATAAGTTTTTTTAGGCGAGCCAGTGCTGCAGCAAACAGGACCTTGCACAAGGACACTCCAACAAAGTATCTTCCAAATTCTTAAAAAGCATTGGTATTACTTCCACAAGGCAGAATGTCCCACACTCAGCAAAGACAGCATCAGAGCTAATAAGGAAATGTGAATTTTTTTCCAGCCATACCTGCTCTATGTGCATATTCTCCAGGAGTGCGCTGTGATGCTTTAAGACAGGTAGAGTATCATCTTCTTCTTCTTCATAGTAACTGCAAACACTCTTGCGCCGTTTTGCTTCTTCTACAGTAATGATCTGAGGCAACAGAACAAATGTCCAGCCTGAAGCATAGCTCTTATTCTGTCAATCCTCCACTGAGGCAAATTAATTTAAAGCAACATACTCATTTTCTGTCATACTGTACGTAGCAAAACCACTGTATGGAATGGTTACATCAAGCACAGGCAACCTTAATAAGGAAATTCTCAAATGACAAGGTTTGAGACAGCACAGGTAGCAGAGTCAGAATGTCCTCACAATGCAGTGACCACCCACTAGTCCCAGTGACCACCCGCTAGCGTAGGGTCCTTTGGGATTAATAAACACTGAGGTGAGCAGGTGACACCATGTGGTCAGACATACTTGGTCCCGAGTCAGAAGGCTAAAGCGCAACAACTTCCAAGACACACTACACACATCTTCGCCTTGTGGGAATCTAAATGAGGACACAAACTTCTTCGTTTTCTCTCATGCAGCTAGTTGAAGATATTAATTATTTTCTTAGGTGATAATGTATGAGCATATGAAAAAGTTTAAAATTTCACTTCCCTTTTTTCCAAAACAGCAGCTTTTTCCTGCGTTTTTTTATCTATATATAAATATATACAAGCTCAAGCAGAAGCAATATAGCAAAGAACTACAAACATAAATCAACTTAAACAGATATTTTGCAGTTGTATTATGTAGGAAATGTACTGAGTAAGAATTTGAGCATCCAGTTTATGCAAGTTTTTGAAAATACTCATTCCCAGAAAAGTCAAGGTCTTTATAACGTTCTTTGTTGAAAATAATCAAACAATTCTTTGGAAACTTCTGCTTATGCATTTTCTTAAGAATTTATATGGAGAACACATAATATTTTAAAAGGTGAGTTGATATTTATACTTCTAAGTCAGGTTTGAATCTGAAAGCTTGTGAAATGAAGCACAGGCTTCTCTCCAGCAACTATAGGCAGGCCATGCTTCCTTTTCCGATAAAGCTGAAAACAAAATGAGAATGCAAGTCCATACATTTAACACTCGCCTATAAAAGTACTCAGCAGCCTGCAATGTGCTGAGAGAGACAGGGGACATGCTCTGAGCCACTTGCAGCATGGGCAGGCCACGGGAGCTGAAACGGGGCACGAGGCAGGAGGGAAAGCTGCTGATCTCCTAAAGAAAAAAACTGCTGAAAGCTGCTGAAGTGCTGCACCACTTCATGGGGCTCCAGGCGAGGTGAGACGAGTCACGCTGCACACAGCAGTGGGGTTTTAGCTGGGTTTAGGGCTCTGTGCCACCATGGCAAACAGGAAGCAGCAGCAAGGGCTGAGAGATGGGGCTGACGAGAAAGAAAGAGGGAAGGAAGGAGGCCTAGCTACAAAACAACGGGGAACCCTTAAATCACCTTCCTTCCACGAGCTTGTTACCGCAGCAGTCTTATCTTGGAATAGGAACCCCAAAATGTGGCTGCAGAGCACTCTGCACAGCTTCCACATACCGTCCTGCTAACACGGTTTCTAAACGTCCTTCCCTGTATAGAGGGATTAAGTTTGCGTAACTCCCCCACACCTTTATAATCGCTACTTGAACTGCCAAAAAATGCCCGCAGGTCCTACACACACCTGCCCTGCAGCCAAGAAAGCAAATTCACTGGACAAACTCCAGGTGCGGGTCTAGCCACACCACAAGGCACAGAAGGAGCTTTCCACAAAGTCTGGGACTTGTGAGGAGCTCGCTGTGGGTAGGACAGAGCCCTGGTTCTGCCAGTCACACCTAGCATCCCCAGCGGGACGACAGCAGCGCCTCGCCGCGCTCACTCCCGTCCGGCCCACGTCCGTCCACAGGTGGCTGGAGCCGTGCCGAGGGCCGCGGCCCGGAGCTGGGAGCCAGGGCCTGGCGCTCCAACACCCGGGGCAGGGGTTGGGAAAAGAGGGCAGGGCAAAATCCAGCCTGCGGGGTCAATGGTGCGTGCCCCAGCGAAGCCAGGCAGCGCAGGTATTTCTGCCGGTGATACTGGAAGAGCTGTGCAGCTGCATCCTGACCCTCCAGCCCAGGCTCAGTGGGATCCAGTCCTGGGGCTTCAGGGACTGAAGGGAATCCTGCCTTGGAAAATTTTTCATATGGCCAATTCCAGTGAGGGTTTGCACTGCAACATTAGGCCTATTTAAAACAAACAAGCAAACAAAAACAACAAAACAATACCCCCTCCTCAAGGAAAATGGTCTTTCTGCTTTTATCCTCGTTCTTCTTCTACCTCCTGAATGTTTTCTTTTCCCTCCTAATCTCCCAGGCCATTATTTTTATTTTTATTTTTATTTTTATTTTTTTTTAAATTGAATGAACATCTTTTTCATCTTAAATCAGAAGTACCTAAACTCCTCTTTCAAAGACAATTCTCTAGGCTTCTTGGGGGGGGAATAAGGGGGGAGTATGACAGTAAATCAACCAGCAACAGGTATCTGTAGCAAAATGCAACCAAACTTACAGACATCGACAACTACAGAACTGTTCACTAAGCTGTAAAGTTCAAATCAACTCCAAATACACACAAGCCCCCCTCTTCACTGCAGATACCTATTTAGTCTATAAATGCAGCTCTTTTCATTGTAACTGAAGAACACATTTGAAGCAACTTCAGACTCAACAATTGCAAAAAAGGGAAACGCAAAATCAGATATTTACAGACCACACAAAAGCAAAAACAAATCAAAAGAATCAACAACTACAGAAACTGGATCAACAGCATCTTTTAAAGATTTTATGGGAATGAGAAAGCAAGCTACCTGAGGTGGAAATACTCCGTTTAAAGTTCATCTGAGAACAGAGTACATTTTTTACTAGGCTGGGAGTGCTGTATCAGATCCATGCTGTTTAAATAGGGACATAGTTCAACATACCTTCACAAAAGGTTCCTCCTGGTCAGGTCTGGCACAGTAAAGAATTTGAATATTCAACGACATTTGTTGCCTTTTCATCATCTACCAGTTTATTTTGCAGAATCTACTCTACTTCTCTGTGCCGGTGGCAAGAGCTCCTGCCCACAAGTGTGATAGACAGCCACTGCCCGTGACACGCTTTGATAAAATTGTTTCTATGCTTCTCTACAGTCACACTTTCTGTTTCCCCAAAAGGGAGAGTGAAAGTTTCACAGTAATCATGCCCAAATTTGGGCTTTCAACAGAGATTTCCTGGCAGACCTAGTTTAAATTTGTAAAGCCTGAATACATCACAAACAGAAGAGACACACCTTAAAACTGTTTCTAGCTAATTCTTCCCCCAGTACATATTTAAATAAACGAGAGACAAGTTCCCAGCGCAGCTGGATCTCCCACCTCTGTTCTTTGGATCGTTGGCCCTCCTCCTTCATTTTGAATTCAAGGAAATACAGATAGCAACTGAAGAGTGAAATCAAGTGTAATATATGACTGCACTCAGCTCTGAACAAAACAAGGACTGAAGATTTTTTTTTTTCCATCCTGCAGTTCACAAAGCACCAACATCAAGAAACTACAAAACTGTAAAAATAAAAGCTATTTAGGATCACAGAGGATGTTGCTACATTTCAAATGATGAGCTCCAATACCGAGCTCTGTTTTTGAACATACTTTGAAAATAGAAATGCTTAAAAAACAGGGCAGTAGAATTTTTTGAACAAGATGAAGACAAATAATCAGATCACTTTTTAAATCACCATCAAGCTACTTACCATTTAGGAAATTATAATTTTTTTAATTTATCACATATCCTTAGCACAGCAAGTGATTCAGTGCTCATACATATCACTGGAAAAATGTATGCAAGCTTATTTTCCTTAAAAACTAGGTTTTATATGCATGAGACACAGACAAATAGCAAACACATGCACACCAAGTAGTTAAAACAGATAGCAAAAGTCCCCAGGTGAAAAAGCCAAAGGCCAATTATAAAACCTATCCATCTTACAGCTAATATTTAAACCTCTGTGCGCATCTGAGAAACAAGGGTCTGGTATAACAACATCACACACCAGTCCATTTCAACAAGCACACAGGAGTCTGTGCTGCTGTTCACACGTATGTATGCTTTTTGGAGAATTTATTAGTAGCATATGAATACTACATGAATTTAGCAACACTGATGACATGTGCCTGTATAGTTTTGCAAATGGCTAACATAACCCAAATATTTACAAAACTTCCACTGGTTGCAAACCAGAAAACCATTAGCTGTTTGCCTGCAGTTTCTGGGAAGAGAAGAAAGGAGTACTGAAGGAATGAGTACATTTGTGAGACAGCTGCCTTGCGAAGGCTAGTATAAGAAGCAACAAATGTTATAAAGAAACAGAAACATCGTAAAATTGCTGAGATTCATAACAGAGGATGCACACTAGATACAAACATGCTTCATAAAGTGTCAGAAAGCACTCACCTCCCAGCTTTTAGTAGTGGGCTCACTGAAGAAGTTGTCTATCATATCAAGCTCTTCCTTTTCTACCACAACAAAACCTTGCTCTTTGGCATCTTTCCCATATATTTCTGGTGACCACTGAACAAAAAATGTGTACAAGTGATCCACCCTGTAAACAGAAAAGGAGGAGACAACCATTTTTCAGTGATCCATAATACGGCACTGTCAAGTAGTAGAGATTTCGCTCAAGGACAAAGAGGGGACAGCCATACACACAGGATACCCACGTACCTCCACCCTCGCATACCACATAAAGCAATAGTTGCTTCCACCTAACAGCCTGAAGCACTTCAAGGTGTCTCTGCTTTCCCTCCCTGCAATATATTTTTCTCCTTTTGCTATACACACAACCAAGGCATCATGGAAAGACTAAGTGGCTAAGTCCAGTCCAATACAATTCATATTAGGAAGTCAAATCATTTAGTAGAGCATTAGATCATGCTCACAAAAACTAAACCCAGGAAAAAAAAAAAGACTCACTCTAATTATTTAGTTTGACTTTCTACATAAAACAAGCCATAAGCTATCACCAATAAAGTCTACACCACGTTTCTTGTTGCCCTCTAAAACTTACAGAGACTAACCACAACACAATTCTTCATTCTGTTATCATAATGCAAATGAGCAGTTACTGGCAGCTTTGTTAATGATATAACACCAGCAGCGCATGCACTTCCATAAACGTAGTCAGGTCTCAATTGCTTTCTTTTAAGAGATGTTCTCTGATAACATCCATAATGAATAGTGAAAAAAATTATAAAGAAATAATGTATTTAGTATATTCCTTTAATCCAACAGATAGTACTGAAGATAAAAATTAAAATGAACATAAGCAAACCCAAACAGGAATATTTCTGTGGATCCATTATGCAAGAAGCTGAATGGCCAGCAAAAATCAAACCCTAATTAAAGAGAGCAGATAGAAAGACAATAAGTACTTTCGACACTGGATCTTTCTTCATTTATTCACCAGAAAGATTCCTCCGGCAATTCCTTGATCAATACAAAACAAGTAAAATCTTAGCGAATCCTAGACGCTTCCCCGTTACATTTCATGTTACTTGGATTTATAATATATTTACAAATAATCTTAATACAAATATTCTTAAAACACCATTTCAAAACTGTTGGATTCTGTTCACAAATATAATTCCAGATATTTTTAGAATTAAGTCTATTTTTTTTGTTCTATACTCCTACCAGTAAGGGCTAGAGTCTGTCAGTTCTAACTGCAGAAACTGATAGTCCTAAAATTGTTGCCTGCTCATGATGGCTACATTAATTCCTAGTCAAAGTGAAATATCTGGGGGCTTGACTCATTTTGGCCTCAAGAAATTTGATGAGAATTTCCACGACCTTCAGAAAGAATAAAGGATTGACTTTGCTGCATCACGTCCTCCTAACCACAAAAAATGAACAAATTATCATTGCTATCAGCTTTTTCTCTTCTCCTTTGCACATTCACAAATGCTTCTGTGGTGCATGGCTACCAGATGGCCTAGCTGGCTTTAATTTTTTGTTATCAAATAAGAACTGTACCTGTGAAACATTTTAAGACATACAACCACATACAGCGCTAGTATGTGAACAGCCAGTACCAGTTCCTATGGCATCAACAGCCTCCCTTCACCGAGAACAAGCAATGTAGCTAATGTTGACATAAAAAGTAAAAATTTCAGCTGCTGTTCATAACTGCAGCAACACACACATGAGAGAGACCGAGGTAGTAATCCCCACTGTCAGGGGTTCCCCCCTCTTCGTGAGAAGCCGTGTGACTGCTTACAAACTTGCATAGATTAAAATTAGTGAAATGTGGAGCACATTTCTGAAAGCCGTATCATCTAATTTGAGTTAAGATCTTTTCCTCTAATTGCAGTTTTCCCACACCAATAGCTGACACAGCCTGCCCCATTCCTCTTTGCTTGCTCTGCAGATGCTTCAGAAAGAGCAGCATGATAACCTTCTCACTAACTAATTTGAGTTTTAACTGAAAGAGACATTTAACCTATTCATTGTGTATTTTATGTGCAGTAGTCCTACTCTGGGAAGCTAACTACTTAATTCCTACAAATCCTTACATGAGAACAATAGAACTAGTGGTCGCTGTTGTCTTGCTAAGACCAATCTGAAAAGGTGGACATAGGAGAGCAGCATACTCTCCTCTCAGAATCGCAGAACAAATTTCGGTGGTAAGGCACCTCTGGAGAGCATGTAGTCCAACTTCTGCTCAAAGTAGAGCTAACTTCCAAGTTAGAGCGGCTTGCTCAGACTTGTCCATCTGCAGTTTTGAAAATCTCCAACAGAGATTACACAACCTCTCCGTGCAACCTGTTCCATGCATAACCAATACCATGTTTTGTTTTGTTTTTTTTTTTCCTCTTGCACCTAAACAGAATTTCTCCTGATGCATGCAGCATGTCATCTGCAAAGGGTCTGGCTCATTTTTATTTTATTTTTAAGTTTTAAAACGGGTGCCCAAAAGAAGAGGGGAATAGCCCCATTCCCCAAGCTGCTTAGTATGCTCTTCCTTATGTGGGCCAGCAAGAAGTAAAGCCTTCATTAACACAAAGAGCCACACTGACTTAAGTTGAGTTTGCTGTCAACTTCCCCAGCTCCTTTTCTGCTTCCCAGGCCATCTGCCCCCAAACTGTATCACTGCAGGGGCTGCTCCACCCCAGGTGTACAACTTTGCATTCGCCTTTTCTGAACGTCCTGACATTTCTGTCAGCCCATTCCACCTGCCTGTTGAGGTCCCTCTGAATGGCAGCCCTGCTCTCCAGTGTATGAACACTCCCCAGATTTAGTGTCATCCCCCAACATGACAAGGATGCATTCTATCCCATTGTCCACATCCTTGATGAAGACATTGAACACTATCAGTTCCCAAGGAATACCACTTGCACCTGGCTGCCACTTAGGCTAGCTATTGACTCTTTGAGCCCAACAGTCCAGCTTTTCACCCACCTTGTTGTCTACTTGTCCAGACTACGTTTCTCCAATTTGACTATAAGAACACTCCAGGAGATTGTACTGAAACCCTTACTAAGGTCACTGACAACACCCTTTGCTCTTTCCTTGTTCACAGAGCTCACCATCTCTTGACAGAAAAGCTATCTGGTTGGTAAAACACGGTTTGCCCTGGGTAAATCTATGACAGCTGTTCCTGATCACTTCTTGCCCTGCATGTGCCTGGAAATGGATTCCCCAAGGACTTGCTTCGTAATCTTCCCAGGGACTGAGGTGAAGACGACTGGCCCGTGCTCCCAAAGATTCTTCTCAATTTTTCAGAAGATGCTTGCAGCATTTGTCTTTCCAGTTATTAAGGACCTCTCCCAATTATCATTACCTTTCAAAGGAAGACAGAAAGCAGCCCTGTAATAACATCAACCAGCTGCCTCAGTACACTCAGAGTATTTCCTGTCAGGCCCCATGGATCTGTATATGCTCAGTTTCTTTAAGGAGTCTATAACTAAGTTTTCCTCTACCATGGGCAGATGCTAAATAAATCCAGACACTCCAGATTTAAGCAGCAACAACATAATGAGAAATAGGTAACTGTAGAAGTGAGATCATCTGAAAGGGGATGTAGAGCATCCCTTCTGTGTTAATAAAATTGTAACATTATGTTATGGTGGTATTTCCAAGCTACAAAATGGCAAAAAAAAAAAAAAAAAAAAATTGAGACCATTTTTAAATTGAAAAACCACTGCTTGAGGAACTCTCTTACAGCCAACCTGACAGCTGCAAAGAAATGTATCCTAGATCTCAGTAACTGTTTTGGTGATCACGTGCTTATAAGCATGTCGTGTATTAACAAGATAAATCAATACAACAAAGTGCTTGGAAAGGACAAACATCAGAAACCTGAAGTTAATCACTCTAAAAAGAAATTATTCAAAAGGAAAAGACGATAATGGGAAACATTAAAAAAAAAAATCCCTAGGAGATGCAAATCAAAAATGAAAGATGGAACGTTGATTAAAGGAAGGGAAAAAAAAGGGGAAAAACACCCTTGCTGCAGACAGGTTAAAAGGAAAGTGAATGTGCTTCCAAATATACTCACAGTAACATACACACAGAGGGAACAAAACAAATGTAAAACGAAAAGGAAATAAATTCAGTAGAAAACTCATTCTGGAGACTAAAGAACATGACTTAAAGATCATGACAGCAAAGCCAGAGTTGTTAGAGATTTATAAGCACTTCATGAGCAACCTGAATCCTAAAAATTGTATTTGCCATACTCGTTAATAAAAGAACATGTTACCAATAGTAATCTGAAAGAGACAAATTACTCAATAAATATTTCTATTTTATATTTAAGCAACTACCACATGAAATTTCTCAATCATGGTGATGACGAAATACTTCATGTTTCTATAGCAGCTAAGAACTATATTAAAGACAAGATATTCCAATGAGCTTTTTTTGTTTGTTTGTTTTTAAGTTATCCTTACACACGTAGTCTGTTTAAAACTTTTAAGAGAGCTGGGAATCAAGTCTGGGTAGGTAATGCTGATTTTCAACAAAACTTAAAATACTGAGGCAGCTCTCAAAGTCTGGGAGAAAACTAGCATTGGGTGAACACTGTGCAAGAACACAGGTAATGAAAGAGATAACTACTGTAACTGGAATGTCCTAATTATAATGGAATAGCTAAAAATCCCTTGATTAATCAGAATGGGAATCTCAAAACTAATTAATCATTTAAAGGAGATCCTTGTTTTGCTCACAGAGATTAGACAGGTAGCAATACCATATGCTTAGGCTTCCATAAAATATCTGATATGACATCAAACGACAATTTAATCCATTAAAGCAGAACAATACAGAAAATAGTGGCTTCAGGTAAACCACAGGTGCTGCTGAGAGACAAAGATTTCCAGCAGTACGTGTGTGTATAAGAGATCACACAAGTCCATTTTCTTCATCCCCAGATGAAGTTCTGAAATCATTACAGGTGGGTGCCCAAATCGCTTCTAAAAATCTCCAGATGTGGAGATGGACAACCTCTGTAATAGGAAGGGCTTTTTCCCTGGGACAGAGGGGCGCTCCCCTACCAGAACTTTGTAACACTCAGTAAACTCTCTCCCTGCTTTATTTCTCTCCTGTGCCGAGCACGCGTCATGCAAGTGCCAAGTGCGATGCCACAGAGCACCAGAACTGGCAGCAAAAGACTGAAAAAATAATAAAAATCAGGATCAGCATTTTTATTAATTTGGTTTGATATTATTTTCATAGAACAGGTAGCTCAGAAATGGCATTTCAGCCATTCTAAACAAATCAAAAAGATTTCTTTTCAAAGAGACATTTCACATCAGAACAGACTGTTTGTTTTTCCTACTGCTGGAATTGCAGTCCAAAACAAAACAAAAATATATATATATTCAAATATATATATATTCAATTTGTTTCTTACCAAAAGAAAGTGTAAACACCTCAATATTTTTCAATCAGAAAAATATTCTCCCTGAAAAAAGTCTGGCAGAAACAATACAGTTTTGCTGATAACATCAGTACAAGACAAAAGGTTGGTGGAGTATTTATGCCACTGCATTGCTTCGTAAATTGGGCACAATCAGATGCGTATATGAATGCAGTCAAACACAGGAGGATATATTTAAGAACCGTAAGCAGAGGACATGCTTGCAGGATGGGTTCTTTGTCCTTGGCGGAATGACCCTAAAGATCTGGGATAACGGTTCTGAATTTTGGAGGAAGAGGTCTGCACTGACACGCTGACGACAACACTTTGTGCAATCCTTGAACACACGAACAAGGTAACATCCCGCGGAAAGAATGATGTTGTGTTGGTTTGGTATCTGACACATGGGTGGGAACTGCTGGAACGCTCTGCCCACGGTACCCGATTCAGGAATCCTGCAGGTGTTTTGGCTTAGAGAAAGAGACAAAACTAACTGCCTCGCAGCGAGAGGTAAGAAGAGTTATTTAATTCACAGGAGCAATACCCTGGTGATAGCCTACTTTAAGAGGAACTGAATCCTGGTAATAGATACGACCACATCCAGGAAACAGAAGCCAGAAAAAGTAGGTACACAGTGCACTGAAAAAGAACGTTTTTTAAACAGCAAAGGCAATTATCAATAACACATATCAGACAACTCATCTGGCTACAGCTGATTCTTGAGAGGGAATTGTAAATTATTTTTCTTCTGAAAGATGTACTTCAATTCAGGACTTCCTAAACTGACATCATCACCACCATAATATGGCAACATCCAACTTCTTTGGGGGCAGAGCCAAAGAAGTTGTCCATAAATGAATGATTTCAGGTTGATCACAGGTGGGAAGGGGGCATTGTGTGGGTGGGGGCGGGGGGTTGCATGTCCTGTTGATACATATACAAGGGCTCCGAGTCCAGCCACAGCTCCTGGCCTAGAATCACAGGATGGCTGAGGTGGGAAGAGCCTTCTGGAGGCCATCTGGTCCAACCTCCTTGCTCAAGTAGGAACACTCAGAACAGGTTGCCCAGGACCATGCCCTTGAAGATATCCAAGGAGGAGACTCCACAGCTTCTCTGGGCAACCTGTGCCAGCACTCCATCACCCACACAGTAACAAAGTGCTTCCTGATGTTCAAATGGAACCTCTTGTGTTCCAGTTTGTTCCCACTGCCCCTTGTCCCGTCACTGGGCACCACTGAAAAGAGCCTGGCTCTGTCTCCATTGCACCCTCCCTTCAGATATTTATAGACATTGGTGAGATCGTCCCTGAGCCTCCTCTTCTCTAGGCTAAAATGTCCCAGCTCTCTCAGCCTTTCCTCACAGGAAAGGTGCTCCAGTCCCTCCATTATCTCCGTGGCCCTACATTGAACCCTTTCCAGTATGTCCATCTCTCTCTTGTACTGGCTCATGGTTCAACCTGGTGTCCACCAGGACTCCTAGGTCCTTTTCTGCAGAGCTGCTTTCCAGCTGGGTACCCCCAGCGCATACTGGTGCCTAGGGCTGTTCCTCCAGGTTGTACCTCCAGGAACGGATTCAGAGGAGATGTACAACTTTCTTATAAATGTCAGACTAGATGATGACCTTTCATGAATCTTATGAGGGCTACATATACAACAGTAAGCTCTAGATACAAACAGGTTTTCATATGTTTTTATCTGTACAGTTAGATTCCTGGTAAATAAGATATCAAAGAGTACTATTGTACTCGTACAGGTAATTCAAAAGGAGTCTAAATCTAAGCTATATCTTACCTATTCCATTCCATTAACAAGAGCATGGAAGAGTTACTTCACCATCAGGATCTTCTTAATCACTGTCCCTTTATGCAAATCTCTGTGTAAATGCATGAAAGCATCATGCAAGTATTGACTCTAGCTACTTATGCTGCAAGTTCTTCCAGATCTCAACTTCAACCACATTAACTTCAATGTTTTATGCACTAGATATGAAAAAGAATCACAACAAAGCACCATCATGCTCTACCAAAAGAAACAGAAACATTAACAACAACAAAACAAAACAAAACTCACCTGACTCCCCAGACCAAACCAAAAATCAATGGGGCAGGAAGCTAAGAGTGAAAAAATGAAGCAAGGCTCTAACCCTGCTATTTTTCCTCTTTGAAAATTCTGCCTGCTCTCACAAAAAGTAACTTCCAAAAAAGTGGATGCTCTCTCAACAGCATAATTTTAGTGCAATGTCTTTTCACATCAACACAAAATATGTATTAATTAACCAAACCTGTTGGCCAAGTTTATATTATAGATAACCAACAAGATTTACTTCTTGACTGAGGAAATTGTCAATGCTAAAATGAGGCAATTATTTGCTATGACACGTCTGTAGAGAAAAATTCTGCATTAGTATCTCTGTCCCAGTGCAAGGCATCCTCCTCTGCAACAGTTGGAGGAAGTCTGTGAGTGACATAATTACTCACCTACCGCTACTCAAAATCCACTGAGTTAGAAAATCTACATTCCATTTAAATATTCTTAAGCATAAAACCGTAAGAGCATACAAGGACTCACCCTCTAATACTATAAGCTACACCCATTGCAAGGCTTCTCAGCAAAAGAATCGATCTCTTCATTACTGTCCAAAAGCATGGGTGCCTCTCTGCTCAGACGAACAGATAACGTGATGAGAAGCTGCCCGAAACTGGGTGATCTTTATATACAACAACTAGAGACATCCATCTCCCCCATTACGTGCTAAGACAAATGCCTCTGTGATTAAGCAAAGCTACACAGAGCAGCCCCAGAGTCACTGATTAACTCATCTGCACGGCTCAGGGTCATCAGTGACACATGCTGGGCCACTCTCAGCACCCTGTGAAGTCACGTATGACGAGAGAAGAACCAGAACAGCAGGCAAAAGGAAAACAAGATTTAAGACTTATTAACACCCTTTATGAAGAATAACAGCCTAGCACTTTTCTCTGTGTTTTAATAATGGTTCTGGAGGCTCTCATATAAAAAATGAAAACACAGAAAAGCAAAACCAAAGAAGTATCCATGCGCCCCAGCAGGAAAAAAAAAAGGGTGGGGGGGGAAAAAGGGACTTTTGAAAGGAGGGTGCCCCTCATCCCTCAATCACCCCCCAACACGCAGCTTTGCCGAAGTCTGCCAAGGCCACGAATGCAGCAGGCTGTTTACACATGGAGCAGCAACCCTGCTGGGAGCAGCAGATTATAGGGCTCAGGGTGAAAATGGAGTCATTTTTGCAATCGATTACAGAAGCTGTTTTAACAGCGAACAGTAATAGGTCACAGAAAAATACAGTTCAATGAAAATCAGAAGATTTAACTTACACAGTGATTATAGACATGCACACTAGTTTCTTCACAATCTCACTTTTTTTTTTTTAAGTTGCTCCAAAACATGAAGATGCTGCACAAGCTACAGTGACTGCACTGGACAGAAAGTGTTTTATTTATGCTGCTTTATGGCCAATGAGACATAGGAGGTATTTTTGATATTTTCATACATAAATATACATGGCATTCAGAATATTTTTAAATTTAGTAAGTTATTTTGTATCACAAATACATTGCAGAGCTATCCCAAATGGCCTATTGTCCATATCTCTCTCAAGATGCAACACTGATTGTTAAGCAAATATACAACCTGCATTGAAATGATGGAGTGGGTCTCGAGCTTAACTTTTGCCCCAACTTCCGTGGGACCTTTTAAGCACCCATGTGGTATTTAAACAGGAATGTATGAACATCACCAGAATGACCCAGCCTGACTACATTCACCACTAATTTTGATAAAGATCCAAACAGCAGATGTGACAGCAAAGACTTGCCTTGTCAGCCAACGTGGCCAAATACTGCAACGGCTCACTTCAGAAGTTACTTTTTACTGTTCAAAAAACTGAAGTATAAACCAATTGTCAATGCTTAAGTTTATGTATGAATTGTCCCCTCATTAACCAGAAAATTTCTGCTTATAAAATGACAAGTAGAGAAACAACTTTCAAAGTTTGCGTTAAGAAGTTTAACAGATTGAGCTGTTAAACAGAACAACGATTAGAGACAACCTCAGCCCAGCAGCTTTATTCAACATCAGACAAACTATCTCCAAAGCAATAACTGACCTTGTGTTATATTGCAGCATCACTCCAACTCCTTGAAGTATTTACTCACACTCCAAACTAGAATTTTCTGAACCCACACTTTTGCAATCCCTGAGACACCAAGGACCAGGTTCAGCAGATAGCAAGCAAACCAAAAGCTACCTTCAGCCACACTCCTGAGGCCGCATTCCAGCTGGATTAAACCTCTCCCCCTCCTCCCCTGGGTCAGCAACTCCCATGCCACTGGTCTGCTTAAAACAACACTCATTTCTGAAGTATATGAAATAAACACTTAAATTAACACATACATACTACAAATTTGAAAATAAAATGAAATACTCTGAAAAATTACTGAAAAAGATAAAAACTGACTGCATCTTAAAGAGACACCTCTGAAATTTATCACAAGTTCAGATTCTTCTTTCCTACCTAGTATCTAATTCACCAGAAGTGCGATCACTGATTTCCCTGTTTTGGTTCATCAACAGGCATGAGAGTTGCTCTTGCTGCCTTCTAGCAAGAGAAAGACCAGGGATGTGATGCCTCACACCCAGGGAAAATTCCTGGGTGATTTATGTGGAAAATCACAGGCCCTACTTTATTATTATTATTATTATTATTTTCCTACAGTACTACTCTTTGTACATACATACATAAGGGCACATAGAGCATTTAAGTAGATTTTATCACAAAGGGAGGTATGTGTGTTTTTTTTATGGGCATGAAGGCAGAAACAGCCATACTCATTCAGTTAGAAGTGTCTCCCTTTTCCACTTTACGTCCTTTGCTCACATGAAGTACCTACTTTTAACACTGGCACCTTGGCGGATTCCTTGGCACTCTTGCAGCTGCTCCACCTTTCCCCGTTTCCTCGCTTCCTAGACTAGGGCCAAAACCCAGATCATCGCCCAGTGCTTTTATCATGAGCTAGCAACAGGTATATCACCCTTTTCATCTTCCATGTGGCACTTACTGCCTTCTTCCTTCCCACTGGGAACTATAACTGGACCAGCAACAAACATTCCTTTATATCTCTGGCATGCAATAAAATGAGAGCACCCCTCTCTTCATCTCAGCATCCTTGCTGCATTTGACACCTTGGACCACACAGGGGAAGTCACATGCAACTCTAGAAAGCACTACACATTTAAAAATTAAGTGCTGTAGCTTACCTTTCCCGAGGAACAGCAAACCAGTACTCTGGTTGCTTTATCTTTTTACTGTACTGTTGAGACATGGTGGTGCTCTGAGACACAAAGGACTTTCTCATGGGTTTGCCTACTTTAATGCACAGAAACATTGGAGGAGTCTTGCTCTTCTCCTCTTTTGAAGGAAGCATATCTGAACAAGACACAGAAGAAAGGGGCTATTTACAGGACAGTACAACTACTGCAACCGATAAAATATTGGCACAGAGTGCAAAGGAAGACTCAGAATTATCATACATGGAATTAAACCTAATGTCATTTAATAGCAAAACTGGTTTAATAAGTCCTTGCTCATTCTAAACTGTGGCTATTTATTCCCATTTCATCAGGGCTGGATCCCCCTCAGTTGTGCAGCTACGTACAGAATAGCACTCTAAATCAAATCAGTAAGACGATCAGGCAGGGTGCAAACTGCAACATGAAGCAGGCAAGGAAGGGGGACAGCAGAAGAGAAGACCTTGACTACCTCTGTCACCACAGCGAGCTCAACAAACCACACCACAGGCAAAGGGTAACGCAATTGCTGTCTGGTCTCCTGCTAGATCCCTCATTCCTACTCCTGTGTTTGAGTGGGTCCAGGAAACTCATCCAGCCAAAGAGTAACTGCACACGCACACCGAGCCCAAACAGTTCCTCAGCTGTGATGGTCAAACAGCCACACCAACACCTTTTGTCTGTACAAGACAGGGTAAGGCGTAAGAGTGGTTCAAGTTCCTTAAATTGCCAGTTTCACAAAAAAAAAAAAAAAAGTTGTTTATTAAACTGTAACCTCAATCACACTGAAGTTGCTACATCCATTGTAGGAGTACACATACAGCCATCTTCCATTTTTGTTGTTGTTGTTGTTTTTCTTCTAATGAGAACAATCATCAAATACAACTAGCAAGACATAAACCTTTCCAAAAGAAAGGGAAAATTATTTTAAAAACAGTTGTTCTTGAAATAAAGACTGACATGAATCAGGGGGAACGCTCATTAGCTCACTAAGCTAATGCTCTGGGATGGACTAGTGCTCAGATATCCTGGGTAGTAGTAGAAATAGTAGTATGTGAATGTGCTACCTAAAGTGAGATTGCATTTTGTTATATGCTTTCCAGTAACTTCCTGAATTGTATTTACAATAAACCAATGACTAACCAAAACAAAAGAATCAGTAAGACGCTACACATACTCCTATTTATCACTTCTTCAGGGGTTTCCATAGCATCAAAGACACTAGAAAGATACAGTGTCAAGAATATTTAAGCACCCACTTTATAGCAATGCAGTACCACTTTGGATTTCCATCAGAAATACATCGACCAACTTCACTGAAGCAGCAGAATTTATCAATAAGGAGTGACAATTCCTATGCCATGCTGTGTCCCTGTCAATATTCCAACTGGATAACATTTTACTGTCCTTCTCAAAGCCAGTAAACAGTGGTGAGGTTTATATGAGGTGAGGTTTATATAAACAGTGATCGCTGAATACAGAAAGAGCACACAAGCTACTTATTGAACTAGAAGCTAAGGAAGTTTTAAGGTGTGCTTTTTCCTTCTAAAGATCAGGAAATATAAAATTTTAATATATAAGAGAAAAAAAAAGACAAGTATTATGTATAGAAAGAGGAAATTCAGAGCAGAAGGACATCAATTCAAAGGTTACCGTCATAATGCTGTCCAAGGCTCAGAGGAAACAAGGATAACCAGAGACCTACCTTCAATTGGCACTTGAATTTTCTGCAGCAGCCACAGTCTGATCTCTGATTGATTGTCTAACTGTGTTTCTTGACAGGTCTTGTCTATAGCTGGTACTAATGAAGAGTCCACAGACTCTTTCAGATCCTTTTCCTCTGCTGCTGCTGAGCTGATTTCTAATGAAGGTGCTTTCCTTTCAACACAGCAGGAATCAAGCTCCATACTTTTAACTGTATGGACTTCATTAGCTTGGGACTTTGAACAGCTAAGTGTAAGGTCTATGCCAATTGCTTTATTGTTTTCACCTTTCTCGATTTCAGCCTTGTGTAAGTCTTCAGATGACTGAGACCCATTCCCATCTTTATTGAGGTAAAATTCAATAAGTTTATCTTTCTCTAGCTCTTTCTTAGTGTCCAATGCAGTCTCCACCTTACCTGTCGGGGAACTGACACATTTGTTTACTTCTGGAATAACATCTTGCTTTTCACACAGCTCTAAGTCTAAGTCAGCTTTAGGTTCAACACTGTCCTTTTTTTCCAAGGAATCAACTGTCAAGTGCTCCTGGACTTCTGTAGTGGGTTTGGTTACCTGCTGCTTAGTTCTCCCCAACTCCCTGGGGTCAGCCAGCAAGCCTTCCATTACTGAGATTTTCCTGTCCAACCCTCTATCCATACGAGATGACGTCTTTTCCAGTTCAACAAAATCATCCCCTCCTCCTCCCAAAAGGGAGTTTTCTTTGGTTCTGATGTCTGAAACATTTTTTTCTCCAGAAGGCTCCTTGGTACATGGATCCGCAGCAAACTTTTCCAAATGTTCAGTGGCAGTGATATTGTTGGGAAACTCCAGTGACTTTGATTTGATTGAGCATGTACTCTCAGATGACTGAAGAACTTCAAAATCAGCAGACTTTTCCTTATCTGAAGGTTTTATTTGTTTGGCACCTGGCGCAATGGATGAATCCCCATTCTGTTGCCTCTTTTCCTTGCTAAGGGATTTGAATTTGCTGAAAGGATTGATATCTTTCTCAGAGGAAAGGTCTTCCCATTCTCCTGGCCTGTACAGAGGACAAAGATCCTTTGGTATGTCACTGCCAGGGAAAATGACGGATGTACATAGGATGTTAAAAGCAAAATGGAAACAGAAAAAAAACGGAAAAGAAAAAATGAATAACATATCAACTTAACTTAAGGTCTGAAACTCAACTAAAAAATACTTTCTCCAAAGTAAATATACATCGGTGAAAATAAGTGACTTTAAAGAAAACAGAGGAACTTGTGTAAAGATAATACCAAAATAAAATGAATAAATCACTTTGCAGACTATGAAGAACACAGATGAAGAAGACAGATGAAGAAATGGTACACATGTAATAAGAATGTGCAAGTCATCAGAAGTTCAGTAACCAAAAAAACAACAGGACATGTATTTAGCCACTGGAATTTCATTCATACCATATTAATAGTGTTACTTCCCACACCTGACAATGTGTTAGGCTATACTCATTGGTAGTTCAATGTTTTTTTCATGCTTCCCTACTCAGTAAAAATGTATTTTTGAGAAGAAAGCAAATCAGAGGTTAGCTGTACCCTGTTTACACGTTTACTGCAAAGTGGTAACTGGCAACAGTTTGTTTTTATTATTATTATTATTATTATTATTATTTTCCTTTTCCTTTTATCCAACACTAAAATGTACTATTTGAAGGCAGGCTTCCCCAAAGATTTATTTTTAATGCAAGACAATCATAAAACATTTTAAAATGGAAAATTCTTAAAAACTTAACGGCACACAACAGCAAACTGCATAAGCTCTTTCTTACTGCTAAAAAGTAAGGTGAATGAGAATACAAGATTTTCATCACTTAAAAGTTGCTAAGAAGTTACTAGACACTCTAGTAATGAGCATAACACAAGTACCTAGAAAATTTTTCCTGAACTAAGAAAATGGAAGGAAGTAGATGAGTTTCACTGATCAAACAGGTATCGCCTATAAGGACAAAATCTTGCTTAGAACAAATTAAGCAATGCTTACACTACACATAAATGAAACTAACCTCTCTCCCACCCCTCAAGTCCATTATGTATTACAGATCCTAACTACCAAAACTTTTCTGGTTCTGAGTTGGAAGTATTCTACAAAATGATATTTTTGCAAGTCCTGAAGATGGCAGTGTTATCTTCAAAGGTTTTAAATAATACTCTCACAACAGTCCCAGTAACACAACAAATGTGTTCAGATCTAACCCTCTTCACTTCCACTGAAATAACCTTAGAGACCAAACACTGCAAGAGCCCAACTAAGGCATGCCACCAATGCTTCTAATTAGTATTTTACTGGTCTCCTTTGCACTGTGATTCTCGTATTCATGACCCATTTCTCTCTGCCACTGAACTCTTCTAAGAAGTAAGCAAAAGAACAACACAAGTGAATCATTCCTTTGCTGGCATTTTCCTGCCTTGATTTCTTATATTCCGCTGCATTAAACCTCTTTCCCCCCAACCTCCCTCCATTTCCATGACCCTTAGGGAAAATTTGTAAACATAAGTTCAGGAAAGAACACTCCTTACGATGGCAGCGCATCTTTAATCTTCATGTGAGAGATGTCATTGTAGAGAGCTATAGAGACAACCTCCTCCATAGGGCAGATCAGCCCATATTCTTCACAGCCATTCTCAATTACCAGGGGATCAGATTTATGCGGGTCAAACATGATGTTGTTTGGAGTTACTATCATGACTCCTCCGACTACACCCTACAATAGAAGAAGGAAGAGTTAACATATCACATGTAATTAACTTATAACTTAGTAGCTTTTAGGCTTACTAGACTAAAAAAACAAAACAAAACGAAGCAAAAACCAAAACCAACAACAACAAAAAACCACCTCCTGCCTTTTTATACCCCTGTCATGCAATGTCTGCTAACAAAACATTTTTCCAGTTGCATCAGGTCAGACATTGTAAGGAGAGTAAAGAAAAAGATTTCTTAGTGACACCCAAGTTCCTGGATGACAAGGAAGAACATCTGAACAACTCAACTTTCAGTGGTGGCTGCCACAAGCTAGAGCTGCAGATTGTTAATCAACCTCAGACAAAATAGGCTGGTAGATTTAAAAAACAAACAAACAAACAAATTTATCCTAGATACAGCCACCCTCATACAATATACAAATTTATATTGCAATTAGCATACCTGAAGGCAGTCTTTGTCATGGAAATGTCAAGGTTATCACGCTAAGCTAAATTCCAAATTCCCTTGATCTGGAATTCCAAGAGGTACATGCAGAAGGCTTCTATACATAAGTACCTAATACGAAGCAGCTTCGTCCGTAGTACCTCTGATCCAAGCATATTTTGCACAGCTGTAGAAGATGCATTTAATTTGCTAAAACATGATCTGGCCATTGATTCGATAAAAGACTGCATCAGCCATCAATCAGCATCCAACCTGTGACATCTGACCACATTTCAAGGTTTACAAAGGAGATTTCTAATGTCTTGTTCCTGCACCCTCTCCTCCAGACAAGCTACCAACTTCACCAGACCAACTCAGCAACTGTGCACAAATCACAACATATGACAAATAGGAGTCACAGTTCAACAGGAATGACAAACACTGTAGATACTATTAATTATTCAAGGTCATCTGCAAGGCATGCCAGAGAAGACTAACAAATAAGGCAGGTAAAGGACCACAAGTTGGTTTTTGTTTGTTTGTTTTTGTTTTCTTTGATTTGTTTTGTTTTTTTAAGTGGGGAGACAAAGCTGATGGCTTGGCATTGGCAAGTGAGTACATGTGAGCCTGCTCACATGTACTCAGCAAGGTCTAAAGCAAGGTCTGTAAGTGTTTCCCATATGCTTCTCCTGTATGACTTAAGTACACATGGTACACACGTTTGTGTTTGGATGAAAGAATCTAAATCAAGTGCAGAGGCTTCTCCCACAGGTATGTACTCTATTTATCCAGATGAGCAATACATCAGTAGGTTGTACTCCCCCCCCCCAGCCACTTCAGAAAGCAAGGCAACACAAGGGATTCTAGTTGTACTAACAAAGATGTCCCACATTCCACTGTTTCGACTGCAAATTACTTTTTCAGTCCTGGAGCCAAAAAGGAAAAAAAAGAAAAAAAAGGTAATCTGTATCCTCCTGTATCCTCTACTACACCTCGCAAGCATCACATAACAAATCTACAGTATTGCCCTAATCTACATGCGAGACATCAAGTAGCCCTCCATTACTTTCTACAAAATAAGAAACTACAGAAATTGCAGAGTGGTTAAATGCAGTCCACATCCACTCCATGCAAAAAGAAGCCAAAAACTGTAAGTGTAAACACATCCATCTTACAGAAGTCACACGATTAAGGGGAAAAAAAAAAATCTTTAAAGTACAGTGGTTAGCATCGCCAGTGTTACAAATTCCAGAGAACGTGAAAACCCAAACATGGAGACATTTAACTGAAAACAGAGCCAAACAAGAGCAGATATATGAAAGTAGACAGTTTAAGAAAAAGTATTGCAACTGTGAGAAGGGAATAGGGTCAAGACACTGCACAAGCATTGTGCCTTCACTTCTAAAACAGCTGCTGTAAAATTTAGGGTTGCATTCCCAATGGGAACATGTACGTCACAAGAATGCTTCCAAGGAAAAGAAAGAAAAGGTCTTCTCATGCAATGTTTATCTTTTTATTAGAGATTGCATGACACTCATTAGCAAGTGCAGAACTAACACGGACATATTTGGAAACATTGATCTGGAAAGAGTTAAAATTTAGCTTAAAGTCATAAATGAAATAGATAGGCATGTGTTCATCTTATAAAGCTGTTGCACAACTTGATGGAACTGGACAACTAATCTTGACACATCTGAACTCTGAGGAGCAGTTTTCTGCGTCTAACAATACACTCTAAAGCAGATATTTCTGTTTAAGACATGGTAAGGGAATGAAGATGGTTAGAAGAGCTGTTCCTCCGGTTATCATAACATTAAAAAAATTAAAGAACAAAATCATACTGCTTATTACCATGGCAGCAATAAACATTGCAGTGACAGATAAAGCCACAACATTTACATGCTTTACAAATGTGGAACGTGTCTGGTTCCCACAGTACTCATTTCTCATGTATCCACACAGATTTTGCTTTTAAAGAATCTTAAACAATGCCCCAAAAGCCCAAGTTCCACCTACCTTGCCATCTGTGAAGTAACGACAATTCATTTTTAAAAATTTGACAACCACAGGCTCATCCTCTTCTGAGGTGGAAGACAGGACTCTCTCAACTGGTTTGAAGGCCTTTCTTGCCAAATCAGCATCCTTAAAAAAGAAAAAGTCAGTGCAGGGCAACAGGACCAGAATCATCTACTTGTAGATTTTGGGTAACTAAAAAAGTTTAAACAACTATCTTATTTTTTGCTTAAGGAAGAAAAATCGTGGGCATGTATGTGTAGGTATGTATGTACATTTAACGCAGTATGCTGTAAGGAAGAAAAACCTTGTAACATTACAAAATATCCTTCCATACAAATAAGAGGCAAGAAGTTCAGAAATGGCAAGGCAAGTCAGCTCGCTGTATTTCAGTGAGGTACTCTCACTAAGAGCAGGCCAGCCCTGTCGCCCCATCCACGCTGAAGACCTCTACACACAGTGCAGCTCCACTGGCACTGCTGTTGATTCCCAGGCAGCAGGCACAGAAGGGTAGGACTAAAGTTAAACACAATGATTCACTCCAGGCTTCTCTCCACTTTCTCTTCTAATTAGTTACGGATTTGAAACGTCTAATTGCTTTAATATCAGCAGATGGACAGCTGAACTCCCTGAAAATACTACCTACAAACCACCCTTCTAAGTCAAATGAAAGTTGAGCTATACCCAGGCCTTTCACAAAGATTAAATCCAGCAGTTTTGTCTTACATGGGTACCACCATAGTACGCTTGCTAGAAAGAAACTGGCTGCTCAGACAAACCAATATTCCCATGCTAAGGGATCCCCATGCAGGATCAAGGCTGCAGAGCAGTATAGAAGTCTCCAGGGTGAAACAGTAAATACTTCTTCATATCTAACTTTCTATTCTTTAGAAACCATACACTACACCATTTCCAATTGCTGTGATATACTCTGGGCCCAACTGACCTTGTACGGGGTTTGTCTGCTCAGACAGAACCCTTAATTTGGATTATTTTAAGTGGTAGCAAAATCTGTAGCAAATTAAAATTAATGTTACTCAACATTAACAACACTACACATGAGGCCTGAATTGTAACTTCAACAACCACCTATTTGCACAGCCCTGAATCTCAGCTTCAGAACCAGAAATTGTTTTGTGAGCATAAGTCCAGTGAACCAATGTTTGACTTACAGGGAGTTTATCATATTCAGCATCTGATGATGAAGGAGAAACGGGAGCACCAGGACTGAAAGAAGACAGCCTGGCAGCACTTGTTTCTGGCACAAAGAGAATCTAAATACAAAAACATGTCAAAACGTTAAGAAAAAAATGGAAAATACTACAAATACTACGTTCTACTAGAAAGACAACCCAATATTGATTGCTCGTGATTGCAATGCACTCCTTAGCTACTACTTATTCTAGAATCCTTCTTCGTTAATGGTGATGGTGGGGTACGTGCAGAGGTCTAACTACAGGATCTAGTTCTACATTTTGTTTTGCAGAACAGGCAAGAAAATAACACATTTTCCACACAAAGAGAACCTCCTTTTTCTCCCCTCCCCCCCCAAAGTTACAATACCAATTTCTCTTGCAACTATCACAACTACAAAACTAGTAACTATAAAATGACTATTGGCGATCACTAACTTGTAACAGCAAACTCTGGTCCAAAGAGAAGGCCATTGTTGAAGACTGGGGATTTTTAGTGCTAGAAGTTCATAACACTTCACTATAGATTGCCTGTTTCAAAAAATATACTTGCACCTCCAAATTTAAGAAAATTATTCTTTATATGACCCAGCATTTAGCATCATGTACTGCATTTAAAAGGGGGATGACGACAAAGCCTTACACTAACACAAGTATATATAAAAATATAATCCTTTGTCCAAATTTCTACATTCTCTCACAGTGAACATCCCAGATTTTTAATTGCAGTCAGCTTTGGTCCTCCACCCCAAATAAAAACACAGTCATTTGTTGCAAGTGTCAGAGCAAAGAAAGATACTTCTAAAGTTAAAAAATAAAGTTTGAAGTTTAGTTTTAAACTAAACATATTGAGAAACATAAAACCATTTAGCTTATCCCAGCTTCTGTCTGCTTGGTAATGCTATCTCTTTGTGCCTCAGTTTCCCTATCTGCCAATCAGGGCACTTCAGTCCCTTCATGTCTGTGAAGCAGGAATAGAGATCTGCTCTTCCTGAACCAGGTGTCAGCCTTCGTATTTGCACTTCCACTATTTGACTCTCCCCAAGACAGTCTATCTCCATTTATTTCCCATCTTACAGGAGACTATCTCATCTCTAAAATAATGGCAAAGAGCCATTTCAATTACTGTATCTAACTCTCTAATTTTTTAATGTATTATCATTTACGTAGGCTAAGAATTTTATTCTCTTACAACAGCTACATTCCCCTCTTGAGCTTCAGAGTCATCTTAAAGCTTTAGTGACAGCAAATAAATAACAAAAGTCAGATATGGCAATTACAAAACTCCCCCCCACACCAACTCCATGTAATGATCTCGTAAATTGACCTTTGAGGGTTTTAAATTACCGTCCATTATCCTTTCATCCAGGTACCTAAAAGATACCTGAAAGCAGTAAAAAGCCTTTAAATACATAGCAAATAATCAGGTTTCAGGTATAGCAAACAAAAGATTTACCTGGCCTGGAACAATCGTCTGCGTGAAAAGCTTATTGAGTTCCACAAGCTTGTTTGGGGTGATGTTAAACTTTAATGCTATGCTGTTTATTGTGTCCTGATTTCCAGCCTGAAGAAAGAGTTGAAGCTTAAAATATTGTGGTGATCACATACAGCGTAACAGCTGAACCATAACCATCTAACAGACTGTTTACAGGGAATATATTTGGTGATCCAACACACCCCCTGTTTAACAACCTATGTGATAAGCCAATGTCAATACAAAGAAAAATATATTCTCTCACTATACAGTAGATAAAATGGAGATGTTACAGATGTCCCTCTCATTTTGTCACAGAACTTAATTAGAACTGGTATGGCAAGTGGAGAAAAGGGACACACGCTGGAATGTTCATTACACCTTCAGCAGTCCCAGCAAGTCAGACATTGGTTTTGTTCCCAGCTAGGATACTGGCCTTCTCCAGTCACATTGGGTGTGGGAGGGTTGGGTGCAACCGCCGTGCAGGGACCCTGGCTGACACGGAGGACTTTCTGTACAGAGCCAGTCCTCTGAGCTGCAGGGGCAGCAGTTTGCTCTCTCAGTGCTCCAGACTAGAGAAAGGTTGCACAGGCATCTCAGGACCGAGCCGAGGCTTGCTGTCCCTGAGCAACACTGTGGAAGTATTTTTCAGAACAACAAAACTGATTATTCTATTAAAGGGTCAGTTGCGGAAGTAAAAACAAGACTGGCAGCTGTGCGGACAGGCAGAGCACCTGGGCTGAACAGCAGCTCTGGATGCCAGCCTGGCTCTCCCCACACAACACTAATTGGAACAAACCCCCCTGAGATACATACAAACGTATCAGCTAGCATTCATTCCCTGCTTTCTGTTTTGCGTCACTGGCTCACTGTCAACCTCAACAACTCCACTTTCAAAAAGCAGATGTGAACAAACCATGCAGTAATACTTACAGTATATTCTACAGTACCGTGGGGTTTCTGAGAAACCATCTTCTTCTCTTTCTTTTCATTGGTTTTGTTTTGATTGTCATCTAAAGAGGAAAAAAAGAGATTGTAATTGGCTTTTGTGTATCATTTGTGTATCAACATGTTTCAAAATAGATTCAAAGGATGTGCAAACTGCAGCTGTGAAGGGGAACAGGACACATCAAAAATACCTATTAATTATTAGGCAGGCAACACTTCATCAAGTACAGCAGGTTTAGTAATCACTCAGGAACTCTGGAAGAATAACATATGCGATACAGTATCAATACAGAGCCGCTCCCATGCTTTTCTCCATGATTTCTACACAATTCAGCCGCGGGATATAAGCGCTGTGTGTGACAAGCTGCTATCAAGGCTGAGATGGAAACCAGGCTTCCAGTATACGCACTGATACTGTATCGCTATGACCACAGCAAATGCTGGTTAAACACCATTTCACCACCAGTACTTCATATTTAAATGCTATTTCCAACTCTGAAGCTTGAAGTACGCCAACAATCCTGCAAAACAGGTGTGCATAAAGCGGCATAAGACAGGACAAAGTAGTATAAGCACAGAGCTTGTTCAGAACACGCTTTCCAGCAGCTAACGCACGAAAAATGGGGTGCACCTGCACAAGCCCTCAGAGCACCAGAGGCACACGCAGCACTCGGCACCATGAGCGAGGCAGCTCCCCTTCACGCTCACCCTGGCAGAGGGGCAGCAAAGCCGAGGCCAGGGGAAGCCGCCCGCTGCCCCCCCGGCCCGCTCCCTGCGGCCGGCCCCAGCCCCACAGGCGCTCCCCGCACCCAGGCCCGTGCCCGCCTACCTGGTGGTGGGGGCGAGGGCGGCACGCAGCCCCAGCTCCAGCAGCGGGGCCGGGGCGCAGAGAGGCCGTGCATGGGGCCTCAGCGCGGAAGGAGGAGAGGCGGCAGCCCGGCCCCGGTGGGAGAGGCGAGAAGGCAGGGCCGGGCCCAGCAAACCCAGCGGTGGGGCCGGGGGGCTGCTGCCCTCCCGGGGGGCTGCTCCGCCGCCCGACGCGGCGGCTCTGGGAAGGTCAGGGAAGGGAGGACGGGGAACGGTAAGGCAGGCGTCTTCGGGCTATGCCGCAACCTTTGCGATTTCCAAAGAGCAGATAGTAAAAAGGAGGGCGAGGACTCGTATACCCAACTGTAATGTACACAGAGAGAAAGGAGGGGCCCACAAGTGTGTCACACCTGGCCCTTCCGCCGGCTGCTTTCCACAGCGAGACTAATGCTGGGGACAGCCCCAGCGCTTTCCAGAGACTGAATCCACACACCCAAGGGCCCTCTCCTTCAGGCACCAGCGACCCCCGCGAGCACCACTCGGCGTGCCCAGCTGAACACGCGTGCAGCTGGTACTGCAGGCGCGCTCCAGGGCCTGCCAGGGACGCTGCCATGAGAAGTGCCGCAGTTAGCAGTACGAGAGACAGCAACACCAACCTTCCCATAACGTCAAGGAGGCAGAAAGCACGCGGGGACCAAATACACACAGTTACAGATAATACACATGGCATCAAGGACAGAGGTAGGATGAGGAACATCAGGACGATGCTGGCTTTTCGCAGAGAGCATTTTGGAGCAGAGCATCACTCAATGATCTCAGCCATTTCATCTCTGAGACTGGAGACCCACAGTGAAACTTTTAGAATTAGCATTCTTGCTGCCTTTTTCTGAACATTTGCATTTTCATCACTGCCATCATCTTACTCAGATCAAAGTCTATGGTGAAGGATGGAAAAAAGAGGGTAGTGACAAGAGTTAGCAGTGCATGGTAATAAACCATCAGAAACGCAATGCCAATGATGGACAATATTGGCAAACAGTGGATATTTCCCTAATCCATTATTTAAGTACAACTGCCAATATGGCACAATGCCGTCTGAAGAAATTCCCCCAACTAACAATGGGTTGGATCACACCATTTTGTGCTGCTCAGGAGATACCACTTCAATTACTTCAGGATAATTACAATGACATAACACAAACGTGAAGACAAACTATATAATCTGCCTGTGCCCTATCACTACAGGCAAGGAAAGGTTTGCAGGCAGACTAGATCTTCTATTAAATCATTTGGTCTAGCTGTAAGAAGTAGACAAATTTTCAAATACATTAACTCTTCCTTAGCTTGAAACAGCACACATGAATTAAAAACAATTTTTTCATATTAACTACGCATGAATCAGTTAGACCTTAGGGGAAAAAGATGAAGTAGTCCAGAAAGAATTTATACCTATTGAACATGAAGGTAACTTTGTGTGTGAATGGGAAGAATAACAATACACAGTAGAAGCAGTTTCCCTGTAGAGCCCGTTTGGTATTAGCTATTAGTTCCAAGACTTTGTCTTTGGAAGGTGGGACAGGTGACTGAAAGCTGATCATGTCAGCAACCCCTAGAGTCACTGTGGCACAAGAGGACCACAAAACACTATGCTGATACAGACAACTTTCTACTCTACAGCTTCCTAGCTGAGAGGGGATGTTCCTCATTTTCTCACCTCTCTTGGCCTGCAAAATATACTTTATTTTTCAGGTCCTTCCAATTGCATTGGCTGCTTATGGTTGGAGGTTATAAAATATCATACAGTGAAAATTTATAACCTGAAATGCATTGCAAGGAGACCTATAATACACTCTATTTCTTGGCTGACAGAACTGTGGGTCTGTTTGTTTAGTAGAGTCCCCAGAACTGTGGTACAATACAGAAGAGTGAGCTAGATACTTACACATAGTTGAAAACCACAAATTGTATAGACAAATAAAGAAAAAAAGAGTTCAAAAGACAAGCTGAGCTTAGAATAAATATAATAGAGTGCTTCCTCTGCCAGTAAAGGTCAATAAATCCTAAAGAAGCCCAGTAGTGAGATGGCTCGCTTTTTCTTTCATGTCTACCACCTATGTGCATGAAAATTTATTTTTGCAACTAAAACATTAACGCCATATGCAAATATTAACTTTGAACATATTTACAAGCTTCTCGAAATTAAGACCACCTTTCCTTTGCACATTGTGAGTTTCACAAAAGGGTTATTTTCTATATATCTTTGTCACAGTATTACAAGCACCACCAACTTAACTCACTTTCCAAGAGGATGGGGGAATGGTTCACATGGTATCCCCATTCACTTTAGCTTTGATGATGGCTTCATTTGAATACATGATAGATTTTGGTTCTTAAAATCAGATGTTTCTATGTAAAGTCAAAGAAGTGTTCATTCAGGATTGCTGTTAGCTGAATTAAACCCTTAAGAATTGTCAGGTCACCTCCTCCCATCTTCATATTTTGAAAATTTCACAAATTTTCAGTGCCTGAAACAATGAACACTTCCTAAAGCCACTGCTTTATATAGAAGCTTTCCACAGATGACATAATGCAAAGCTGATTCCTATGCTGCCGCAATGCAAAGCTCGTTTCCACTCTTCCTTGCAGGACACAAGCCAGGAGTTAGGTACTCTGCATGCTTTGAAGTGGTATGTGATGGAATGGAGTAAGGGAATGACTTCAATACCCACATAAACATCCCAGGAGCAGGAGGTTCATGCTACTGAGAGACATGTTTTGTTTCAAAACTAGCAGTAAAAGCTGCTCCTTTCCGTCCTTCCCCTCTCATGAAAATGTATCTTACGTACCTTAAACTCCTGAGGGCAGGATGCCTGCAGCAGCTGCTCTCTCAGGATACCCCCTAAAGACTCTACCTGCATAGGCTAAAAGAAGCTGTCAGTCTGCGTATCCACCTGTCTTCCAAAACCAGAATCTTGAGACTTTAAAAACAAAACAAAAACAAAAAAAACCACCACCACCACCACCAAAAAAATATCCCCTACAACAATGGATTCTGGATACCATTCTTACACTGGCCCTAACCACTTGACAGGCTTTGGCAACTCCAAACCACATCATGTAATTTTCAACAGTGAAAAGACTTCAATAGTCTAGGCTTTTGATTTTGCATCGAAAGCTTTGAAATCATAAAAAGTTTCAGACTTTCAGAAGAAATAATTCCAATGAATCCATTAAATCTGACAGGTTAGCTCACTCCACTTACTATAGACGTAGCTGGGCCAAGGTCACAAACCACACTCTGCATGAACGAACATAATGGGTGGGGAGGAACTGGCAAAGAAAGCAGAAAAACAGTATACTATTTTTCCAGCTCTCTTATCCTCTCTTATCCATTTCTTCTTCAGGAAGCCAAATGTTTTCTGACATTATCTGAAGGCACTAGTCCCAGAGGCATCCAGTGCACACGCAGGCGTGATAGAGGCCAGTCAGGCTGATCCTCAGTAGCCACATTTCTTTCAGCCAAAACTGGATGGAAGAGATGCACCTTTTCACAGGCTTTAAAAGTCACTGGCTACTTTTTGAACTTGGACATTTTCTTAGTGGTGAAGTGAGTCAGAGTTCTGCCTCCCGAGTTTTCCTGCACTGCACACATACTGAACATGGCATCGTACAAATCTGAGCGCTGACTAGGTGTTAATGTAAATGCAATCACACTGCATTTGAAGGAAAAGGGTGGAGTGGGTGGACTGTACCTCTCTGCCATTTCAGGAAACTTGTAAAATAGGAGTTATGTAAAAATAGTAAAATTAATGAGCAATGAGAAAAAGAATGCTGAGTGAGAACAGGCAAGAAAGTACAGGCCTCTTAAAACTGCTAGGTTTAGAATGGAAATTTCTCTGCCCTTGAGATATTTATACCTAATTCGTTTTCCTAGCAGATTGTTCATCTTTCATTTTGCAACTCTGTGGGAAACATTGCAATAAGTAATAATTTGGAAAGCAACCCTTGAAGGAGTAAGACAAAGAGGTCAATCAGTTTATCATCCAGAAGACCTTGACGCATGCTAGGAGAATTACACCTCTGCAACTATGTAAATAGCTGTATAAATAGATTAGAATAGGTCAAGAAGCATCAACAGAATCCTGGGCTGCTCATACTGGCATATGACGTGCCAGTGCAAGACGATATCGTCACCATCACCGTTATAGACTAACCTGCTACTGGCTGAAATCAGCGTGAGGTTCTTTAGTACCAGCAATGACAGCGGAACAGGCCTGAGAGTGCGGCCGATGTCCAGTAACGGCATCAGGAATGCAGAAGTAAACGGGGCTGAAGGACTGATCACTTTCCACACCAGGTAAACAAACTCAGTAGCCTAAGAGAATAGCGGCAATAGCATACTTGGACCAAAAGTCCATTTTACTGATTAAGCTGTGTCTTAACAAACGCTTAGGCAGCTTGCAAAGAGAAAAAATCTTTTCCCTGACTAGTCCCCTGGGCTTCTAGAAATCATGGATTTTCCCAGGTAGAAGAGCAGCAGCCACTAGACTGCCCAGTCCCTCCACACTCCCAAGACCCCCACACTAGACCTGTGACAGTGAACCCCATAATACCATTATGCACTACATAAACCAGTGCCTCCTTTCTTCTACTTAAAGTTTAAAACTTGGTTAATTTCGCTGAGCTTCCTAATTAATATTACCTTAAGGCTAAACAAATAAACAAACCTTATTCACCTTCTGCATACCGTGTATGATGTCAAAGATTCCTCTACATCTTCCCTTAGTGATATCATTTTTTCAGGTTGACTAATACTAGCATACTTTAGACTCTTTCTGATTTCTCTCATCACACAGGCTGCCCTTCTCTTTACTTCTTCTTCTTCTAATATACCCTTTTTGAGATAGAGCAAGGAAAACCACATGCAGTTTTCAAGATGCAAAAGAACTAATAACTTATTCAATGACATAAGGAGGGTTTCCTTAGAACCGTAAGATACTAGTCATATTTTTCCACATCACTGAGTACTTTGCTGCTGTTTCAGGACACTCCAGTCCTACGTCTCTACGACAGATTTATTAGAAGAAATAAAACTATATTAGTTATGGCCTAACCAAGCACCAGAATTAAGGAGCAAAAACCTGAAGGTAGCTTGCAAGAATCTAAAAGGCAATAAATTCAGAGGAGGACAGTTATCACTTGGAGTAACCTAATCAGAGTACTGATAAGAAATTACGCAGACAAGGCTTCCTGAGGGTAGCACCCTTATCAGTAAATGAGGCCAATACCAACTATCTTGACAGAGATGTAGTACAGAAAGTATCACTTAAGTCATTATAGATAGACACAAAGACTTCAAGAATATGAAAGCCCTCCTCAGGCTGGTTGAGGAAGAAAGAGAAAGATGAATCAGTTTATCTCAACAATTTTTTCCATCTCTACTTTCTAGACTGACATTTTAATCATTTTCAGCAATGCTGTACACACAGAGCAGTTGAGTAGAGGATGACCTAGTTTGGCCTCCACGAGCACTTTTCTGGCTCTTCTCGTTACTCTCACACTGAACTGCTGAACTGTGTTGATATTAAAATCACTACATTTAATAAAGCCTTGCTTTCAGCTACTGTCAAGTGTGGGTGAACCCCACCACCACAGGGGCTGGATGCCTCCTGTGGAACACCCTCCACCCACTCTTATACCCCAGTGCTACCCAGAGGCCACAGCAGCATTTTTGGAGGAGACATTGCTCCAGCCCCATTCCCTCCTTTAGCCAAATGGATACAGCTGCAGTAGCTGGGCTGCAAGCTCAGAAATAGGTTTTTAGGCATCTCATCAGACCTATCTTGCCAAGGAAAAGGCAGCAAGGTAGACGGAAACATTCTCTGCTCAGATTTGGATAGTGGACTGCTACCATGCTACAAGAGGAGAAGAATTAAAAAACAACACACAAACCACCTCCCCACACACCATCTTTGGTGTCTGTTCCTCAGTTCTGCTTCCCACTTCTCCGACACCCTCCTGCCAAGCCCTCACTTTACTTCTGTCTATTTTTCCTCTACTGAATCATATTATCATTTAGCTTCCTCTGCTTCTGAAATCACTGAAACAAGAAGTCAGCTGTCACCCACCATGACCTCACACGTGCTCATCAGTTAGTGAAACTTCTGCCATAGGGGAATAGTAATTCTCAGATAATAAAAATCCAGCCATGTCAATTCTGAAATATCCACACCCTGAACATTTTTTCCTCTGTTTTCCTTAACAATCGATTGTGGTTCTGCACTAGCTACTTTCCAGGCATGTCTTTTAAAGGAATGAAGAAATCACCCGAAAATACAGGGCCCCAAAACAAAGCCACAAGAAGTTCCAAGAACTGATATAACAAAAGTAGCAACTCCTTCTGCTGTAAATGGAGATAGTATTTTAAGGCTCATTTAAAGAAGAATTTGGACGTCAAGATTCATGCAATATTCATATACTGCAGCTTCTAAATGGAAAACTGAAAATATTTTCAAGGAACTTAAACTCTTCTTCTATCCAGTCATTTACTCCTTCCTTCACTAACTGTGTTTTTACGTGCTCTGCTTTAAACTGCAGAGGCACAAAGCAATGCCACGTGCTACATTTTTAACAGTTTATTACAAGGTGAACGTGCTGTGCTAAAACGCAAAGCAAAAGGAGACGTGACACAGGGCAGTGTCACTGTTGCTCTTTTGCTGGCACTTCCACATCAGGCAGGATGGATGGACACACAGCAGGAGACACAAACCCTGCAAGGAAAGCACAAGTGGTACGAAAGCCTCACGCAGCCTGCCAAGCACCCAGCAACTAAGCAGCTCTCCCAGTTAAGATGGCAAGATCTGCACCGCAGCATTCAAGGTTTCCTTTATGAGAACCTGTTAGAAAAGTGAGAGAAGGAAAGATCTAGGTAAAAAGGTCGCGGAAGTTTAGGTAGAGGAAAAAAATACACGACTATTTCAGAGGGAGGCAGTTCATGCAGTGCAACCGCCAAGAGAATTATTTAGCACATTGTTGTAAGGAACAGTGAGATGAAGCCAGCAGTCCAGTGCTTCAGCTCTAAACCTCATCTGGAAAACAACAGGGCAGTAGCTGAAGTGTGTTGAAGCTGAAAAGAAAGACTTAAGAACTTAATAAAGACTTAATAAAGAGTGCTGACTAGAAGAGTCATTATATTGAACAGTATGGTCAGAAGGGAAGCTTAAAGGAGAGGATGCGCAGTGCTATGAGCAGCGAGGACGCGCAGAGGATGTCCACCAAAGGCAGGGGTGGTGGAGGGCTCCTGGCGTTCTAGGTGCTGTCTGAAGATACAGGAAGGATTCGGGTCAGATTGAAGTTATCTAACTTCATACCAGACAAAACCAAACAAACTTCTGCAGGTAGAGACCACTACTGAGAAACAGGTCGTGGTGACATTTACCAAAGTGCAGCAAGCCCGTAGAGAAAGCCATTCTAAATGCTTGTGCCTTGTTGATAGAGACTGTACAACCATTCCCCTGCTAACAGCGGGTGCTGACGGGCAAGGCAGCTCAGGCCTCCAGCTCCTGTGAAACTCATCCCGGAGAAAGGTAGATGGGTGACTCCCAGGGAGCGCTCTCCCACCTTTTTCCAGGTGCAGAGCAGCCCATTTGCAACGTGAATACTTGGAGTCACGGGGAAGAGGGAAGGAAAGAACATGAGGAAAGGGGTGTGGGGGTTCTTGTTGTAACCATAATGGTCAAAAATAGGCAAACCAAGGCAGTGTGAGAGGTAATGGGTTTTTGACAGAGCAATTAACATAGGCAGAAAAATGAAAGCAGTCTTTGGGACCACAAACCTGCTTTTCAGGTCTGACAAGCAGCAGGCTTTGCTGCTAAGTACATGTTAAGAACAAATTAAAATATATTCAGCTGACCAGGAAAATAGTGTTTTCCCAGCCTTCCAGATGCAATAATCTCATCTGTCTGTCTTTGCCCTTAAGTACACGTTTGTTTTTGTTTTTTGTGCTGGGGAAACACTGCCCTAACATGCTGCAAACCTTCTGTGCCCTAAGTCTCTCTGAGATAGACTGAGTGCACTAGCAAACCATAAACTCCATCTGCCTGTGTATCAAAACAAAGATCATTCCCCTTCTGGTTTGAGGCAAAGCTGTGGCTGCTTCTGAGCAGCTGTTTAGATTTCATGAAAAGATTTTGTATGTCCCTAGGGAACGTGATGTAAAGAAATGTAATTATCCTGAGCATCTCTCCAAAGGAGAGAGAGATTAATGTTTCAGGATGGGAGAGGAAGACAGGTAAGAGAAAACAAATCTCACTTCTGCCTGTCACATTTTGGGTAACAGTTCATACCATTTTTTCAAACCACCTGTGCATGCCACAAGCGGAATGCTTCCATTAGCAAAGTCCTTGCAGACACAGATGAGTACCTCCCTACACAAGGCTGACATACATACCAAGGCTGAGCAAAAACCTAACAGTTGTGAACTGTATTATTAAACCATATTCAGCTTTGCTCTCGGAGATGTAAATGATGCTGAGATACCAGTTGCTGCTTCATTTTGGGTGGTAGGATGCCTGGTAAGTGCCTGGATCAAGTTTTCCAAGAGCAATTTAGGGATCTGAAGTAATTGTATCCCCAATTAAAATTTTATACTGGGGCATCTTGAACTTTTTTTTCTTATTTCTTGGAAGTGGTAGTTCACACTGCCGTACTGGAAAATGTTTGCCAGAACACCAAACACAGCGCAATGCAATAGTCAAAACCAAAAGGGAATGCTCAGATGCCTAAAATTCAGCACAAGCTGTACATCTGTAGGCCTCTATGACTTATCCAAGACTGCAGGTTGGTAGTTGGACAAAAAATTTCTCTGCAGAGGTAGTCTTACTTCACAGTATAAATCAGGTTAGTATTTTTAAATGTTTAGGAGATGAACAAATACAAATCTGGGAATAATATATTGCACTTATACATAAGAAGGGCAGAAGTAAAAGTGGTAGAGGAATAAAAAGAACAAAAGCTGGGTAATTTTTTCCTACACAAAAGGGGAGAACAGGAAAAAAAATACAAACGGCTCTTAAATTATATGGTATTTAGAGCATGTAAACTGTAAAAGTTACTATACAACACCTTGAGCTCAAAAGCAGAGTCAATACTGCTTACGTAGAGGAAAGGATTTCCAGGATGAACTCCTGTAATATGCAAACTCCCCCATATACAAATACCTGAAAGAAAAGGAAAGAATCAGACATCAAGAACCATTTGAACTGCGTTTAGGGGATGTAACAGAAACAAAACCCACACAGCTACCAAATTGATCTCAGCAAAGGGACAGTGGCCTAGATGATCACTTCAACAGCTTACTTACACATGAGACAGAAGAGTGCGCAATGCAATACAATTATACAAAGCTATGCAGGACTGAAGTTTCAGAGGATTTACAAAGTTCAGTCACAGAGAAGTATATGACTTCTGCTCTAGATTCCTTTAGTCTCACATTATCTAGCAGTGACATCCAATTCTTCTCCAGCGCAAACACAGGGGTATGGTTTCATAAGACAAATTAACAGGTACTAAGGGGAGAGCTGTCCTCTCCTTGCATCTTTTTATCTTGGACTCTGGCTCTCATCTGATCCCAAAAGGAGCCAAGTCAACCAATTAAAACAAAAAATTAACTCAATATTTTTTTGTGTTGGTCAAGTGAATTGACTCATCTTACCTTATGACCAGATAAATGCCAGTGCCAGTTCAGAAAGAGGGAAAAAAATTAGTTCAGAACAGGGACAGGACGCACAGGACCTCCCTTTTCAGTGGCAGCAAGGTGTTAATTCATGTTGCTGAACATCAAGCTGTTCACATCACTCAGCTGTACTTATGAAACCATTGCCTAAGAAAACTATAGTCACCAGGCATATAGAAGCTATCTACATCTATCCTGGACCACTTTTTTAAAGAAATTGTAAAAAGAAAACCATTTTACACATACGAAACTTGTTTATTACTCTTAAAGACTGATGGACAACCAGAAAGAATCAGATGGCATAAAATCAGTAAGTTTTAGCAACAAATAGGATAGCTGACATGAGAACAGCAAGGAGTAACAGATGTTATGAGGGAAAGAAGCCCTCATTAGTTTTAAAATTGAGTTTGAGCAATTAAGTCTACAAGGAATTATACGAGAATTACTATCTCTAAGGAACTATATGACAGTTACTACAGCAACAAATGAGCAGCTCCTCTAATACCATGAATAAACTGCTAATATAAGCATGATGAAATTGCAAGGTATGTCCTGCTGGCAGAGTTAATCTTGCCTTATTACCTTTTCTTACATTTTATAGAGTGCTCTACACCATGAGTCACATTCTTATGTGAGATTTTAGCACGAGGAACTCTATTTCAAAATACAACACTGTACAAATTGGAGATATTCATGCTATTGTATAAAACAAGTTTTCAGTTCCTGTCTTTTGGGGAGGATTTTGGATTATGCTTTATAAAAATTTTTATAATTTTTTGGATTATGCTTTAAAAAAAGTTAATAGTTTCCTTGTGTTAGTTTCTGCTCATCCTACACCAATCTATTAATTCTTACTCCATCCCAACCCGTCTAATCCTTCGAGGGCAAGGTGGCATTTAAACAAGCTTGGTGTCACCACTGAGGATGGCAGAGGGAAATTGAGTGGGGGATAACAAAGGGATGGGAATAGGGAGGACAGGAGTGTCTGAAAATACACCAGGCCTACCAAAGCTGAAGCACTTGGATGGTAGCTCCAGTTCCTACCTCTGTTCTTTCCTTTGGAGAATGACAATTAATAGTTTTCTCTCTTCATTATCAGTCCTATGTCTTATATATGTCACTGCATTTTTTTTTTCTGAAGCTTGTCTTTAGTTCAAACTGATGCTGTCTGGATACACAGAAGTACGATAATTTTAGCCTTCCATTCCACAGCAAAATGTCCTGCTGTGCATTCCTGCATACAGAGAAAGCAGTGGTGAAATAAAAGATGATCTTTTTACACAAATCTTTAAGTGTGACGTTCAAAAGGAAATCCACAGAAAACTTGGGATAGAACATTTATTAGCGCTTGCCCCCATTTTGCATACACGATCTAACCACATTTAGTATGGAAGTATTTGTAACCATAACCATATACTCTGGCCCTGGATAGTCACAGTGAAATACTGACTGTAACAACAGGAACGGATCATCATTTCCGTGACAGGACCTCCTTCCCATGCACTCTGGATAACTACCCTGTGGTGGTATTAAAACCGTGGACTCTTCCCAACCTACGTCTCATTTGCCAGTAGTAACTGTCTCTCCTCTCTGCTGCTTCACCAAGCTCCAACAGCCTAGGGTGGACCTGTGAGCATGATGTTGAGCTATGCACAAGACAGACCGAAATCCTACTTACTGTCAACAGCACCACCTTCGATTAACTGTAGTCAGCAGCCAAATACCGCATCTTCAGCTAAGCGCTTTATTCTCCGTCAGAGCAAACATTTATCAACCACGTAATAGCCACGCAAAAGACAGCCTGTGAGCAATGGATGTCTACCACCTAAGGGCAGATTGAACAGCTACTGTCTGCAGGTCTACAACCATCAGGGAAGTATCTACACAGCGTGCAGGTACACACGCTATCTTTAACCTAAGAGGTGTGAATAACAAGCAAAGTAAAAGATACAGCAATGGAAACTTCAGAATGGGCTGCTACAGACGTGCTGGTTACACTGGGTATGCACATGGCATGAACCCAAAAACTACCTTATTATATCCACAGGACTGTTTGGCAACAGTATGGTCTAGCTCCCCACTAGCAAGATTAGCATTTTACTAGTACACAATGTTAAATCAACCTGCCATCGAAATATCAACTTGCACGATGTTCACAGACTCGGCATCCAGAAACCTCCTCCCCACCCAAAGTTCAGCTTTACTCATACAAAAGAAATGCACAGACTCAAGATTAGACCCTGTTCACATCCTCTGTCATCACTTCCTCCAGTTTCTAGTTCAAGACCATTCGACCCCAGATCCCTGTGTTTGACTACCTTTAAAACACCCTGCTCTCATATTTGTGTAGGAAAGAAAGGCCCTCTTGGATGCACTGAGAAAGCCAGGCAGAGCTGCAGGACAAATTTAATTTTGTGCTTTGAACAATTTAGCAGACAACAGGGTACTAGCTGTCTTATGGCATTGCAACAGTTACCCCAGACTTAAAAGAGAAGTCTGCACCCCAAAACCTAGCAAGGTGAATCACATTTAAAAAATAGAACAGACTACTTTTCCCTGATTAAAACACTTTTTCTGCATGCATGTTCTAACCTTCTTTAAAATCAGGGAAAAAAAAACCTCTACATTTTCGGTTTAATAAAGACAGTAACAAAGGGTCTGGTAAGTGTTCCCTTGGATAGCAGGCACCCTTGGACACCTTTTTTCCCCATTATTCATGGCACGTTAAAGAGCTTTTCTGGCTAAGTTGGTCACCTGCAGATGTACGCTCCCTGCAGGTCTCTGTGGTATCAGGTCATAAACCAGAGCACACTGCACAGACAAAGTATGTCAATCTCTGGACACACTGCAGAAATACACTGTGTTACTGGGAACCACAAGAAGAGCGCCACACATATCCCTAGATCAAATAAATAAGGTCTTTCTCGCTTTCTGTCACTTGACTGGCTAGCTCCACAGACTTTGGCATCTCCGCGGTCAGGAACCCAATTCTTACGCAAATTCTACATCCTGTTTCCAGCTACTGCAGAAAACCCAGGTATAGGAAGGAAAGATCTCATACTGCCATCCCGGGCCTCGGCTGGATGAGTTCATTCAGGTTAAGAAACAACACGGTGGGAATGAGAAAAGGCAGAGACTTTCATTATGAAACACTCTCCGCATACGTACCCTCCTCCAACGAAAAATCCCAACATACAGTTTAAACTTCAAGTCACTAAATTCTTTTTTTTTTTTTTTTTTAAATACCCAATACACTTGTCAGACCAAGCAATGCTTAAAAATAAACCTTTTCACACAAATTGAGTTTAATTTCTTTAATGTATTTACCCTGGCAATGACAAAGGCTTAATGCACATGACTGCACAGCTCCTCCCTGAAAAGAGACCTCAGGTGAGTCACTGTGGAGCAGTACTGGATTTGGGCACGGCTCCACATGCAGTTTAAAGCAATCTCTGATGAAGCCGTTGCCAAAAGCGCGATTGCCCGACCTCCTTCCTCCCCACGGTCCCGCCACCAGCCCCGGGCTGGCAGAGGTCGCTAGATGCCAGCTGCAGCGAGGGCAGCTCTGCTCGCAGCTCCTCCGCTCTCCCGGCTGGCGACAGCGGGAGGCAGGGACTGGGACCGCGCGGCTGGGCTCAGGAGCAGGACGGGCAGCACAACCTCTTCCTCTAGAAGCAGCGTGGCCGCCTTAGATGGGCTTAAGCTGCTTACAGAAACACACCCTGGGAGGGACCTGGTGATAACCAGAGCTAATTGCAGGTTTCCTACATGAAGGTAGAAGTAAAAAGGGTGAGCAGTTATTTCAAGAGATTGCGGATGCAGAAATAGAAGGGTCAGTGAACTTTTACTCTGGGTACAGGCAGGCTCAGCAGCGTTTTGATGATGGGTGGAAAAGAAGCTGCCCACCAGTCTTCTTCTGCCCACCACTCAGGTAGGTGTCACAAAGATTCTAAAGACACAGGACACGTGTCCTGTTTTGCCATACAAAGATGACACCAGCACCTGATGTGTTGCTGACCACCATCACTTCAGCACACAGACCTTCAGGAGCCGTATGAACTGCGTTGCACTTTGCTATACGATACTGAACCCAAGTGCAACCCGATGAGTCATATCACAGACACCCTGACAGACTGACAGGACCCGAGGAAACGTCAGCATGGAAAACTGGGAGCAAGAGCATTACAAAATAAAGAAGATCTGGCTTAACTCTATTACTATTAAATGTGGGTCAAAGGAGTTCTACTTTTCAGAGTACTTAGGTTAACTTCCTACAGTGTGTTTCAAGCAAAATATGGGAAGTGGTTTAAGAGAGACTCTGCTGGCACAGCACAGCCTGGAGGAGCTCACTCACCAGGCACCGTACATCTGAGTTTTCCAGCAGTGCCCTCCGTCCGGCCAGAAACACCTGTACCGAATATGAAGAGTGAAAGCACCTCCAGGAACTCCTGTTGCTCCAGGAAGCACTGATGGAAAAACCTGGGAGAGAGCGCCGTTCTTCCCCCAGGACAAGACACGGCGCCCAGACCAGCAGCACCCTGAGCAGCTCCCGCGGCACACGCGCCCCGCGAGCAGCAGGAGCACGCCGGGCGGGTTCGGGCTGCCCCACGCGTGCCACGCACGCACCCGCTACCCAGCGTGGGTGCATCTGCCTTCGTTAGCCCCGCCAGAAATACGACAACCCTGTTCATTAATTCTCCCCGCACGCTTCCCATTGCCCCCCCTGCACACGTAAGGCTGCCGCAGCCCCGCTGTGTGCTACGTGCCCAGCTGCTGCACAGCTTTCCTCCCATCCTCCAGGGGCCAATTTTCAGCGAATTTAATTACATTTAAATGCAGATGCACTTAAGAATGTAAGTGCTAACTCCTCCTGAAAATTCTGGCCCCAGGTAAGCAGGCAGCACTTGGAAACGCACCCGGTTCCTTCAGCCGTGAGACCAGTTTTAGTTGATCTAGCAGCAGTCATGTCATACTGTGATCTGACCTTTGTGGAACAGATCACAAGACTTCACTATGCTAAATCTTGCTTTGAGTAACCACTATAGTAACACGTAATCTTTAGAAAATACCAGATCCTGGTATTTTCCCCCAGTGATGGAAATTCCACTGTAACCGTTCAGAATTTTCTCAATGACTACCACTGTTAGAAAGGCATGCCAGATTGCTAACCTGCACCTGTTTCTCTCCATCTCCTAGCCTGCTTGGCCTGCCAAAGCTCTTTGCTATGACATTTCAATTACATACAAAGGAAATTTAGGATAAAATTCTGTTTTCCCCCTCCCCAAGGAGAGTTATAACTGAAGGAGTGTCTTACAACTCCCTCCTTTCCCCAAATGTTTGCTTCCTCCCCCAGCTGGGCTAAAGAACATACACAGTAAATCAAGTCAGAGAATCTGAGTTAAGAGCAAAAACAGCCCCTGCCCCAGCATCCTGGTCTTGGAGGTTCAGAGAAGGATGAGAAGGATGAGCAAAACCGTGAAGCAGCTCACACGTACGGACTGCCCAAATTCTTCAGCCTGGAAAGGAAATGATGGAGGCCGGGTATTACAGAAAGAGAAGACTACAAAATCATAGGAGGCTTGGAGGTGGTGTGTAGAGACTGACTGTTCACAGATCCCTACCAGCTGAAAATGGTCAGAGGGTGGGAGAACATTACGGGGGATAATTATACAAAATTCACTGTGTTCTTAATCTTCTCCAGATATCCAGGTGTGGCCTCTGTGGGAGAACAAATGCTGCACTAAATGGGTCCTGGTCTGAAAAAGCATGGCCATTCCTATGGCCTCTCTAGCACTTCTTCATCCTATCATGCACACCAGGCTTGGACACTGTGGTTCAACAGCAGTCACACCACAATTCCCACTATTACTTCGCATAAAACTTCCACGTACCAGCACTGTTCCTTTCTCCAAAGTGACATTCTGCAAGCTTACACTCGAATATGCACATCAATTCTGTCCTTTACTTTCCCATTTTGATTCCCTCACTTCTCACTTAAAATTTACAGTAGTTTAGTTGCTATCAACGGCCTATTTTACAATTTGGTTTTATACATTCATAAAGCTTCACTTCCCTATAATAGCAGACTTTAAAACAGCTCAGCCTTCTGTCTTAACTATAGGTTTTGAGGCAACTTGTAGTGTGTTGACAGGCAATACCTAAGGATTACATTCATAAGACCAAGTTTCCCTTGTGTACCTTTTACTCAGTTTTACAACAAATGGGAACTCACCCATCAAGATGAGGATTAAAAGAGGATTCCATACACGGAGAACTCAAGAAACATTAAGATGCTTCCATCTGATTTTTCAGAAATGAAGTGGTAGAAGCTTTATTTCAGGTACCTACTCCCCAGACCAAATTCTGCTGCCTGCAGACATGGCATTCCTTCTGCGTGCGACACTTTCTTGTAAACACCAATTAACAACTCAGCTCGAATATAACCTGTTAGTCTTAACACTGATCCACTGGGATTCAAGATCATTTGTTCTTCATTCCCAAACAAGTGCTCTGAAACCTGCTGTCTTTCAGTCATTTGTCCACCTCATTCTTTCTAAATGGTTTCAGCAAGTGATGCTACTATACCAAACTGCGTGAAGCTTCCCCTCCAGCCCGCTGCCAGCTACATTCGGTTTACAATCATAAATTATTCCAAACTCCTTGTTTTTCTACCTAGGCAATTATAACCAAATAAATAATTTTCTCCTCTGCTGCTTTAATTTTATTTAAGATCTTGATTTTGGAAGAAATAAATTATCTTCACCCCTTTATTTTCACTTACATTACCTACAGCACAAAGTACCTTACACCATAATCAGTGTCAACCAAATCAAGCCTCCAGAGATTAGTGCTGGTCAGAGTTAGCAAGTTACCAGAAAGAACTTCCACGCATTTTTCCTTTTTTAAATACATTCTACCTTTTTACAATTAGCACCCTAAATTAGCCCCCAGCAGCATCCTATTGTTGAATAAACACAGCAGGTAGTAAAGACAAACCCAGGCCTCATTAACTTAAGGTTTCAGCTTTTAACTCAAAATACACTGAAAATTCTACTTCAGATTAAGCCTATTTAATAAACGGCCTAATGATTAGAAATCACTATGCAAAGCGGGTTCAGTAAGTGCCCTGCCTTTTATTAATTTAAACTCTACAACAATTTTCACTCCTTTGCAAGCAGCTTTCAGCCTTGAAAGCAACAGTAAGTTTAGCTGGTACCCGGGGAGCTGTCTCTGATGATTCGGTGCCAATCAGGGCAAATCTCACCACATTATAAGTGATTAAAATTGCTACGTCCTCTCCCTTTTATTGACTAACATCTGCTCTTGGCCAGCTACCCAGAAGGTTCAGAGGTTTTGTAACTGCACGCGTACCGTGCTGCTCCCATAACGCCCCTGCCCAAGTCATGCCAGGGAGAACAAATCATAAAGGAATCCACCGTCCGCCTCTGGGGACATGTTTTGGCACCTCCTGCTCAACGTACACTATACTGTCTCATTACATGGGCACATATCATTTTTCCCTCTCACGACTCCTGTCATGGTATTTAGGACTCCTGCTTGCTTTGGACAGAAATTGGACATACAGTAAGATGTTCGTGTGACCTGCCACTCACTGCAGAAATTGAACAGCGTGCATTGAATGAGAACGGGAGACTGCATGAAAAGAAAGGATAACTTTATGACTAGAGGGTAGAATGATAAGCCAGCAAACTAGATTTTATTTTGCTGATAAAAATGTGTGATGTGGGGCAAGTAACCTAAACCATGCTTTTCTTTATGATGCTTTCTTTAACAGTGACCAATTCTGCACATGTACTGACAGATTATGATTTCAAGCAAAATCAGTGGAATCTGGGAATATGCAGCACATCTGGTAGAAAGACACATTATATTGTTCTGGAGTAAATATATGAATGAAATTCAGAAGGTTGCCTCAACCCTAATTTACACCACTGTCACACTGTCTTCTTTCAGAAGGTCACATGTTTTGTTTTCACAGTCTTCAGTGGCTAGGCACAGTCACCTTCATCAGCTTTAGCAATTCCTGACATAAATCGTGGTTTCCTAGTCTCACAGCAGTCCATCTGTGTGGTCTGTCCCAGAGATGTGGATTCTGCCCTACAGACAATGAATTGGTGCCTCCAGGCTGTTACAGTTCCAGCACTGGGTTCCTGCAACTTGCCCTCATGTTTCTGAAAGTGTTTTACAGCCTGTGACACTTAGTGTGTCTGAACTAAGCAGCCAAGTTGCAGAAGCAGGTCACCTGGGTCATCCCAAGAAAGGCAGAGCATCCTGGGCACTAGGCATAGCAGCAAGGGTGCCTAAGCAACTACTGCATTGGGCCAGACAAATATTTCCTTAGAAGTCTGAAAGAAGATTACTGCAGCAGTAATAGCAGAAAATGTAAGACAAAGTTAAGAAGCCAATTGCCACGTGAGCTAAGAGAAAAGGCAAAAATAAGGAGAAAGGGTTGTTTCTATTGGTCCTCAGAAAAGAAAGAGAAGCAGTATCGGTGCCTCTGTTGTTTTAAGGAAAGAAAACAAGGGCTATATCTACAAAGCAATGTCTTATAGTGTGAAATTTGGAGACAGAATGGTACAAATATATTGTAGAACCATTACAGAGGCACTGAAGAACACGAGTGCTAATGGAGAAGGAAAGTGTAAGGTTACACGGGAGAAACCTTCTGGTGGTGGGATCTGTTCAGCTGTTTAGCAGCATCTTAAGAGAAATGATCAATATGGCAGTACCATTAGGTTATTTGTAACGGTGCCACCACAATGCTGGAAGATATGTTGTGCAGAACAATCCTGGATGGGGAGACAGACGCTGGAGGACTCCTTTCTGCAGGATGCTGAACTCTTCTCTTCCTCCTTGGCCCTGCGATGCCACCCACTGGCTGCAGACAACACCGCACCACGGCACTTCACACAATCACAGAATGGCTGAGGTTGGAAGGGACCCCTGGAGATCACCTGGTCCAACCCCCTGCCAAGCAGGGTCACCTAGAGCACTTGGCCAGGAGCTTCTCACTCCACAGCTGCACATCGCCTGCTTCAAAGAATAAGTCTTTTAACCACTCTCTTTCCTATGAAGCGTGGCAGGGAGCACCACTACCTCCAGTTCTCTGCAGCCTTCAGAAACCGCATTACAGTCATCCTACTGGAGAAGAGGGACTCTTCTCCTTCTGACAAAGTATCAGCTCTTGCATAAATCTATTAAAAGGAATCACATTCAAAGTGGAAAAAGTAAGGTTGCCACCATCAGCATTTACAAAATTATAAAGGCAAACACGTCCACAAGCTTCTAAGGAAGGGACATGGTGTGTGAGGAACAAATTATAGTGAGATGCAATATTCCTTCCCTGTTTCTCTAACAACAATAAAGAAAGAAGCATTTGTGGTCCTGCAAAATATGAAAGGGAGATTATTCAGTCGACTTTGTTTAGACTGACAGACACAACCTCGCTGGGCTCAAAGCAGCTTATGATAGGACCTCCATTAAGCCACCAAATAAATTATGTATGCATCATCATATCAGCACGCAGATGAGACTATCTACAAGACTGTTGCTAGATCTAATGCATTTTTCATTTGACTAGGAAAATTAGGCATTTTGGTAAAGTGCAGAAAGGATTTAGAAAAAAGTATTAGTAATTCCCATAGTAGATTTTCTTAAAGTTCTAGGCATTAAGTTAAAGCTGGATAATTGGAAAACAACGATCACCAAACAGAAACAAACAAAACAAACCTTTGGGCAAGCAAACCCAGAAAAATGGTTAACCATAGGTATGAGAGAGAGATTACTTCAATCAGAGCATCTCAGAAACACCAATGAAGGGACAACTCAGAAATCACGTGGAAAAAAATATTTGAGGTATATATACCCATATTGTTAAATAATGAAGGCAGATAGATAAGCACTGATGGTCTCTCTCAGCCAGTTTCATACGGAAGTGTATCAACATTTCTAAAATACAGTCTCTACAGATTTGGCAGTATCTTCTGACCACTACAGCTAACACATCCTCCATCGGGGACCTGCTGAATTCACACTTCCTGCAGAGCTCAGCTCTGCAAGACAGACAGTTTTTGTCATCTTCCACATGCAGGTGAAGGCTAACTATTAAACGAGCCCAGTTCATACAAGCTGCTATGGGTTTTGGAAGAGCTCTCGGGAACTGCTCAGTCAGCAGGGCAGCGAAGGTGGCAGCTTTCAGGAGGGCTGCAGCGACAAACGGCTGAGCACGGTAACCGCTCCAACAGGTACAGCTGCAGTGGAAGAAGGCGGGTGTAACACATGCAGCCTAATGCTATGGCAACTGATGTTCCAGCTGAAATTACTGCATTTCGAGACTTGCATAAGGAACACAGAGCTATTATACTCATTTCACAATCAACGATTTTCCTCCTCTCTCTAAGCTTTCACTTCCACAACTTTGATGCTTCGGTTGGGTAAACATCTTTATTTAGGAACAACTGAAAGCAGGAGTTTATCTAACAAAGGGGCTTCTCTATGGATTTTGTCACTGGGGTCTGTGCTCGGCTCAACAGCAGAATTAAATGCTTATATTTCTCAAAGCGCTGTAGAACCTTGCACGTCTGCACGACAGTTGCAGTGTGACAAGTCACCCCCACAACCATGTCAGTCCATACAGAGCACCAGAATGCTTATAAAACAAGCATCAGTAAAACCTGAGTTTGTCCTGGCTGCTGGATCACCAGCCAAGGAAGACCCGGAGAGCTTTCCATTCTCCCTCGCCAGCCCAGGACTCTCGACAGAGGCACACCATACCTCATGTCTCCACAGCAAGCAAAGGTCTTCACAAAACTCCTGAAACACTAGAGAAACAAAATCTGCCAGCCTCACACAGCCCTGAATTCCTTTAGGTACAAACTAACAATAAATTGCTGCTTTTAGCAGAAGCGTTCTGTTAGCAATACAGCAGGAGTTTATACTTTGGTGTGCGTGTTGTAGGCTTTGTTCTTAAAACTAACATGCTAACAAAACAGAAATAGTGCACAGATTCATTCCTTAACAATTCTTCAGTTTTCCTTCTATTTATTTTATTTCAAGAATAGTGTGGCCAGAAGACAATAGCAAAGCAAGTTCTCTTTTAGTTCCAAATTATTGATCTCGTTAGATTCAAACCTATCAAAACTTATGGTCTGACCAATACATCATTGTAAACTCTTGTGCTTGCTAGGAAACATTACTCCAAGATTTACCTTCCTTTTGGGAAGGCCCATATTGCCTCATATTAAAAAAAAAAAAAACAATCTTTAGATGTGGACTAGTCTGCATTTGCCAGCCAGCATGCAACAACATTTTTACTGCTGATTCATTTCCTTCTCCTAGAGAGGAATCCTCCTCAGGAGTCAGCTGTTCACGCACACTGCGTGAGCAGGAAAGAAGTCTGCTTCTGGGATATCTACAATCTTCTGTTGCCTTCCTTCTTAACAAAAAACAAACAAACAAAAAAGAGTTCTCTTAATCTAAGAGTTCATTCCTATAAAGCACCAAGAGAGAATTTGAAAGGAAAAGTATTTCATAAATCACATCTAAAATTAGAGTATTTAACAATTACAATCCAGAACTGCAAACATCTGTAAATGGTTCATCTCACATATATTTATGCACAAACTTAATTTTGTCTGAATTAATTGCAAGAATAAACATAAAAAAGGAATTTATGATTAACTGAGGTACTGACGATACAGTGGGAGGGGAGGGAGAGAACACGACTGGTTTTCTGGCACATAAGGCCTTTGACATTTTGTTTAAAAATACATAGTTAATTTCCTGACTTGTTCACACTTCAGTGGACAAACTTGTATGAATTAAGATTGAAGTCTTAAATAGTGTGCATGACTTATGAAACAAGTAACCATACCAAAAAAACGAAGTCCAATTTCATAAAACATCGAAGAGAAGTCTAGAAAAACAATTGCAATAATAAATGTAGCTGTTGCCTGCAACTCCGTGCTTTAGAACTGAGAAACAAGAAATGCTTTTTATTTTTTTTTCTTTAAGAACTGGAAGGGTAAAGTTAAAATTAGAGCATACATAGAACTACATAATTTTGTTCATTTTTACAGAAAAGATATCCAAAGTCAACTAACCTTTTAAGGAAAGCCCATAAAATATAAGAAAATACATTAACAAGCTATCAAAGCAGATGCATTTAAAAATACTATAGTGCTAACATAACTCACCAGTGCTATAGTATCTTTTAAGTTCTGTGCGCCTGATGTCTTTCAGTTGATTGTATTTTTTCTTTTTCTTTTCTTTGTCCGGAGCAGTTTCCTTTTCCCCAGCAAATTTACAGTTGTCTTCAGAGGAACTGATGTGCTCCAAAATAACTTTACTTTCATCATCTTTCTCAGCAGGGGTTTTGAAAACAGGAGATCCGGGTGAATTGGCAGAGACAGCCTCAGCGTTTTGTTTGGCTTGTCTTTTCTTTTTCAAACTAAGCATAAAGAAAAAAACACAACGTGAAGATGTAGCTAACCTCTACAAACAAGTTAACTCACTTGCTAGCTTGATTTTTTTAAATGAATTGAACATCAAAATTCCTTACAACTCTGTAAAAAACACACTTTGCATCAGTATCTAATTATTATCCTAGGGCATACTCTTCAATCATCGTGTCATCACCTCAAGGTTATCGTCTCAAAAATAATCAAAAAAAAAATAATGTTTTTACTGTTGTTTTCCCTGTTCCTCTTCCTCAGTAAAAAAAACAAAAAACATCCAAAAGTTTTGTTTTTAAACCACCATACATCTACATTTAGAAAACAGAACCATGTTTTCAAGATGAAACTTAGGATAAAATAAAACCTCAGATCCTAATGTATTAAAATACAACAGCTAACACAATAATTTCACAGTCAACTTCTCCTGCTTTATAGAAAGCTACTTGTTTTGATATAAACTTATTTACTTCCATTTTGCCCAAGGTTATGTACCAGTGGCCACCCATGCTAAGCTACATAGCCTGCGTCACCTTGCATCCCAAGTGTCACCAGTAGCTCATTCAGCAATGTGACCAACATGACTGCAAACTATTTGTGCAGGAACATTTTCCAGCTGTTTTATCTCTTCTGAGAGAAATGTTAATGGCCTGCCAATAAACCTGACAACTTACCACTACAGCAACAGGAGTATTTTCTTTTTAGAGGAAGCCTTAAAACACAGCTCAAGTGAGAAAGATGCTTCAGGAATCCTACAACCATTTTCTGCTAACTCATCATCTTTACCATTGCCTTTCACAGCAGGAGCAAAGCTTGCTTTACAGGCTGAGGGTCAGAGCCACACAAACACCCTCAGTTACCACTTGTTCAAGAACCACTGACACATACCACACAGAGCAAAAAACAAATCTAGTGATCCTTCTCTCTAGCACATTCACTTCTTGGTTACAAGCTACCTAAGGGACGGAGTAGCATATTAAGCTTGTTGATGCTAAAAAATTTGTTACATGCACAGTAAGAGATGTAGAAAATACAGGCAATCAAGGATTCACCACAAATGCGAAAAGGTTACATGACCTCACAGCAGCAGTTTAGGGAAGTACAGAAAAACTTAATGGATATGCAAGGATTTCAGAGATGCTTCCTTCCACCTCTTACATTTGTATTCTATCAATATAGTTTTTTCAGACGACAATATAAAAATCCATACACAGGACACTGAGAATTGTAGTAAGACATTTCAGGCTACACACCATTTTTTGTTTTGTTTGTTTTTTGTTTTGTTTTTTGGTATTTTTTGTTTGTTTTAAAACATTAAAACCAGTTCCCAAGTTTAGAACACCCAGCATGAGACTTCTAAGAAGGGTCAGTATTTCAGCCCATATGTAACCAACATCTTCCAGTGAAACATTTCAAAAGATTGTCTCACAAAAGCTGCGTCTATCACACATATCTGTATACCTATTTCTTAATTGCTTTCCAAACTATCATAGCAGCAGGTCCACACTCTGCAGCCAACTCACTGAGGACGGGTCCTACTTCTGCAGTGGTTCCCCACTCACTCAAACCACTGACCTGTCAGGCAGCCAGTAGTAGTTCACGCTCTGCACAGCAAAATAGATTCTGAATGTCAGAAATTTTATAGTCCAGGTCCTGACTACACATGGAAACAACCTACAGGGATTTCTAAAAGATAAAAGTGAATACATCTATATATCAAATGAAAGGTTTTGTTTGGATTAGAGAAAATTTGAGTATGCAAAGGAAGCTTATTTTTGACTAATAAGCTACAAACCTGATCAAAGGCTGCTGTAACAACTGCAAAACATTACAGTCATGCTGAATAGACAATGTCTGTATTTAGCCCTGGTAGAGATCCTTACAAAGCAGCCAGCTACACTAAAATGACATATCCTTACCTTACGGTTGAACTTGGTTGCCGACTTGTAAATGAGACATGCCCCTGACCTTTTATTCCAGTGACACAATGACCTTCCTCCATGCGTGCATGTCACAGCCTATCCAAATCATCTGCTTCAATAGGCTGGAACTGGCAAGCACCCACTGGCAGCTCCAACATTGCATCAGCACCTTCCATTTCAGATTCCTAATCTATTTGTTTTGATCACAAACCCATTAAGTAAGTCTTCTGTAGTATGAATGTAGTATCGCAAAACAAAACAAAAAGAGCAGCTAATGGAAATGTATAACCCTTTTCTGGAGGAAAAAAAGACACAACCCTCTCTAGAGGTCAACTGTCCTCGTGATAACACTGACAGCTTCCATCAGTACTTTCCTTAAAGAATACTTATTTGAACTAGAGTTTTCAAAGTTGCCCTAGGCAACTTTAAGAATAAAGAGCTAACATAGAACTGGTCCATTAGTGACAGGAAAGAGGAAAGCAGAAACGAGTCTGAACTGACCGGCTGTAACGTCACCGACTAATGCTCCTCGCTGCAGTGTTTAACCTTGCCCGACCCGCACGCTGCACAGCTCGCCCCGAGCTCATCACAAAACCTACAGCACCCCAGCACACAACTGCTGCTGCGGATGGGCAGAGCTCCAGGCACGCTCTCCAGCCGACGATCTGGGTGCTCCATAATTCCCATTCTGTCTTCATGACAGACACTCGATCTTCAGCTAATGCCAAGCCTTCTCCTCCTGCCCACTCCTCTGTCTCAACGCAATGACCACCCAACTCTCAAAGTGCTAACCTTGGCACTAGAGAAGATACTGGATGAGGACTGAGCATCCATGATGTTCACCACAGGAGTTGGAGATACTGCAACTCCACCTGGGGTCATGGTCTGTGCTGAGAAGATGCTGCTCTTAAATGTCTCTAAAGCCTGGCCAAAATTACCCCCCACTTTACTCACTCTTCAAAGACCTTGACTGTAATATCCCAAGGAACCAAAACAAGCCTTCAACACCATTTAACACCATAAAACCAGTCTCATATTTACTATGCTTTTTGAATGTATTAAGTACACCCTCCTAGTATAGCAAATAAAGTCCTGTAGACACACAAGGCCATTCATTAACGTGCACTGATAGAGAGCTGCAGGGATCAGGCTGTAAATAGCATAGCTGGAGATCTACTGCACATTAAACAGAACTCCAGCCCCTTGTGGCACCCCACCAGCTTCCACCCCCCGTCCCTCACGCTGAACTGCACACCCCAGCAAGGCTGTTTAACACTTGTCCAGCTGCAGCACCCCACAAGCAGCTGGATGGGAACTCGTTCAGTGTTGCTCAATAACTGACTGCAGACAAGGAGCCATGGGTCCGCATCGCAGCAAGGCACACGAGCTGCCAGTCCCACTCCTGCTCACGCTAAGATCTTAAACTCATCATCTCTTGAACAAGTTGGAAGCTGAAGGTCTCATCTCCTCTTCTCCCAGCTCTCTGTTATTTCCCACCCTTCCTGGCAAGAACTGCCATGAAAAATCTATTTAACACCACCATTCATCAAACTATTTCCTTTTTCAACTGCTTTGGAAGATTTCTAGTGGTTTTGTTCAGTTTTAAATGGGACTTCTTCGAACACAACCAGAATTCAGTGTCCTGTGAGGAGAGGCTAAGGACACTGGATTTGTCTCGTTTGGAGAAAAGGAGGCTCAGAGGCGACCTCATTGCTCTCTGCAACTTCCTCAGGAGGGGAAATAGAAAGAACATGAGGGAACAGCACAAAGCTGCAGCAGGGTTCAGACCCGACATTAGGGAAAATTTCTGTACCGTGAGGGTGGTCAGTCGCTGGAACAGGCTTCCTACAGAGGTGGTTGATGCCCCGTGCCTGTCAGTGTCCAAGAGACGTTTGGACAATGCCTTCATTAATACGCTTTAACTTTGGGTTAGCCCTGAAGAGGTCAGGCAGTTAGACTGGATGATCTCTGAGGGCCCCGTCCAGCTGAACTATTCTTTTCTACCTTATGAGAGCAAAAACTGAGCTGAAGGCCAAATAAATAAATAAAACCCCTCAGTTTGACCACAATGTCAGCTTCTGCAATTAAAACAGCCTTGCAGACAAAACAATATGCATCTTTTTCAGTAGCGGACAAGGTGTTACTGCAGAAGATGTTTGTTTTTTGGTATCACAGTTAAGGGATATGCTGGGTTTCACCAGGAAGTTGCTAAGGGAAGGAAGAGGGAGAGAGAAAAAGGGAGGGCTGCAGGCAAACAGCTTATCTGCAAAAACACTCCTGTTTCTGAAGAAAGTCTTACACATCTGTAATTTCAGTTAGACACCAGATAAAGTTTTTCAAGCTAATTGGTTCTGACAGGCAAAACATGTCTTCTGTATTTACACAGAGGCATCACTTACGCTCCACAAAGTGTTTTTTGAGCAACAACTGATACTCCATTTTCTAAGTTTGTCCAAATACAGTTTTCTAGTAAGAGCTTTCAGTCTATTACCATGAACAATGGATGGCATGGGAGCTTTACTACTAAATCCCATGAAAATCAGGGGGAACTAGTTTTTAACAGACACTGGGAGCTGGCTGCAGAGACTTCTGGCGCTTACCCTTTAGGCTGAACATGGAGCAAAAAAGCATTTTGCAACACAAAGACCATTCTCATACCATTTAACAAAGACTAGCGATCTGAAAGGCATATAATTTCAGAGTAGGCAGGTAAAAATACAACGTCAGCAATGCTTGCTTAAACTAATTTGCAACTGACTTCAAAAAAGAGTCTGGGCACTGATTGATGGCAAAAGAGCCAGGAAACGTTAAGAAATGACCTAGTTCATCTTCCAGATCCAAGTCTATTTGACTGCCTACAAAAAGCAAATAAATATGCATTTTTAGAATAAAACAGACGGAATTTCCCATAGCACCAAGGTAGGTGGTTACTGCAGAAAGAAAACCGATCAGACAAAGGAGGGGTGAAGCGATCTGCAAAACTTTCACTAGAAGACTATGAGCAATCAAGAAAGCAATGCATCCCTGATACTGAGAAAATAAAGAAATGGAAATCTGACAGTAAGATAACTTTTTTTCCTAAAAAATGCATTTGGTTTCAATTCACACTTATTCAGCTGAAAGGCCCAACAAATAGTTGAATTGGAACTCATTTTGTGTATACTCAATAAGTAATCACAGACAAAGAGCACTAGGTCCACATCACAGGTTGTTCTAAAAACCTCCCAGTTTATTAAAACAAGGCTGGGTTTTTATGATGTATTAGATTAATAAAAATCAGAGCACACACAACTCCATTTAGAAACAAAAGCATCTAACAAAGCGGCCCTCCAACAAATATTAAAAAAAAATTTAGTTCTTTTAATTCATTATTTATGCGTACATGCAATAAGGTTAACAGAAATTGTAAAACAGAACTTTAAAACACTTCAAATATCTTAATCTCTTTTGTTCCCAACAAGATTCCTGTAAATTTGCCCTATGTACAAAATCATATTCACCACAATTATTTCCTTCAGAATTAACCCTTTTCATCTAAATTTTACATCTCTTCACTCAATATAATACGTAGTAATTTCTTTGTATGGTACATGCCTTTCTCCTCCCACCCAGAACAGCTAAATAAATCAGATTCTTTGTGTTAAAAAATTACGTACAGAAACCTTCTAGCACGACTGTGCTCTCAACCGATCTGACGTAACCTGATGATGTCGGGCAAAGCAAATCATCACTGCTTGCAGAGCCAAAGGAAGTCAGCCTTCTCCCGACTTCCTTAATGCAGCTACTTTCACTTCACAACAGCAGTGAGAACTGTTCATCCTCAGTGAGCAATCTCAGTAAATAGTGGCCACCCTGCAAGAAAGCACGCTCCATCAAACACCCGCCGTTTCAGGCGGGTATGCATCCTGTTTTGGAAATGAGTAAGCCACAAGGATGGATGTTTATTATTAAAACAGACTATTAAAGGCAAAAATAAGGGAAGGCACAGGTTTTTATGTTAGATTTCAACAATTAACTGGAGGGGAAAAAAACTACAATAAAAGTAACTCTGATAAAGCTATCAAGGACAACACGCATGGTCGCAATCAACTGAGAAGTGCCCATGCTCTGGTCATACTCTGCCGCTCTTTGAAACGAAATACACACAGCAACTACAGAAATCTCTGATATTAGTACCACAGGTCAAAGCTGGAAATTTCCACCTTTCTTGGAACTCCTGTTACTAATTTACAGCAAATACCTGCTCCAGGTTTTACACATGGTCAGCCATCAGCAATGCTCAAGGAAGGCACTATGCTTCAAAGAGTAAAGTGCTGCACGGACAATTCAGGTTTGTCCATTTTCTCCCTGATACTGCCATTTACTTACAATAACAAGTCTTCTACCTTTCATAGTCTGTGACATGGAGGAAAAGATTTGTAGCCATGCTGTTCTGGAATTTAAGAAAGGCTGTACCTTCTGACAGAAAACAGTTCTTAGATTAAACGAAAATATACTATTTTTTCCCCAAGTCTTCTGCTGGATAGCAGGGAATTTTAAATAACCTACTTAAACTCTCTCTTATACTAATTTTAAGGGGGGCAGGGGGCGGATCACAATTTCCCAGGGTAAAACTCGAGAGTTTTGAGCTCTCAGAAAGTTCCTATTTTCTTAAATTTAGGAATACAATGTTCCCACACAGCTTAATAAACCCTATTTTCAAAGGCATTAAGTATCCCCATCTTTTCTGTTTACTTAGCAAAAGAGGTTATGATGTATTCAGCACTCCATCACCATGACAACAATTTAATGAAATCCTTTCCATAGGGAAAGGATTTTGGAAAGCTGTTTTAGTCTGATGTAGACATCTATTTAATTCCTTCTTTTATAACCTCAGTTACTGGGTGCTCTTGAAGAAGAGCTGTAGGCAGAACATAAAATGAAGAAATCTCTCCCTTAAGAGTTACTCCTTTCACTTTGACTTAAATTCATTGAACAGGCTCGTTCAATTAAATCCACAGCACAAATCTGTCTTATCACAAATACCAACTTGACTCCTACCACGATCCCACCCTGCTCCTCCTCTTCTCCTTTGCTAGCAATGCCAGACACTGCTCTTACCATGGAGCTCGTTAACCACCCCAAACCCGCTCCTACACATGCAACAAATTCCTCCCAGACTGGCTCAGCCAGACGCTTTCTCTCCATCGGAGCCCCCTGCCAGGGAGGAGCAGCCTCGACTCGTCCCCTCCGGCTGGTGCCCGCAGCTCCAGCCGCTCCCCGCCGCTTGCTGAAGCACTGCTCCCGCTGACACCCGCGTGTTGGAGCTGCAAATAACACAACTGTAGTTACGTGGCTAAGCAGGGTATTACGGGGAGCTGCACGGCTTCTGCACAGGACAGTCACACTGTATAGAACTATTAAGATTATTTGATGAGGACAAAAAGCACATGGTAAGCAGGCTGGCTGAAATACATCTCAGTTTCTCCCCAGAAGTTTTATGAACTCCTCCCTCCTTGCCTCAGTTAGAGGCTCTTCAATAAACTCAGCTTCCATGGGACAAAATGGAAAGTCCTTTTAATTAATAGGTGATTAAAATAAGGAAATAAAGTGCAAGAATTGAGAATGTCCCAAAAGAAAGAGAAAGACAGGATACAAGAAGACCTATCGGGATGCGTACTGCTCAATACAGTCATCACTATTCACCTGCTTTCTCAGATCAGGTAAGTGCCATACTTTCATGAGAATATAAAGCTGGTTTTAGTTTTGATTAAACTGACTGAAAAGTCAGAAGGAAATTTAAAGCTTGGTGACTAAAATAGCAATAAACATTTACAATGAAGCAATAAAATAGCAAATGAAATTCGATGGTCAGAGCAAAATCCACGGGAAAGAGAGTCCTAATGCAACACACATTGCACAGCAATAACATAGCTAGAACCCACCTCCAGAAGAAAATCTTAGGGAATGATATTGCAGTATTTTATACATGACAAGTATCGAGAGTATCAAGTTAAATTGTTTCGTGTAATATTGCCAGACAAAGGGAAAAGCAGCTAAAAATAAATAGTTTAGGCATGTTGTGTTTCCTAAAGATATAAACAGACACAAAAAACAACCATGAACATTCATCATGGCAGGGTCCATGAGGGGGTAAGAACACAGGAACAGGGATACAGCCTTCCCCTCAGCAGGTACCTACACTGCCAGCTGCAAGAAGCCTGTATACCTGTGGGCACATTTGTGAAGAATCCCTGCGTGCACACAGGTTTGGTTTTTTTTTTCCCTCTAAATGTTCTTTCTTCAGCATCCTCAACCAGCCACTGTCAGAGATAAAGCATAGCGAGTGTACTGGTACGGGGTAAAAAGCACAGCAAGCCCTTAGGATTCGGGATGAGCACGGTACTATTCAAGGAAAAGGAGACTTAGCTCAAAGTCTGTAGCTCAAGAAAGATTTTAAGCTACTTCTGCCAGCCAAGGAAGGAGCCTCTCTGCCCACTGTTGTTCCTGTCCCCAGGAGTTGTCATTCTCACACACAAGCAGTTGTTGCAGCTTCACAGAGACCAGATCTGGAAAATTAACCCTCCAAAAGTTCCAGTACATAAATAACTTCTCAAAAATCAGATCAATTCCCCATTAGATCCTGTACAGTTGTGCTAACATCTGTATCAACACAAAGGAAGAGGCCAAAGGAGGAGACAAGACTGCTCCTTCAAGCAGCAGTGCCAGTTCAAAGGCACTTTGCCAGACTGCAGGGCTCATCAAACTACAGCCTTGCTTGATCTTTGCAACATCAAGCTCAGATCAGCAGAAAGAAGAAGCCAGAAAGCCAAACAAGACACAGGGTATGTGATGTCCAACAGACCTCTGGACAGGAACACTGAAGTAGTTGTGGTAGCTTCTTCCCACTTATCCAGAAAAGGCACTTCGATGATGGGAAAGTTTCATTAGGGTTTGAGTTGTGAGAGCTGGGAGAAGCGTAGCTTCCTCTGCTGCAGAAAGCAAGGAGCAGTGACACTGCTTCCCCAACAGCAGTGCAGAAGAGAAGAAAACACTGTTTTCTGCTTAAAGTGGATCTTATTTTTGAGTAAGCCGACTCAACTTGATAAATGAAGTCATCTGGTCGACTCTGCTACCAAGGTAAGGGGGATAAGAAATGAACCATGGCCAAAAAGTCAGTGACCAAAGTACAGTCAAAAGTTTTAATTATTTCTTTAATAATTTCTTAAACTTCTTATTTAAACAACCCTTTAAAGGGATGTCTTAAAGAGGGAAGGGACTGAGATATAAAGCACTCATCTTTGCATTAACTTTTGCTTTTATTTAAAAAGTTACTTTGAAAATTACCATTTAAACGTCAAAGCTATCTGCATCATTGTACCGTTCTGTATGGCACAAATGCCAAGACACCAGAATGCCATGACACCAGATGACACTGGAATTATCCAAATGCTACCATATATTTCTTGAGGATTCTGTTAATCACATCTGGAGCTCATAAGAGATGTTGTGCACATGCTTACAAACAGGTTGCAAACTCATCCAGTCAGGAACAAAATTGCAGCAAGAAGCACCATGACACAAGTGGAAAAAGGTTCTATCTAAAGTATTTCAGTGTAGTTATTAAAAACACGTCTCAACCAACCCACTGTGTGCCTCAGTTCTATGCTTGCATTCATTGTCCCCCAAACAACCTAAACCTATTTAGCAGGCTGATTAGTTTAATTGGCTTCCTGAAAAGAGTTCCAATTAGGTGACACTCAGCACTGGAGAGGAAATGTGCAAGTATATGGAAGATCCTGTTACATGGATTAAAGTTCAGAGAAACCCAGCAATGCTGATAATGGGTGGGGAAAAAGAGGAATCTACAGCTTTTGTGTTTGGAATAATGAGTGATGTTGTTTCATACAATGGATATTTCATAAGTGAGGAAAAACAATTTCCCCCCTGGAGGTGTTTGCATCAATGCTTCTGTACAAAATAGCATGGCAACACCTTTTGGATCAAAGGATCGTTAACTGTAAGTATGAAGATGTCAAGGAAGGGTAGGGCTTGCCTACACAGGGCAGTTACATGGCATGCATGTATCAATGTAACTTTTCATATGGATATGCCTTATTCTGAAAGGAGTATTCGGCATGGTCTGATGTTGTTCAGTAGCCACACCATCATACTAGTGTAGTAGGTCCTCCATTACATTTACACTCGTAAAAAACGAAGTGTGTGTTAATTACTGTGTCTTAAAATTTCTCTGTGGTTCTTGTATCACAATAATAAATTATTTGTGCTTTCACTTTTAACTGAAAAATAGTTTGGATTTACCACAGGGGGAAAACAGCAGCAAAAAGCAGATCTTGACCACTGTCAGCACGAACAAAACAGGGCTGACAGGAGGACACGAGAGGTTCTGCTCCACTTCCGTGTTCTCCAGGCTCCATGAGTCCAACGGGCCTGCCACTCTTCGGGTGGACACCCTGAACTAGAGTAACAGAAAGTTAGGAAACAGAAGTTAAAGTGCTCTTGCATTTGCTTGCACAGGGCAGCCCCCCGCGGGGGTGGTGAGGCCCGGCTCCTGGTAGCGCCGCAGCAAGGCCGCAGGGCGGGCGAGACACAGCATCGAGTGCCACCTCCTCCCCGCAGAAGCGAGAGGCCAGCTTCTTCACCCCCGCTGCCTTCAAGGACAACGGCCTCCCAGCAGGCTGGGCTGGCAGGAACCAGATAAGGCAGGTGCTCCATAATATCCCGCCTCTGTCCCCACTTTGTCCCGTCCCTTCTTGGCTGGGAGCAGGAGCTTCCTGTCAGGACACGCTCTGCCACCCTGGCTACAGCTCTGTTCCTACAAGCAGCTTCCACAGTCCGGTTAAACCTAACAGTACAGCTCTCGTATGCCTAAAATGGCTCAAATGCATCAGTTCGCAGGACCAGAGTCACCTTCTCCAGTTTTAATATACTCAGCATTGCCAGCAGGCGGAGGTTTGCCAACACGTCTAATAGGAAACGCTTCTATAATGGCAAAAACCCTTCTCAGCCTGGGGCAAGCAGAGCTGCTACTCGCAGCACCCACTGTGCTCCAGGCAGAAGGAGAAGCCTCGTCCTTCTGACACAGGTGTAGGGCACACTGATAAGCCTTCTGCTTTGGAAGGCTTGATTTTTAGAGATCGTCTGATTTAAACATGTGATGAACACCTCAAAGACATGTATTTACAAAAGCATTACTAAAAGCAAAAATCCAGCAGCTGACAATACAGAAATGCAATGTTATGTCAAAAACATCAAATACAATTTAAGCTGAATTTACACGTGATTTGCTAGATTCTAAGTCCAAACCTACTGAAGAAAAAACAGCCACTCCAGAAAAACGGTGGTAAAAATCTGGACTTATTATCAGTAGATTAAGTGCTGCACAAGACACATTCTCCATGCCAGAGACTGCTGCCTGACAGGAAAATACGCAGTGCATTAAGACACCCAGAGAGCTAGCTAGCTGATTTATGGCTCATTTGCATTACAAAGGTTTTCCAGCATAAGGGCAATTCTCCTCCTCCCCCCCAAATTCCTAACCGATTTTGCTGCTCTCCCTGGGATTTTCTCCCACACTAGGCAACAAGAAAAATCCCACAGACCTTAATGGTAAGGCATCAGAGACTCAAAGCACAGTTAACATACATCCCTAAATTTCAGATGATCCTAGGAAACAGTCCCTGCCCAGACTACAGAGTAAGACAGGAAAAAAGAACCACAAACCTACACTTGGAACCCAATCCCCATAATCAGATTGGCAGGAGAGAGACAGGGTTGGGAGAAACTACTTCCAAACCCAGTCTGGAAGCAGAGTTAATGCTGAGGGCATGGGAACACACCAGCCTGGCACCACAGAGAGCCTAGTGCCATCACAGGCTCCTACACTGACTGCTACCACTCCTCCAAAATTCCAGAGTAAACGAAAAAACTCTGAATTTCCTCGGGGAGACAGGAGTGAGGAGCCTGAGGCCCACTGGCATGTAGCAGGAGCTGCAGGACACGCAACTAGTTCCGCAAATAAAGCGAAAGCATGTAGTCATCCCATGTCCCCATCTCTTACCTACAGACTTTCCCTAGTTGGTTGTGTAATCGTTTCCAAACTCTGGGACAGAGAGGAAAATACATGCCTCTCTCCAAAAGCACATTCCTGCAGGCATCATTCACTAGAAACACACAATCTTTCACTTCAGATGTGCAGCACCATTCTCAGAAACAGACTGTCCCACCAGGCAAACCAGCAATCGGATGTAACGTGGCACACGCCAGAAACAAAAGGGCAGAAGTCTTCAGTCACAGGAGCAGACACAATTTCACCTGTGGGCCAGAAATGACAGCAGCCTTTCCTGAAGGTGCATGTTTAGCACCTCATCAAAACAGGGCTTCTCCCAGGTAAATTCTGACATATCACAAGATGCTGACTCCGCTCCTTCCCCAAATACTCTGCGCCCCGCCTGCCACGCAGCACAAGGCACGTGAGAGCTCAGCAGGGCTGCTGCCACAAGGCGGTAGGGCAGCCGGGATTTCCTGGAGCACGATTAACGGCACCACCAAAGAAATCACCACTGGGAGGCTGTGTGGACACTACAATTACCTTTATATACCACGCTGTGTTTCTGTATCAGTTTCCTACAGACGCCAGCAAAAAGCCTAAATCTCACCTACCCAGAAGGCCATCTTTTGAAGCCCCCACGTTTTTATAGCCTGTAGGATGCAACGTCTTCGCATCTCTCCGAGAGCAAAGCGTGGCAGGCTGTGCCTGAAGCCTCCTGCACGCCCCCCGTGTGCTGCAGACCTGGCTGCAGGCAGCACGGGAAGGGGAGGAGATGAAGACACCATACATTAGGGCTGTGTGAACAGCAACTCTTATCAAAACTGCACAGACTCCTACATCAAACGGTCTATCATGTTCTAAAGGTCTATTTATGTTCTAAAAAAGGAGGCTAAATCAGTTTCTTTTTTTACAGTTTCTCCTTAAAGGCTGATAAGAGACACCCAAAGGTCCTTTGGGAAAAGCAAATGTAAGGTCATTGTACACTTGCTGCCTAACAAACCAGCTTTGTACAGATCTTGCAAGGTAATTAGTGAAAATTCTGAAATTGCTGCTGTAAGACAGCATGGTTTAAGATTAAATAAACAGGACCTCTTTTCTCTGTATATTCTGTGATATAGCCCTCAAGGAAATCAAGAGCACAATGAAATTCCCTTTCCTCTCTTTCCTAAAAAAAAAAAAAAAAAAAAAAAACAAACCCACACTGCTACACAGTCTCACATCACATGCAGAGGGAAAGAAGAGAACGGGTGAGGAGATTAACCACGTTTCCAGTCTTATGCAAGCTTTGAATCTCCATAAATAGCATTTCTGGTATTAGAAAATTTCAAAAAACCCTGAAGAAAGTCTCAGGGCCCCATTAGATACTTTCACTAAACTCTGTAACCTAATAACAAAATTGTTCTTCCACCATAGATGACTCCACTGCTCTTGAGGCCAAAAAGCACTGCAAAGAGCCAAGACTGCACAAACCACCATCTTGTTTGTACTTCCCAGATGAAGCACTGAAATTGAGAATAATTCTGTGATTCACAGGCTAAGTAGAGGGTGATAATTCAGGCTGCTCTTCCACTCTCATCTTGCATCACAGGATTACAAGACTACTAATAGAAAAACTTTAAAGTTCAGAAAACAACAGCAATGTGAGATGAGGAAACAGTTCCCAAGCTAAGCAGCTATCTGACATCTTTCCCCGGCAAACTATCACATTCTGCAACACACTTCAGAAAAAGCAGGTTCAATTTTCCCCCAACCTTCCTTTTTCAGGTTTACATCTATGATAAAAAGAAAAGTTTCATTTTTTAATATATATATTTTTAANAATGTACAGCTAATGTGTCTCAAGCATCGAAGGGATCTCACCAACCTCCCCAAAAAACTGTAATCAAAATCTTCTCATGCTGCTGTCTGTGAAATTCTAGATAATCTTTAATGTCTGAAAACTAGAGCAGTTGCAAAAGACAGCTGAAATACTAACCTACACAGCAGCAAGCAGAAAGTCTGCTAAAAACATTCAAACCCCTCCATTTTAAGTGGAAGCCAAATTGTAATCTGTATGTTTCAGAAAATCATTTTTATGGCTTCTCTCAGCAGCCAACTTATCAAATCAATCCCACGCAAACACACCTAAATAACACAGCAAATAATATGCTTGCACCTATAAATCTGAAGGAGTGCTATCTTCAGCCTTTTCTTAGAAAATAAAATGCCTCGGGCATATATGTTATTGGTCAAAACAATGGGAGTAAAATGCAATACTGTTTTTAGTTTCAATAACAGGATTATGAGGTAATGTTTATACGTCTGGAAGCAGAGCTAAGAAATTTCCATTATACAGATGAGCTGAAATGAAGTATTATTTCCTCAAGTCATTTAAAAAAAATTATGCATCTCCGGGATCTTGGCTTGAATATTCTTCACACCCAAGATAAACCTCCACGATGGTTTGTTTTTAAAACAATGTGTGGAAACTTTTCCTTCTAAAAGCAAAAAATAAATTATGGGTGCTACAGGAAACCTGAATAAACACCAACACTTTGGCTCAGCAGAGCAAGAACAATTGTGAGGAGACGGTTGCTGGCGAAATAGTAATCTGAGGAGCACCCAACATCTAAAGACTGCTGTGTGGATATAATGAGTCTGGCCAACAAGAAAGCACCTGAAAGAAAAATCTATGATAAAGTCTCACGTATAGGAGATGCTCTCAAGAAAGTACATTTTGTATTTACTATTTATCTGGGTTTCCCTCCTTCCTAGCCACCATGGATATCCTCTCATTCCATACATTCCTTCTGTGCTCATCGTATTTTTCTTGTTTCACCATTCTCCTAGGTCTTAACAGCCACAGGAATGAAAAATATGAAGTAAACAAACACTGGACATAGGAATAAAACAGAATAAATCCAGAAAAAATCCAGAAAAAAAATCAAAATGGGGCCACTTATAAACTTGTTTGTAATATGCAATAAACTGACCCAAGGAGCAACCACACTGCATCAGAGCAAGGATCTGAGCAAGCCAGCATCCTGCCTCCAACAGCAGCCACGAGTCAGTAGCAGGAAACGACTGTAACAACAGGACAGATAGATACGACTCCTCCAGCTCATCTTTACAGACTCCAGCTGTTTACAGCTCAGCAGCTATGTATTAATGATTCTTACTGTAACAAACTGTAAATGTTTGTAAGTTAAGCTAAAGTTAGGCTGTAAACAACTAATGTTACTGGAACGCTGTATATGATTTGCTGTATTATTTCTTTTTAGATATTAAAAATAATTAGGAGAAGAGAAAAGCTGCAAATTAGAGCCTGGTAACAAGTAAGTGATAACTAAACTCAACACGGACATATATAATTTTTGTAAGCCTTGGTTTTCATGTACAGATCTTAATCTGCATGAACACAAATTTAGCTAAGCCAAGAATCTAAATGAAATTAAAATGTGTTGTGAATTCCATTATTTTCCTTAAATGTTCACATCATAAGGCAACATGAGGTGAGTATCACGCTGTACAACTGGCTTCAGACTCCGACTGAGTATTAGCAATCTGGAGCTAAATTGAGTCTCTGCCTACTCAGATGGGCTTTGGAGCATGTCCCAGACATTTATATAGTTTTTCTTCAGAAGAATGATGCTAATGAGACAAATGTAAACTCAATAAACACAAAGGCACCCAAATTCCCCGTGAGAATATTCTCCCTAACAGAAGTGCTTCAACTTTGATTTCAGAAAACTGTCTCTCAGTGGTGACCAAGAAATTGGGAAATAAAACTCATAATTCCCCTGGAAACCGTATAAAAACAAAATAAAATAAAATCATTCAACATAAATATCAGTTTTAAGGTACATCTCTACGCAGCATTGTTCAGATTAAGGTCACCACGAATTGGAGACATAACTATTAATAAAATTAATGTAAGCAACTTGGTCTACTTCTTGAAAGGCACTTTTTTTTTTTTTTTAAATAAAGCATTTATTTGTTGTTCTCTGCTAAGGAAATAGTTGAAAGCTGCTTCACATAGCGATGACAGATCATATAAGGCATGAGTTATCATGGAAAATGATAACTCACAGCAAGGAAGGCTAAGAAATACAGAAAATTTAAAACTAAAAAAGCCTTTTTTGTCGCTTGTTCAGAAAGCTACTCAAACTCTTCCTTGTGATTTCTCATCTCCTAGAACTTCTTGTCCAAATATATCCAGTAACACAGAACTTTGCATGCAAAGCAACTCCAGCTTCAAGCTGTACATTCAGTTTTTCAGATTATCAACTTACACTCAAGTCAATTCTTGCCATGTGACAAGTGTCACTCATTTCAGTAATTTCTTTCTAAAATTTAGTTAAATTTTTAACAGCCACTCATTTTAGAATTGTCTTAAAAACTATTCCTGACAGAAACTGAACTAGGTTTCTATAAGCAACGATGATAATGAATATACCAAGGGATACCAAGTTAGCCTTGGTGGGGGGTACCTGCTCTGTTTTTTGTGCTAATGGAAATACTCCCTTCCAGAAGGCACGAGAGGATAGTCCTGTTACTGTAACAGCTACTTCGTTAATTTACTGCTTTCAGACTGTACCTCATCACAACAAAATCTGGATTATCTGAAGTTTAAGCATTTGTATCACTGTCAGTTTTCAAATTACTTTTATATAATGTCATTCCCAAATCACACACAGGCATATGCCATACATGATGTGAAATAACTCTGAACCCCATGCAGCAGGTGGGGGAAAACTGAGAGGTTCTCCATACTGTAAGAGCAGAGGGAAGACAAGGGAAGCACAGACAGAGGGAAAATGCAAGTTGTATCAGGGTTCAAGAGCACATAATCACAGTAAAAAGAACCAAATGTCACAGGTAAGCAACAGTAGAGTAGGGACCCGATACACACAAGTGTGCCATTGTACATCTATATTACATTGTACTATTTATTTTCTGACCGGCTGGATACCAGGAGAGCCTTCAGGGCAAGAGGAGACATAGTTCTTTTCAACAGCTGGAGTTAACATTGGTCCATCTGGGAGCTAATGGCACAGAAGTAAACAGAAGAGCCTGGAAACAAGGTTTAAAAAAATAGGCAAGAAAACAACTACACAGAATAGTCTTTAAGTAGGAGTAGCAGTCTTAAATAAGGACCTATAGCTTAACAGAAATTTATGTTTGCATGTTACTCTTATACTTCTACTTCTTGCCTGTTAAACTCCCACAGGCTGTAACATCTTATCTGCATAAGGAATCTAAATTGGTCTTTAAAAAGTTCTGTAGAGTTTCTATTTTGCTTGAAAAGTTACTTGTTTCATTTCTTGACAACCAAGGCAAAAAAATAAGTCCTTTACCACAACACATGGTGGGTAAGAAGAAACGGATGGTGAGAGCTTTATTTTAGGTTCACTTCCCATGAGGAGGGCTAGAGACCTCTGAAAACTGCAGTTCGTCTGCAAGGAAAAACTGAGGCATTGAGAGCATGAAGAGCTGTAGAGAAAAGATACGATGGCTGGGTTTGTCTCTTCTGTAGAGGAAGTTCAAATATTTCAAAGGATTAATGCTTAAACCAGCTTATTTGAAGCAGAGAACCGGGGGGAGAGGGATGCAGACAGTTAGTTACTTCATGGTAATCTCACTTCCCCCCCGGCAATCCAGGAGCTGGTTTGCCAGCACGTAACTACCACCACACTGCCCACATCGAGCATTTTGGAGTAGTCAAGCTGAACCTTTCCAGCAATCGTTAGCGTAACCCGTCAAGACACCGAGCACCACCCTGATCAAAAGCTTTCCAGGAGGGGCCAAGACTACACCAGCCTGAAGACCCAAAGCTGCCTCCTGATGGGAAGTCCGACCCTCGGGGTGCTGACAGGGCAGTGAGGCCAGTGCTTGCCCTGCTCTTCCTGCCCACACGCTGCCTTGCGCTGCCCAGAGAACTCAAGGTTTCAGGTAGGAGGTGCTTAAGATCAATGCTGGTTTAAAGTAAAATCCTAGAACATGCGAACGTCTGCTGTTTTTTAGCTAATGCTTTTGTCCTTGTTGGTACCACAACAACCTTCCCCCTCATATTAGTGAGTGAAGTTTTCTATTTAAATCTGTATATTTTCATGAATATAGCCCACAAGTTTGCTGTAAAACATTTTATTTCAGCAGCACAGCATATACAAGTCTTTTTCCTATCTAAGCAGGATATAAGCAGAATCCTTCTCCTCAGCCCATGGCAGAGCAGAGCCCTTTCCCCCACCCTTCTGACATGGAGCACTGCTTTTCCTTTTGATGGCAGCGGGTCTCACATGTTTTCCATTCTCTGCTTTGGTAAGTGGTGGAGTCTTCTCCCATGAACGTCTGATCTCAGACAGACGTAATGAGATCAACATAAACAGAGGGGGGGGGCAGTCCTTGCCCCATAAGAATGTTTACTGTACATATATTTAGGTTTTGTAAATACTGTTATTATCCTAGGCTCACAAAACAATAGTTAAATGAGGTAAGGGGAAAAAACAGTGATGGAAGTAGTAGTAATGGAAGTAGAGGGATGCATGAGTTGGGGTATCAGCTGAGGTTGCTCTTGGCTTAATAAACATGAGTTCAAGCTGGCAGGAAAGGCAGGATATTTCAAGTAGAACACAACACAATCTGAACTAGGGCCAAAACTATTAAACTCATGTGCTCAAATACAAGGACAGAGCAGGTGTCCGCAGATTCTAAGATACTAAACCAAAACTGACAGCAACAAAGTACACACTTGATTAAATCTAGGTGTGCCAATATTGGGCACCTAAGTTTGGAACTTTTTGCCTACATTAAGTCAAAACTAAAGCTAAAAAAAACCAAAAACTTGATACCAGCCTTGTTAGAACCACCTTTGTATTAAAGGCAATATAACCCCCCCATTATTCAGGTACTCCGGTGACATTTATATGGGTCATCACGCAAAGCATTCATCTGCGAGATGCTGTGACAGCTGCTTGCTAGAGGAAGCATGCTAGACTAAAATTGTGGACATGTAAATTCCGTTCTGCTTCTGTCTCTGACTGCTCACACAGACAACGTATGCAAACGTAAGCTGGGCACAACACCTTCTGACCTATTTCAGTGTCTATTAAAACATGACTTGAGGTTCTGTGATAGCATTCTTGTAGAAATCATACACAGGTTTGCTTAGAGTGGAACCTTCATTTAGGGGCCTACAACCTACATAAAGGAAAAAGATGAAATCCAGGAGGGAAAAAGATAGATGACCTCCCTAAAGTTACACAGCAGGTAAGTGCTGGAACTCAAAATTGATTTCAGGTCTTTTTGACCCTTGCTTAATGTCCTGTGCCCACTTAGGAAACACTGCCCCTGTGAACATTTAGAAGAGAATAGCCACAGATGACACAGGAAAGCTGCAAAACAAATTAAATAAAATGTCAAGGAGGACTTTGCTGAAAGCTTCTCATGGCAGCTGCAATTCGTTTAGCAGACAGCATTTAGAAAGGACTCAAAACATTCTCTTCAATACTAAAGCACCTTACTCAGACACCTCTTGAAGACCACGTCTTCCTCAACAAATCACTTTTTCCTTTATGCAATCTCTTCAGATATGTTTTACCCTATTTGATAGATCTTCTGCTATAGCTGCCATTGTTTATTCCCACTTCTCAAAATCAGAAATCACAACATTCCTTTCTGTCAACATCAACATAATCTTTTTTCTCCAAAGGGAAAGCAAGTTACCTGACATTAACAGATGTCCTTCACCGCAAACCTTCTCAACTCTTTAGCCATCATTACACACCACCTGAAGAGCAATTAATCCGTGCTGCAACCACTCCTCCCACTACTACTTCAAGGTGGTATGACAGACATGTCTCTAGGTGTCTGTAATGCACTCAGGCTGGTGTTTTAGAAAAATTTCAGTAACAGTTATTTAGCATGGAGTAAAGAGAGTAGATGCTTTTCCATTTCAATGGTGCAGGAAGTATGTCGAAGTCAAGGATGTTTTTTATACTAATTTTCTCCCCCCTCCTATCCCTAAGAAAGTAAATGAGCTTTGGTTCTTCTTGTACACCAGAGATTACTACAGACATACTAAATTATCAAAGAAAAACTAATCAGTAAGTCAACATCACTTATTTCTTAAAAAAAAAAAATTCATTAATTCCAAATGATAAAAAATGATTGACTGAAAAAAATATTGCTTGTATTCTTATAGATGATAAAGTCTAGTCAGCTTAACTCATCAGCATATAGCTACCCTTTCTTAGCTCACCTTATCCTATGAGATAATACTACTAAATCTGTGCTTTATTTGAAATCAGATAAGCTTTAGGTTTAAACATTTTTGTTTTATATGTGTTTATTTTTATAAACACTCTCCAGAATGGGTTTCTGGAAGCTCAAATTCTGTGCACTTTGCAACTGAGTACCCATGCACAGTTTTCTGTTACAAATAACAATCAGAATTCAAGTTTGTCTATGCTACCCAAAGGGAACAAGTCACTACTCCAACATCAGGGATGGGGCAAGAAAAGCACGCTTTGGATACATAATGCAGCATCGGATTTATTTTTATGTATAATTTAAAAATTTTAAAGCCTTGTGAAAAAGGCAGAGTGAGGGGTTCCATATTTCAGTCAGCACTGGAATAAAACCTGTAGCCTTACCGAGCAAAATAGCCTTGCCTTCGTTCCTTCTTCTCTTCCTTGGTCTCCATTATGTACAGTCAAATGGGCAAGGTGAGCCGCCAGGCGTGATGCTCTTCGTCCCCTCAGTACCTCATAGCCAGGTAGAGTTCCCTGTATATAACATTTGAAAACAGGAAGTTCATAAATCAACATGTCAGCAACACCTACAAAAACCAAATGCTGTGGAAATGCAACTGACCCAATGAAAAAGCAAAGTAAAACTTTAACCAGTCAATGCTTGCCATGTGATATCAATTTAGTATACAGTAAGACAAAAGACAATAAATGCACTCAGGCCAGTTTCTCCAGCAGAGAAAGAGGCATACTACAAAGCAGGTAAGCCAAAGAGCAGTAGCGAGTTATAAAACCCTGGATGGATTAAAATCTTTTGCAAACTGTTAAATAGTTTACACCAAAACATCCTCCTGTGTTCTATAGATATGAAGATTGAGACTCTTCAGAAACATCCTGTAGAAAAACCAGACTTTATAAAAATTCTGTAAAACAGTGAGAAATGAGAAAGTTTAAGAACAATGCAAAGGAAAAAAAGGGTAACCTACATTCTTTACACAGGTTTTACTGTTGTGAACAAAACACAAGTTCAAACAAGTATACAGGGAGAAGAAACAGGACTGACCTCCTGCTCTCCAGATAAATTGCAGAAGCACCGAGATGCTTGTAAACCGTAAGGTGGGAACTTTAGAACTGCTTGGCACTTACTGCAATTAATGATATGTCACATCAACTGCTTTCAGAGAATCCTGCCAAGATGTTTCATCCTCTGTCCCTCTCCAATATACATTCAACCCACCCCGACGGTTTGTACACATGCACACAGCAAGTTAACTTACTGAGTTTTTCATCAGTACCCCAGCTTAAAGTTTAAACCAGAAGTTACTACTAAACATTTTAGTCTAATGGACTGTATAACAAAGAAATGGAAAACACATAAATTATGATTCATAGAAGAAGAAGAACAATTACTCCAGGACCTAAACAGTTCCCATTATTTTTTTCCTGCGTTAAAAGATCATAAGCTACAAACTGCCAGATGTCAACAGAAGAGATAATGTAGTAAAAATAGATTCATCTATCTGAAAAGCCAAAGAGCATATTATGCTACATTCTATCAGAAATATTTGCCATAACTTTCTCTCCATATTTATGGAGCCTCAGACCATGGCAATTAAAGTCCATTGCTTCAAAATGCTCATTCCTTACTCATTAATTTTGAATACACCCAGTACATCATAAAGAATCTTGTTTCTCTGATCTCTATGCCTCAGGCGGAGTCTTATTATAATGGTCAGTATGTTAGAGCACTGTTTAAATGGCAAATTTGCCTATGACATCTTTGGTTTATAAATAGAATACTATTTTATCTCTGCAAATTAATGCATGTTGCAGTCTCCAGCAGAACGCAGAAACCTGCATGATAGCAGCCTGCTCAGCTGTCCAGCCTATACGAAGGTATCACGTACTTCCTCAGAATTTCAGCGCATCCTTACCTTCCCTGTTAAGTGAGGTAGGTTCTTAGGCCTTCGGAGGATCAAAAATGGTGTTTTTGTTAGCACTGCATTTAGAGTTACAATAAATCTTTCAAAAGCTCACAGTCACCACCTCCATAGCAAACTACAACAAGCTCAAAGGAAGAGGAACCAGTTCTTCCCCTTCTCCTACTTTCCCTCTACTATGCGCTGTGGTGTGCACATAAGAGCACTGACTGGTCATAGGTGAGTCTCATGTTGATGCCAAGAGCTACCAAATCACCAGAGTACTAAGATAATATTAAACCCACAAACATGAGCACAGTGGGACCCATGGGAATGAGAATAGGGAAGCATCAAGAGTCCCTCTCACATGACAGCTAGAAAGCACAGGATGAATGGAGGGAAGTACGATCTCTCCTCGGGGTATCACCCTGTGCAAGAGGTGGAGGCACACTCCTTCCATCCATCTTCCTCTCCCTTGATTTATTGATCCCACCCAGAGGAATATCTGCTCCAGCACGTTGCTGTCGGATGATGGCAGCATCACTGACCAGGGAGCCAGGAGGAGAAAACCCTGCCTGCCCACAGCCCTGTCCTGCCAGCGCTGGAGCAGCGACCCCCTGCTGCAAGAAGAGAGAGGCAGACTCCGGCAGGGCTTCTGCCAGGAGCTGCAGGTGCTGAGGAACGTGTCAGCACAAAACAACCGTGGCATTGCTTAGCCGGCCAAATGTGAGGTTTGTTGTATTCAGAACAGATGGGCACTCAGAAAATTGGAGTGCTGTCCATAGACCAGAGGTAACAAAGGCATTCAGGGGAAAATGGCATAATTTATTTCCTTTGGAAATAAAAACACCCAGGGATCTTGTATCCAGTAATCAATTACTGGAAATTTTCACAATAAAATAACATCAGGTCCCGCTCTGGTGACTTAAAACTTACTTAGCTTATCTTCTTAAAAGAAAAAAAAGTATTATTCTAGGAAGGTCTATTTAAAGTTAAAAATTGTACTTTGAAAATATTTTCTTTCAGTACTACTAGGAAAAGCAAAATGATTAGGAGTGCAGCCTTCATGACCTCCCAGTTTACTTTTGTGCTTTGTAATCTTTCGTGTACTAGTTAGCTTTAAGGAAAAGAAGGGGCTGGACTAGATGATCTCCAGAGGTCCCTTCCAACCTCAATCATTCTGTGAAAGCCTGAAAGCTAGGAGGACCACAGAGTAACCTGCAGTGATTGCTACTAAAAACCAGTATTTTTGAAAGGCCCTTTTCAGTTTTTAGTTAAAGCAATGTCTATTTTATAGCTTTTCAGTGACATTTTAAAGTTACATCAGAAAAAGCAAACCAACTCCATGCTTCTCCCCTACCTGTCCTTCTTACTCTCCCAGTAAAGAAATACCAGGTATTCTTTATTAATATTAACTGCTTAAAATGTTATTATGGATACATGATTAAAATGAATCTTGGTTTCGTGGCAGCTCTTCTCTGAGAGAGATGAAGATTGAATCAGGCAGACTATTAAAAATGTATATATTTGGGAATATTTATATGCTGGGAGACAGACATGTTACTCATATATCATGAGTGCAGTCCAAGCCCAAATGATGACAAAGCTGATTTCATAGGAATTGCAGGCTCCCTTTAACCCTTTCTACACTGAAGCTGAAATAGACGGTGACAATCTTATGTTATGTGTCTACAGCAACGCTAATTCTTTTATAAGGTAACTTCAAAAGGGAAAATATTCCTGATGCACAACCGATGTATTTATGTAGATCCTGTTAAAAATTTACTGCTCTCCAAATTCAGCCAAGCCTCGCCTAATAATTACAGGAAGAAAAGAACAAAATATGTAAAAATATACTCTGCTTTTTGCCATTAGTCTTACTGCTTTGGACTTCTTCATTTATATTAGCATATTTTTGGATACTTGCTCCTTTGTCTGTTTAGGCATGTTGCTAGCGAGCTATTGAGGATGCTACTAGAAGTTTGTAACCAGGCTGGGAATGCTCCAGCAATACCACACACACACACACACACCACAAAAAGGAACAGACTGAACTCCTGACTGTCGGTAACCACACCACCCACGACCACCACCACCCTCCCAAGACCTCCAGAAATGCTGCTTCCAGAACTCCTGTTTGCTGTCTCTAAAGCATCCATCACCAGTCCTCCAACTGTGAGCATTACTTTCCAAAACCATGCACATGAACAACAGCACATTCAACAGCACTAGCAATGCAGAAACCAGTGAAGTATCTGATTATCTTCAGAACATTCAATGGACTTGATAGCTCATCGCTGGCCATCTGTGTCCACTGCAAGTCCTGGAAAGACATACAGAGGAAAAAAAAGGAAAGCATAAACTATCAGAGAGCATCCAAAGGAGGGCTATGAAGATGGTGAAAGGTCTGGAGGGCAAGACATATGAGGAGCAGCTGAGGTCCCTTGGTTTGTTCAGCCCAGAGGAGAGGAGACTGAGGGGAGGCCTCATGGCGGCCTGCAGCTTCCTCACGAGGGGAGCGGAGGGGCAGGCGCTGATCTCTGCTCTCTGGTGACAGCGACAGGACCCGAGGGAACGGCATGGAGCTGTGACAGGGGAGGGTCAGGCTGGGTGTTAGGAAAAGGTTCTTCACCGAGAGGGTGGTTGGGCACTGGAACAGGCTCCCCAGGGAAGTGCTCACAGCACCGAGCCTGCTGGAGTTCAAAGAGTGTTTGGACAATGCTGTCAGACACATGGTCTGATGTTTGGGTGGTCCTGTGTGGAGCCAGGAGTTGGACTGCATGATCCTTGTGGGTCCCTTCCAACTCAGGATAGTCAGTAATTCTACAGTGTAAGATCATGCAACTCTCTGCCTTTTCCTATGATCCCGTTGTGTCAATCTCTCCCAAGCTTTTATCAGGTAGCAAAATGCAGAAATTCCCTATTTTGCAAATGAAGAACTGAGCTACAAGAAGTACCCTCCACATGCTCACATGAGACCAGAAGAGCAACGTGCACAAGCATCCTCCCACCAGCTTTAATCCAAGCAGCCCCAGTAACAAACAGCAATGAAAACAAAGGAAGAGTCTAATCTGATAAGGAACCAGCTGTTATTTTCACTGTAAAATTTAAACTGACAAACTATGGAGACCCATAGCACGGTCTCATCTTTATTTGGCTCTGTGGGTATATGCACAGAAATTAAAGCTCAGATCTACAAAAGGAAACAAAAAGCCTAAGTTCCTCTGTGGATCTAGGTTCAAATGGTTCTCTTAACTCTTTCAGGTAGTATGTAAAAGAGCAATGAATTGAATTTATGGAAACCAATCAAGGGTAGGTGGCATCCTGTACCTTAGCAGGGGCTCCACATGGCAAGAGCGGTGGCAGCAATCACACCACAAAAAGACAACAGAGGAGGTGAGAGGCCTAAGTACACATTTTCCAGCGTCAGAAAGGCTGAGCTGACGTGACAGAAGACCCCCCATCAGATGGCCAAGCACACACGGTCAGGCCGAGGACGTACCGAGGAGAACCCACTGTGCACAGGAGCAGCACGTGTCCCGGAGGCAGGCACCGTAGCCCACACCTGCTCTCTGCTGTGCATCCCACACAAAACCAGCTTTTTATTTCTGCTTCTTTATTTTACCTCTGCCCCTGGGACTACAGACAAACAGCACACAGCTGCTCAGGCAACTACACATTTCCTTACTATCACCTGCTGCAATACAAACATTCCAGTGTTGCCACCCGTCGGTTTTGGGCTTGAACCATTACTAATGATTCTGCTCAGATCTGCAGCTCTGCAGCTCAGCGTCTTCTTATGCCTAACAAGGCTTCTGGGTACACGTGCCACTTCTGACCCCTAAAAAAGTGCACCATGAGAGGTGATGATGATTGCACCAACAGGTCAGTCTTAAGACCAAAAAAAAAGGAAAGATATTTATGTAGTACTTTAAGTGCAGTATTAAAAATTTCCATCAAGCTGTCAGAGTAAAAAATTGTACAACAAACCACAGATAGAGGGGAAGTATTTTTAGTGTATTAGTTCCCAAACTGAACACTTGGGGTTGCTGTCTGTACCTCCGGTCAGCCCAAAGCAGTTAGCAGGGCACTCTGCAGATGCACACTAACAGGGCTGCAGCGCAGGGTCACACACAACACACTTCAGTGTAAGGCAATGGAAACAGGGCAACACAAAACAGGCAACACATTCTCACTTGCTGCCAGGTCACATAAATGCACACAATTAAGATTCACAAGCCAAAGCATTAATATCAGCTCTAACATTCATTTCAACATGCATCCCATTTTTATAAACAGGAAGGTGAAAACACATTAGCACCTTAGGAGACATGCTAAACTTTGCAGCACTTCATTAACGTGTCACTGACTGAACTAAAACGGTTGAGTTTCACTGCTTTTATATTCTGCTAAAGTATTTAATTTGGTGTTATCGTAAAGATAAAGGTTTTAGAATAAACACTACAGCATCTTAAGATGAAATGGTGACAGAAATGCACAGCCAACAAAGATGAGAGTAGCCACAACTTCTTTAGTCTTTTCTTCAGGCAGAATGACTTAGCTAAAATGAGATTGAGAGCTTTCAGGAAAGCACTATCACACACCAGCAAAACACAGCAGAGACTAGTTATGGTAAGTTAGATTCAGTAGAACCAAAAAAAAAATTGAGTTTATTCTAAAGCTATCTTAAGATAAATACAGAATTATTTTACTACAATTACCATGTAAAATATATTACTTCTAAAACATTAATAAACTCTATCTTTATAAAGAAGTCCCAGTCCATTATACTTAAGTGAAGGGTACTAAATTAAACTAGGAGAGCTTCCCCACTTCGGTGAAGTTAGGGCTGATCACTCAACTTTTGCTAAAGGAAAACAACCCTTATTTATGCATGTAACTCCACTGACCTTTAAAGTGTTAAGACTGTCATGTTTCTTGCAACAAGGATGCACTCTTAAAAGCCCCAAATGCAAAAATTAAAAGACTGAAAATGAATCTGTATGCAGAAACAATTTCTATGCTTCCTGTTCAGATTAAACACAGACCAGTATCATGATTTCTCTATCTCCAAATGGAGAGCATGACAGTGACATGATGTGGCTGTTGTACCCTGTGGACTCACAACAGCATGTTCAGAAGCCCAGGACAGTAAAGATGAGATCTGGAGAAGAGATACGCAAAGGAAAAACACACCTGCTCTTGAGGAACTGGCTGCAGTGGTGTAGGAGGGGTTCTTATCCCTGCTGCAGAGGTATAACAAGCTAATGGTCTGACCATTTTCATTCTGTACTAATGCAACAGAAGCAGGCTAAGCTTAGATCACCTTCAACTCATCAACTGGATCTGCAAGAGCTGAGGTTCAAATGAACAGTTTGAATAAAATAAACTCAATGGATCAATACAACAGACATTTCTGATTCAGAAACAGAACGATAACAAAAACTTGATTCAGTTCCAATGGACTCTCCAGCTAAATCATTACTAGCTTACTTGGGAGGAGAATTTTACCACTAACTTGGGCTATATTTCACACAGAACAAGGGGAAGCAAAAGAGTTGCCAGAAAGTCCAGCCCATGAGTGACAGTTGTCAAGAGAGAAAAGCATCCAGAGGTAATCTTCCCTGATTGGCAGCTGGACATCACCAGATGCATTTTCCATAATGATCAGTGCATTTTACTGCATACTTTAGCTGTGGGTGTTAGACAGAAATTGGTTACAAAACACAGTGTAAACCAATAACAAGCAGAGTGCTATGTCATACTGAATGTAAAAGTGTAGCACTGTTTGAAATAGAGCCACTACAGAAGATTTTCATTTTTAAATCAACAATAAAGTTCCTCCGGAATTTGCTGCCCACTGAAGTCTTAAAAGAATTAACCCCTTCATTTTCTTGTATCCCCGGTGTTAACTCACCCCTGTTCAAATAAGCATCAAGGCCAAGCCCTCTGAGCCCAGCCACCTTTCACCCTCACATTGTACAGGTATACACAGTATGCTCAATCAACATGCCAAATCCTGCATGCTTTACGGACTGTTGACAGAAAACACTGGTCTCTTCCTACCAAATACTGTAACAAAAGACAAAAGGTAGCAGAAAAGCATTAGCATTTGGATAAGGAGAATGCGCTACATAGCCACTGATGTACAACCTCACACACGTAAACAATAGAAGCACCCAAGAATTTGCAGGGTACCAGTTCCAGTTATTTGTGAGATTCCAATAAATTTTAGCAACCTTATTAAATAAACTAAGCCTCTCAACATTCCTTGGCAAAACATTGCTTTCATTTCACAGGCGAGATCCAGAAGGATGTTGTGGTCACTCTGCAAAGTTATTACAAAACCACAGCTCTTATAACTGCAAGCAGAATGGTTTGCCCACTGTGCCTTTCTTTCCCGGGACACCTTTTGAATGAAATCAAGCCTGTGCTTACGCCACATACAGAGGTATTTCTACTATTGTTTATATGGCATTTCTGAGTCAGATCCTAAATTGATGTATGGCAACACAGTTCCACCACAACAGAACAAGAGGAGGATGCAGTTTACCATATCCAGAGAGGAGAAGACAGATGTCCTTGTTTCTTACCTTTCCCTGGAGCATGCAGGCACACACACAGAAGACTTTTATGTACTCAGGAGCATTCAACTAAAACATTAAGTGCTTCCAGTTTTCTAAAAAATAAAATTCATGAACACTCTAGACACATCAACTCGCATTTAGAAAATCCCCTTAGGACTACTATGATGATTTGACAGTTGACACCAGTGTGTTCCTTGCTTGTAACAACTGCTAGCTTTATGACCTGTTTATAAACATTTCAAAGAAAGCCTGCACAGGTATGTTTTGGTAAGGTTTTGACATATGCATACAGAAAACAATGCCACTCCTACAGCTGATGACTTATGGGCTCTCTGCTGGGTTTTTAAGGGATGTGACCAAGTGCTCCCTCAATTCCCTGCTCTGAACCAAGCAAAACAACAGAAGCAGGAAACAGAAGTCACTCCATCCTCACAGCCCCTAATCAGCACAGTTTTACAAGAGAGAATCAGATAGCAAAGGGGCTTTGAGCAATCTAATCTAATCTAGCGTGGCAGGGGGGGTTGGACTAGATAATATTTATGGTCCCTTCCAACCCAACACATTCTGTGATTCTCTGAAAATCAGCCAACTCTCTGGTGACACCTCCATGACAGCTGAGCAATCAGAATTGTCTTATGTCACCTATGCAGGATGTTGTTAAGGGCCATTGGATCCCAGTGTCACATACTCCATGCCTGGCCACACCTCAGAGCTGCTCCTATGAATCAGCTCCTACAGGACTTGAGTGCGATTTGCATTGGCAAAAAATGCAGAGTTCCTGACACAGCAGCACCACTGCTGAGAGATGTACAGCAAACGTCCCTTGCCAATCAAGTGGACTTCAGCCAGCAGAAGTGCCAAGCCAAAGAAACTGGGCTTTCTGAAGCCATTAAAACATGCCCCTACAGCAAGCAGTTGCCACGGTTTGAAGTACTGCTGCCCTTTGCCTTTCTCCCTTTCACCTACTGCAGGTGTTTGTTATCACTCCTCCACCAAAAATTAGCAGGCAAATTACCTGTGTGTAACAGCCAGCAGAAGAGACTCTGTATCTGCAGCTCCTGCCATACCAGCTCACGCCCGCTTCCACCAGGCTGAGCTACTGAACGCAGCGCTGGGCTTTGCGCCACACAGATAAACTGCACGCACACATTTTTTTCTGCCAACTCTGCCATAAAAGACAGACCTGCAGCAGAAAGCCGGGACAGATGCCTGTAGATGTAACTCCTCGTACAGTCACCCAGCACAGTGAATGTACAATATGACACCTGGTAAGAGGAGCACTGATGAAGCCTGCAGCTAGCAAGAGCAAGGCAAGAGGCATGAGAGTACAAAAGATAAATGCACACTCTCAGTTTCACAAACTTGCTCTGTCTTCTCAGTTCCTGCCCCACCAATCCAATAAAGGATTATACTGAAGATAAATCAAGTAAAGGTAGGGTTGAAAGAGACGGATGTTCTTACTTTGAAGAGTCACTTCAAGAAAAAACAAACAACAAAGATGCAGCTCAATGCTTGGCACAAATACACATACTTTAAATCCCCTTTTAATTACTTTAGGTCCCAAAATACTTAAGCATAATGTTAGGTTTATATTTACAGACAGCCCTGCTGTACTCAATGAGACTTGGTTAGCACATTCACAGTGCTTTACAGAATAAGGCCAAGCAACGAGAAAGTATTAAAATATGCAGAAATCCATCAATTTAATGGGAGGTATTGGAACCTGCCAGGTACATTTCCAACAAAATTCATAATTGTGCTGTGAAAATTACTATAAACTTTTATTTAGTCCCTATCATTTTCAAGTTTTCAGGAAAAAAAAAAATCAAATTAACAGCCTACAATGTGAAAGATTAGCATTTAAATACTTCCTCACTTAAAAACCAACTCAAGATAGAAGAGGTACTCAAAAGGAAAGTGATCATTTTCAAGTTCCACCTCAACGTTCCTTCTCCAATCAACCCTGCTTGCAAGGACTCACGCAAATCCTAGGTCACGCTTCTCTCTCACCCACCTCCCAGCCAAGAAGCAGAGGGGATGAGAGGAGGAGTGGGGGGCAAAGGGAGTCTCACAGTAGCGCAATGCAAGTGTTTTCCAATCTGAAACACAGTTAACAGAACCAAAATGACAGGTTTCCATAGCAACCTCAACTCTGTCACACTGCATGCGCTGTATATTAAGCAACATACTGAACGGTTTAATTGTAACAGAAAATCCTGTACGTTTGTAACACACAAGATTAACACTGGAATCCTTCCACGGTTATTTCTGACCTCCTCAACCTGCTACATTCACCCACGAGGGTGTTGTGAGGGGGCACGGCAGGCCAGCAGCACAGGCCGCGGCCCAGGTGCGGCCGGGCGAGGTGCATTACTGTCATGGCGCTCCGACAGCCACTCGCGCCCCTTACCGCCGCACGGCCTGAGGCCCTCTTTAAACGCAGCAATGTTTCTCATTATTTCCTTTCTTCTTGCAAAATTCCTTTGGGTATTGCATAACGAAGAATGATTTAGTTCTCTCGCTCTTCTGAAACATCCTCAAAACCTTTATTACTTTCCGTTTTTCCTTTCTCCAGCAAAGTACTCCTATACAACATTACAGGCAGTTTCTGGCCTTGTACTGAGAGTCAGCTCGTGCCATGTACAAGGCAAGAACTTTTACGTGAAACCAAATTCACCTTCATATATAACATAGCACAGTCACACTTACCTACCTAATCAGACAGTCCCTCTGATTAGCTACTTGCTTCTTCACTTGTTTACAGCTACATCGAAGTAACTGCTTGGCCCACCACAAGCTGAAGTCAGCCAGAACAGTTAACATATTAACAACATTTTTTTTGTCCATGTTAAAGCCTCTTTTTTTTTTTTTTTTTTTTTTTGAGGAACTTCCAGTTTTGATGTCAAAAACTTAAGATTTGGCAGAGAGCAATTCAGACACTTTCACAGTCCCTCTGGAAATCTGTCCAAACTGAGTAGAATTATACACCTTTAAAAAAAAAAAAAAAGAGGAAAATGCAGCTTACACCTAACCCATATGGGTATGTGAGTAATCTGTAGTTAAAAAGCACTGACACATTATCCGTAGGAAGCGTATTATCCCAGAGCTAGATACAAGTTCTTATCAATAACCACTACAAGACTTACGATTAAAATGTACACTTCAAATCTAGAATGCACTGCTGGGTTAACCTAATGAACGGGCAGTATGTGGCACGAGCTTTCCACAGGTCAACATAGCTTTTCTGAGCTATCTGCCTGCTGAACTCAGTGAAGTAGAAAGATAAAAAGTGAAGAGAAACAGGAAGAAAGATACATTTCAAGGCCAGATAAAGCAAATTTCATTGAGCTGTCATCCTCAAGCCTTTCAGTGAGATGATAATCATCTGCAGCTCTTTCATCGCAGAATTCCAAACAAATAGGATGTGGGATGAAGAAGAAATCAAAACTTAAACATCGGTTATAAAACACAGTACCATGTAAAACTGTTAAGTGCAATATAATATTGACCGCAAAGCAGTTAAGAGATGAAAACTGTACTCAGCTCTGAAGGTAAAGTCCTGATTTCAATGACATCCACGGAAATTTGGACAGACAGAAAGACAGACAGAAACCCACAGGCAGAAGAGACACTTTTAAAGGCCAGTTACCATTTATAGAGGGATGACAATCACTTTGCCTAAGAAATGCATTTTCTAAGCTGAAGTCTTACAGAAAGAAAATGAAGAATAACATCCAAAATCATATCCTGGTACACATAACAAAATGAACGTGTTACAGTTACCAAGCACAAAGAAATACACACTTCATCAGAAGCACCTTAAAATCACGTTTATTGCTATATGTGACCTCTTCAGCTCTGACAGCTTTCAGTTTGCAAACCTCCTTGGCTTTCTGATGGCATTTGCACAGACTGCCCACAGCACTCTACAAGCGTGCCTCACTCCTGATGGAGCAGGGCCTGATTCTGCAAAGAGCAGGGCACTCCTGCTCTACATAGTTTGGGTATTTCCTTCCCAGAAGGAAAACAGGGAACAGAATGCACCTTTCTTGCTTTTCTTATAAACTTAATCTGAAACGTGCTTCACAGATAAGCAGAAGGACTAGGACCAATTCTCTTAGGTAAGGTATTTTCTCCATAGCTCACTATTCGTTGAGCCTAGAAGTAGCTCACCAACACCCGTCACTGCATCAGGTCTGGTTGTTTCCTTGCTCTTCCTACCTTTGTTGTAGAAGATTCTGGATTTCTTGAGTTTATTATCCCAGTAGATTTCCAGGAGAGAACACTCACTGGGAGCTCGTAAGTTGTAAAAGCTGCCTGTTATCTGCCAGGTTCAGCCTGGGACTGAGCCACCACAACAGTGCTCAGGAAAGGACACAACCAGTCGACAAAACATTGAAACTTACCGCTTGCACAACAGTGTCAAGCGCACATTGTCAGCTGAGTGGGAGAAAAGAAAACTAATCTCCAGTTCTTTAATCTCTTTTCATGACAATGTGCTACTTGTACCAACAGAAGCCATGCATTACAATGGGAAATCCAATTTTCAAAACAAATAACCCACTTTTAAATTTATCCACTGACTGATCAGTTAGCAGCAGGGCTCCATTTTAAGGAATCCAGAATTCCTGTATTTAAGGAAATAAATTTACCCCAGCAAACAACCACATCAACATTAGCTCCACATCAGAGACTTTGCTTTCAGTCCTGCGTGACTGCAGCAGGACACAAACACAGATGACACTGCAAGCTCCTGCCTAGCCGCTGTACAGTGATGTAATGATGCCAGCCACCTCTCACCATCTACTCACCCCTAGCAATAAGGCATGCCTAACCAACAGAGCTCAGCATCGTACCCCAGAAAAAACAAATTACTGGTAAATCAAAGGAAATTTCTTCAGCTGATACCTAAGCACAAGGGCTGGAGAACTGAGAGAAAGCCACCCTTGTCATTCCTTTGCAGTTCACAATTCGTCTCCTAGCCGCTCTGATGACTACTGAGATACTTGATCCCTCTTATCTGGGCAGCAAGGGGGCCTCCCATGCCCATCAGTTGTCACATACCTGTTAACCATTTGGCCCATATCTGCACAACTGACTGGCTTACAGCAGAAGTCAATCTTTCACCACACACCTGGACATGTTTCAGCACACAGGACATGCAGCTCCATAACAAAGTAGAAGTCAAAGATTTATCGATTTGGTTCACCACCCGTTGTCACCAGGATGTCACCACTCACACCACACATCTACTGGACAACTCCTACAGGCTAGAGGCTTGTGGAGCTGGGACAGATGGAACTGTCTGGATTTTATGCCACATGTTATCAGAGCTGCTACCTTTAGCCGTCAGTCTTCAGCAGCTTCATCGCAAAAGGCTTGATAAGTGACCAGGACAGAAAAAAAGGGAGTATGAAAAGTCAAACACTGCTTGTAGATTACAAGAAAAGGGTTTTATATATATATATATATTCTAAATATCATACAAATCACCTCAGTGTGTAAAATGATGTTATTATACTCTTCAGCATTTCCCTGAATTACCTGAACCTTTGCGACGAATTATCAAGAAAAAACTCAAGCCATTCTCTGGCCTACAAAGCTTTACTGTGTTTGGTACTGCTACCAAAACCTGCATGCAGTATTATACCCAGCTTTACCGGAATAACTCAGAATTTCTTTGGAATCACTACAGCTATTGAAAAGCATTATAGAAATGCCACTTCTTAAGTTGATGGTAAATAAAGCCCCTGCCACCATATTGGGGCGTTACTTGACCAAGAGATGGTTAACTACAATATAATACAAGCTCCTTTGTTCTTTAACTTATATTTTGCACACTGACAGCTGACACAACATACAAGCGTTGCTGGGCCATTGATGATACTGAATTGTTCCATGTAGCATCCCAACCAAGTCACAACCTATGCAGATCCCAATTAGTTTCTGAAATCACAGAATCACCTGAGCTGGCAGAAGGCCATCTGCACCTCTTCTCCTCAGAATGAAGGTGGCAGTGATGATTCATAAACATGCATAATTCTTTTCTATCTGCTGCATTAGAGTATTTAAAAAGAAAACAAACCAGAAAATAAGACAGATGGCATGTGGGACAGAAAGCAGGAAAAAAAAAAACAACAGGCAAGTGTAGCTGCAGAGAGGGAGCACAGTTCGAAAAGGTTAAATTTACTTGAAAAATGACTCAGGGAACCTTTTCTTAAGACAAGTGTGAGTTCAAGGTAGTAGTAGCTGTCATTGTGAATTTCTGCAAAACAAAGCTGTGATTTCCTCTAACTGGTGCAATGGGACAGCTTTTTGTCTGCCCTAAGTCTTAGATTTGGGGGAAATGGCTCTCGGATACCTACAGAAACACTGAGGGAAGATCCCCAAATCAGTCACTAATAGGTGAAACTACTGTAAGAAAATTTCCTTTCTAGAAATTGGTAGCTATTAATAAAAGGCTTCTAAATCCTGCCAAACAGAAAGGGAATGAAACAAACACTCCAAATTTGACACTGTAAACAAAAGGAAAACTCAAATCTTGCCTGTATAAATGAGTATAGCTTCCTTGCTCAGCTCTGATGTTTTCTGTTCTTGTAAACCTGGTTGATATTACCTTCACTTAAATATAATGGGCAGTCACAGAGCCTACATTTCAAAAAGGATGTTGAAAGAAAAAAAGAAAAATAAAGCATACTATGAGTAACCATAACAAAGGCAACAAAATTTAAAAAAAAAAAAGGCATCTCAGAGGGAACTACATTTAGCTTATCAAACAGGAGGCCTGATGCTCAGTTACAACACGTGTGCTACAGGGGACAGAACAACTGAAAGCAGGGAACAGCTCGATCTAGCTGACAAGGCCACAGGACCACACAAGACATGGAATCTGAGGCATGCAACTGAAAGCTCAGCACACATTTTAAAAGCAAGATACACGAAGATCAGAAAGGTTTACTAAGATTATGATGTACACTGTACCCACTGAAAGATCCAAGTCTAAGCCAAAAGTCTTCCTAGAAGATTAAAACTTGCCATGAAATCGCAGCTTAAGTCTTAAGTGAGTATAGGCTCGTCGCTAGCACAGTACGTGGTTCCAAGCTGAAATAGTGGTACGAGCTCTGCAACTTTGGTCAGAGACTGGGGGCAGCACAGGTGTGAGAGCAAAGCACTGCTCTGGGAGTAATTCACCCTTCCCAGCACTTTCTACTACCTTCTGCATTGCAACCCATCGCGAAGCCCTGACACACCCTACAAAGCCTGCCTGCACACCATCCTGCTGCGGTCAAGAACAGAAATTGCAGATTCATAACCAAGGGCCCTTGGACCGCTGCAGAATGCTGTCGACATCAAAACAGAACAAATGGCTTGTCATGGGCATCTTTTGGCCGCAGCTCAGCTGCTTACACCTGCTTGATATTTGATCAAGAACAAAGTATGGCTTTCCATCCACAATCAGAAGGGCTTGCAAAGAAAAAGTGGGAAAAATACTCCCATATATGTGTTTAATGTGTCAATCTGAAACAACGTGATTGTAGCGGGAATATAATCCCTCTGGTTTGCTGTGAATTTTGTCACCGCCTCACTATCTCATGAATCAGGCTAGGGAGAAATGACTCAGGAATAAGGAAACCAGTCAGATCTCAAATAAATAAAGAAATCTGAAAAATTGGTTCTCCTACTGCTATTTTCTTCCTTGTCAAAGGAGCCCCTAAGTGAGTTCTCTCAGTGCTGACTTCGCTCCTCGGCTCTGTTTCCTCTTTTGGGGAAAGGGATACTAACCCACATGGAAACCCTGAAGCAGCAGCGTGATTTGCGTGGTTTCCTCCATGAGAGAGCTGGCCCCGAGGCCGAGCTGCCCCACAGCAGGAAGAAATGAGGAGCTCAGAGGCCGGCTGGCATCTCCCCCTCAGGACTGTACCAGCAGGCGGATGCTTCACCAAAACAAGAGCCGAGCTTGTAACGCCTAGACGTGTTTGGCTTATTGATCATGGGGAGGAAGAGATTTGTCACCCTGTCACGCCTTGGATGGCCACACCAGAATCACTCAGCCTGCAGAGCTGAGGTAACACAACCAACTGATAAGCGGCCCCCTGATACGAAGGGCACAAGTCAGGTGCAAGATAAGGAGTTGTACTGTTTTTGTTGTTGGTAGTGGTTATATTCCAACTTTCCTGCAATGCCTACTGGAAAGCAAAGGGCAAACAAGTCCCTTCATCCTCCATTTAAACCATAGTTGTCTTCTATAAAAATCTCTAGCTGCCTGGAGCAGCAATTCCTTGGATCAGGCCATGCCCCATAGGATTACACTAATTTCTGTCTTTGACACACTCACGCAGATGGGTGACTGCACAGAGCCCCTGCAGCTGTAGTATCTATCTATCTATAGGATTTTTCACAACTTTATTCATAACCTCTTTAAAGAAATGTTATTCTCCAAGACAAATTACTTTCCAATTAATTAAACTTTATTTAAATGAATAGAGAGATGTATTCCCTAATACTGTAAGACATTTGCAAGTTGTCCACGGAAGAGAAGTCAGGATCATAAGCTAGCCAAATATTTACAGAAGCAATCCCTAGCCAACCTGAGTCTTTTCTTTCAAAATCCTGGATACATAAAACAACAAAGCAGTATTCCTATCCAACAAGACAAGGACTGTTCCAATCAATCCTAAGTCACTTCAGCTCCAAAGGGAATCATTTATCATTTCAGCAGTAGACATGGCAAGTCAAAATCAGAACGTGGCCGCTGATGCAGTGAAAATATAAGAAAGCAGCCCACTGGGCAAAGGCAAGGCCTGAGACTCAGAGACGTGACTTTACAACTTAGATAAATCAGGTTTTCTGAAAGTGTGCCTTTTTATAACATAATATACAACAAGAACAAAGGTACTGAATTTAATTGAAGTACTCCTTTAAACTCAAGACTCTTATTCATTTAAAAAAAAGGAAAGCCATTGGAAATAATTTTATGTCTACGAGTAGTCCCAGCAACTTCATTATAGCTTTTCACAGGATCCAAGTTACTTATGGGTTTAGATCCTTAAAATGTTTAGCTTATCTTTATGGACATTATACAGGTAAAAGGATGAAAGAGAACACAGCCTAAAACCCACTAAACTTGCATATTTTTACCATGATTTACAGGTAAAGACATCTATTCCTGATGAAGTAGCTTTCATTCAGAAACCATATACATGCATGTATTTTCTTGGCATTTTCTATTGCCTTCTCCATTAATTTCTCAAAGTCTGAGTGTGTATACATAAACATACATACACATACATCCAAAAAACAATATTAGCATAACATAATTTCCACACTATGTAAATACTTGCTTATACAATATGCTGGAAGAGTTCTTCAATAAGCATTTTAAACATCATCCAAATACAGGCCCTTAGTCAGGGTCGGAGCATGCTGCAGCAAGCCATAATCAATTAACGAGCACCTACCTATCCTAAAAGTCCATTATTGCGCATTACCACAAGAAACGTATGACTACTTAATGGGTGAACAGTAATTGTGGTGTGTAAAGTAAACACACGGTAAGAGGCTGTTATGGAGTATAAGCATTCATCATCTTATTCCATCGCCCAGAGGACGCAGTTACTGCATCCTTTAGTACCACAACACCGCCAGCACATCGCAGGCGAGCCCCTCCAGCCAAAAACCAACTCTCGAGGAGCACACGCAGGCATGTGCAGGTGCCGAGGGAGAAGCCAACCGCACACATCAACAGACACCGAAAGCCATCCCTGCCGCACCTCCGGCGCCCAGCAGCACTTTTTAATCACGGTCACCCAAGACCAAAAATTAACAGAGGGCGAGCTTGGAACATTCCAGCAAATCACGCAAGGCCTGGGGAGGGGGGGTCGGACCTGAGGACCGCGAGCCACCAGCACCACGCGTCCCGCTCTCCCGGCCGCCGACCCGGGGCAGCGCAAGCGAAAGCCCGGGGCGCAGAAACGGCACCGCGGGCAGCCTCACCTCGGCCGGCGGCCCGGCGCTGGCAGGCAGGCAGGCAGGCAGGCACTCCGCAGCGCTCCCAACCACAAAACCAGCCCCGAAACGAAGAAATAAAAGGGGGAAGGAAAGGGCGAGAGGAAGGCGGAGCGGCCCCTCACCTCCCCGTGCTGCAGCTCCGGGTTCCATCCGCACGCCAGCGAGCGGGCAGCCGCCTCCCTCGCTCCGTCCGTCCGTCCCTCCCTCC